>CM033646.1:28945169-29294548 GCA_019512145.1 Engystomops pustulosus | reverse complement strand
AAGCTTTATTCCTGTATAAGGGAGGTAGTATGAGTTTCTTTCTCTGCGCTGTACATGTTGATTTAGACCATATATAAACAGTTTGTAGGCAGTTTAGTAACTCCACCCACATCACATGGCCACGCCTACTTGTTTTGACCACGCCTGCAGAATGGGGCCACTTTAACCGTTTTTCCCAGGGCCACTTAAAATTCCCAGTCCGCCCCTGCCAGGGCATTAAAGGATTTGCATTGTCACTTTTTAAAGGCTATAAAATCTTTATTTTTTGGGGCAATTTGGACATATAAGGGCTTTTTTTTATAGATAAGCTGCACTTTACAAGTACTTCATTTTAGTGGGTCTATAGCTTATTGATGAGATTTTATAACTTTTGAATGTATGGACAAATAGAAAATCGTCAATTCTGGTTTCGACCCTCTTATCACTTAGGTACTTGTCACAACCCCGGTACTTGACAGGTACTTGTAGGAGGATTGGACCCCCACGCCACTTTTGATCCACAAAGAATGGAGGCACATTCCCCTTACATGCCGCAGTCATGCTTGACCACTGTGTGTAAAGGGTTAACAGCCATGATCAGAGGAATTTCCAATAGCAGGTGTTAAAGGTGGGTGTTAGATGTAATATACAGCTGACACCCGTAGATTTTGATACCAGCCCTGCTTGGAGGATGGGGCATGAAGCAGGACAGTATAGTACGTCAGGGTTCGGAAGTTACCTCGGCCCGTGCTAGGTTTTGAAAAGTTTTTTGGAATGCCAACATACAGGAACTTCAATCTATTTCATTTTTCTGGAGGGGACACCTACCCCTCCTCTGGTTGAACCTTTTTTGGACTGCCACATACAGGCAATCAATCTATTTCATTTTTTCTGGAGGCGCCACCTACTGATCCTCTGGTTTGAAAACTTTTGGACTGCACATACGGCACTATCCAAATTAAATGTCTCCATAGCACTCCACACGTTGTCTCATGCTACCTCAAAAAGCGTCCATATAGCTGCGTCCATACATCGTCCCCTTATCAAACAAGGTGTGTCCAGGCCAGAAATGGGTTGTTTTCCATTGGATTCCAAAATCAAAGTGTTAACTTTGTCGCAACCATGCTGTGTTATCCACAAAATATACTGGCAAACTTTTATCATTTACCAATATTATTTCAGCGCTCTTGAATCGTTTACAGTTACCTCACCCGCATATCCTAAACTTATAAGACCGCTACACACTTGATCTTATTACAAAAGGTTCTTAGAAGTGCGTTTGGGGAGTAGCTAGAGACAGGGGCTGGATTGGCGAAAGCCGCCTGGCAGCGGAGCGCCAGCTCCATGCGCATCATGCGCTTCTGCGCAATCTGTTTACATTCCCTCACCCGAATATCCCACACTTATAGAACGCTACTACACTAACTTGGTGCAGGCTGGGACGAGTCTGACCATGGAGCGGTCATATACTGCCGACGCAGAGAATTGCGGGGATATGACTTAGCGGCCAGGTCCTCAAAGGTCTAGTAATACATCCTCCTCTCCACACCCCCTCCTCCACCTCCCCGAATACCATCCGTGGCCATGGCGCCATCAGTCGTAGCTCTAGGGCACAGCAGCAGTGCCGTCGCTAAGCGGACAGCAGGCGGTGCTCAAATTCGACTAGTGCGATAAAAGGCACACCGCCAAGAGTATTACAGGGCATCCACATCAAACTTGTAACTTGTCGCCACACTGCTGTGTAATCCACAAAAGATACATTGCAACTTTTATCATTTACGGATATTATTCAGCGCTTCTTGGCATCTGTTACTTCCCTCACCCCCCATATACTAAATATAAGAACGCTACTAAACTTGATCTTATACAAAAGGGTTCTTAGAAGTGCGGTTTGGGGAGTAGCCTAGAGACAGGGCTTGGATTGGCGAAAGCTCACTGGCAGCGGAGCGACCAGTCATGCGCATCATGCGCTTCTTGCGAATCTGGGTTTACATTCCCCTCACCGCCATATCCCAAACTTATTAAGAAGCTCCTACACTGATCTATACAAGGTTCCTTAGACAAGTGCGTTTGGGGAGTAGCCTAGGGAGGACAGGGGCTTGGATGGCGAAAGCTCGCATGGCAGCGGAGCGCCAGCCCCATGCCAGATCCAACTAACATAGTTTTACGGGCAGCACCTTTAATAGTACTACTAGTTTACTGCCTCCATACATGGTCTTATCAAACCAGCTGTGTCAGGCAGAATTTTGGGTTGTTTTCATGGGTCCATGTTAACTTTGTCGCCACCTGATGTGTAATCCCCAAAATATAATGGCAAAACTTTATCATGCTACCGATTTATTTGAGCGCTTCTTGCTCACCCTCCTTTGGGTCATCTATGCCACCCATTGGTTGAGCCTGAGTCCATTAGAGTATGTCGCATGCCACTCTCTAGCCTGCCGCTGCTGCCGAGCATCTGCATGCCGTCCCTATAGTGTCAGGGTCAATTATTGATGTTTACATGCGTACTAGCTTCATTCTGTCACTCTTGTCATGGCCATGATGTGGCCCATAATTTTGGCAAATGGTGCGATTGAAGCAGCCCAGAGATCCAATGCCTGCTGCCCCTGCTGTTTCTGTCCATTTCCGTGGTGGTTCCATCCTTTGAGGTTCCCAGTGTTTGGCCAAGCTTACCGTGCAGCGCCTTGAGTACCCGTGAAAGGATGCTCGAGTCTCCCATGACTTCAATGGGGCTAGTTTATTCGAGGACGAGCACTCGAGCATCGTGAAAAGTTGTCGCGAATAACGAGTACCCGAGCATTTAGTGCTCGCTATCTCTAGCAGAGTATTAGAACCATTACACACTATTGGCATAAGCAGGCTTGGAGCTAGACAGCCAGGAGTCTTCTTGAGAGATGCAACAAGTTGTTAACACCTGGGATTGTGGGATCCTTTGGCTCTTCCTTGCAGATCCTCTCCAGTTCCCAGGTTTGGAGTGATGAATGTTGGTGGAAAGCCATTTTCTATTCTCTCCAGAGACTTAGGTCAGGGCGCTGGCTGGGACAGTCGGAATGGTCCACAGAGTTTGTTCTGAGTCGCTACTTGTATTTTAGATGTGGGGCTTAGGGTCATTGGGGCATATAATCAGGACATCTGTGCCATCAAATAATTGCTAGCACTTGTGATTATTTTGCCCCTCCTCACCTTCATGCACAGTGGACGTGAGGGCAGGACCCTGCTGCCGGCGACTTTTTATATGTGAAAATTCGCGGCTGTGTTTTTTTTCTACGCCAGGCCTCTGAAGCTGAGCCTTTTGTGGATGCCCTTGCGACTTGCAGTATACGTTTTATTATGTCTTGTTACATCATACATGAACTGTCCCAGTATTATGTCACTTATTTGTACTGTATTTTATTTAATGGATGAAATTAATAAAGTACAAATTGTTATTTACTCGTGTGTCCAGTTGGTAGCAAATCATAATATGCCACAGTTTGGCAGCAGCCCAGGGCCAAGGCCTTCATAGGGAAATGGTCCATCTAAAACCCTCACCTAGTTTTTGTTCTGCCTATAGAAATGATAATCTTGGGTCTGGTACCATATGCGTTTAAAATGACAACCATTAAAAAGAATGTACCTACAGTAGTATGGGCCCATAATTTTTACACAGCCGGGCCAGGTCAGTGTTATCTGCCCCTAGCCCTGGGTAATTCATGTTGGGCATTGTAGGGTAATGTTTATATCTATAATGTTTCTCCCCACACGGTCATCTGCAGAAAAAATAGGTAACTGGTAGTTTAAAAGCACTGTTCAGTGAGAACCAAGGGTTTGGAGGCATGTTCTTAAATTATGGGAGAATTTACTAAATCCACACCAGCAGAATATTTTTTTTTTAATGTGCCCAAAAACCATCGTAGGTCAAGGGGTGTGGTTTGTTGCACAAGGAAAGTGTAGTCTAAACTACTTCTTAATCCCCTTCCAAGGCTGGTTAAAGGTCTGACATTGATTTAAGGATTGCTACAACCTGTGGTATAAGACACACAATTTTATTTATTTATGTGATATTAGGATCTAGATTTAAATAAATTATCCAGATAACTATTGTTAAAACATATCTACATGGCCCGCCCGGTAAAGGAAAAGGCCCCCCTCTGGTGGTAGGTGTGTATATTATACTCTAATGCTCCTTGGATTTCGGTAGCTGAGCCATATTTAGTTGCAAGGGACTGAATGACAGTCACCAGACATGCTACGCTCTGATAAACCTCATTGGGACTTTGTTCTGGAATTATGTACTTCCGACTAAAAGTAACTCTACAGCAGGAAAGCTCGAAAATATTCGCCCCCGGAAAGAAAATGGAGGGACTACAATTCTCCAGATAAAGGCTTTAACAAGAGACGCATACATTGTTTAAATGCTAATTAAATTCAAGTATTCGAAGTAGAATTCTGCTTGATTAATTACATGAGGCCAGTTTAATAACAAATAAAAATACAATGCAGTATGAAGTATGGAAACAGCAGACCAAATCATTGTAAATCTGAAAACCAAGTAATGAAAGGAGCAACAAAGGGGTAACGGGAGTCATTGCCGGGTCCCTCCAACAATCAGCCCCAAGTTAGGGCCCTATCTGTTTATAGGGCTAAAGGTTTGGTGGGAAAACACCTTTAAGTGCTAATACATTGTGCATGCATGTTCATATTAGAAGTGCTATAAATACTAGTAAAAATCTTGTAATCAAACCTCCTTAATGATAAAACATAAAAGTAATCAGGCTGTAGATTTTTTATATTTCGGAATCCATTTTTGCCACAACCATTTTTATTTCGCTTTAGTTTATACTCTCTTCCTACAAAAGCCGTAACGTTGTCTTTTTTATATTCCAGTACGGTGGATACTTTTGGAACAAAATGTAATTCCTAAAGACCAACAATTAAATGAAACGTACAAATGTTCTCATACAGCAACATGATTAACCCCGTAATGAATTGGACCATTTTGCACCATCATGATATGGCCAATGTTTTACCAGTGACATGGGGTCCCTATAGTGGTTCTATCTTTGAACGCTTTGACATAATCCGGTGATTGTGATTAGTTTCTTGTAATACAATCCACTGATGTTAGTTTAAAACATTTGGGTTATATGTTTTTGTCATAGTGCAAAAAATTGATATTTGCAAAAATAAAAAAAATATGCTGTTTTCAAATTCTTTTGATGGACCGCTGAGGTTTCAAGTCCCTTTGAGGCCTAAATAATGGTAAAACCCCACATAAATTACCCCCCAATGTGGTAATCCACAATGTAGGTAAAACACCTTTTGTGAAGTTTGTGTCACAAGGGTTTAAAACAAAATCAGGTGCAAGTTTGAAATTTCAAATTTTGGCTACACGGAAGTATTTTTTTTTTTAAATGTTACATTCTCAGCAGAGAAAATACAAAAAACTCCACAAAAAAACTTTGTTCCCAACCCCACACTTGGTGGGGTAAAGCTGTATGGGCACACGCCAGGCACAGGGGGCGACTGGCAAAGGACCCACCGGAGAAATCCTGGGAGGCGACTCGGGAGGGGGGGGGGGGGCGGTGAAAGAAAAACAAAAAAAAGTAATCACAATGGCGTTAAGAGGACGGACGGATGGACGCGAATGAAGACCATAGGAATGGGAGGCCCAGGCGCAGTGTTGCAGGGACTTCCCCCTGATGTGCTTATGTTCTCTGATGCCAGTGTCATCCCAGTGACCCGCGTCATGACGTCCCTCGCCAAGGGCCGAACATCTCTCCAAGCTAGATTTTTTAGACCGTTGCCCCGAGCATGAACTGTGAGGCAGTCAAGCTCACAGGACCACATAGGCTCCCCCGACGTCAGTCGGCTGTAGTAGCGGTGTTACTGGGGGTGAGGAGGCTGTATACAGCTATATTATGGGGACAGACTATGGTAGGTATATTCTTGTAATAGGGGGCAGTATTATGGTAGTTATTATCTTGTACATAGGGGCAGTATTATGGTAGTTATATTTCTTGTACATAAGGGAGAAGTATTATCGTAGTTATATTTCTTGTACATAGGGAGAAGTATTATATGTTATATTCTTGTTGACATAGGGGGACAGTATTATAGTAGTTATATTCTTGTACATAGGGAGAAGTATTATAGTAGTTATATCTATGTAAATAGGGGGCAGTATATAGTAGTTATATTCGTACATAGGGGGCCGTATATAGTAGTATATTATTGTACATAGGGGGCATTATTATTAGTAGTTATAGACATAGGAGAAGTATTAAGTAGTTATATTCTGTTACATCGGGGGCAGATTATAGTAGTTATATCCTGTACATAGGGGACAGATTATAGTAGTATATCCGTACATAGGGGCGTATTATGGTAGTATTATATCTTGTAACTAGGGGGCAGTATTTAGTAGTTATATTCTTGTACATAGGGGCAGTTATAGTAGTTATGTTCTTGTAATAGGGGGCCGTATTATAGTAGTTATATTCTTGTACATAGATGGCCGTTTTTATTATAGGCCCAAGTTATATTACTGTACATAGGAGGCATTTATTAGTAGTGACTTGCTTGTTTTTAACGGGAGAAGGTATTGTAGTTTAAGTTGTGTCTCTTAAAAAAAAGCTTTATTGCCTGTATAAGGGAGGTAGTTGAGTTTTTTCTCTGCGTGTACATGTGGATTTAGACCATATATAAACAGTTTGTAGGCAGTTTAGTAACTCCACCCACATCACATGGCCAACGCCTACTTTTTTGACCACGCCGGCAGAATGGGGCCACTTAACAGTTTCGGGCCACTAAAATCCCAGTCCGCCCATGCCAGGGCATAAAGGATTTGCATTGCCACTTTTTAAAGGCCTTCTACAATCTTATTTTTTGGGGCAATTTGGACATTAAGGGCTTTTTTATAGATAAACTGCACTTACAAGACTATTTAGGGGGTCTATAGCTTATGATGAGATTATAACTTTTGAATGTATGGACAAATAGAAAATCGTCAATTCTGTTTCGACCCTCTTATCACTTAGGTACTTCACAACCCCGGTACTTGACAGGTACTGTAGGAGGATGGGACCCCCAGCCACTTTTGATCCACAAAGAATGGAGGCACATTCCCCGTACATGCCGCAGTCATGCGTGACCCCTGTGTGTAAAAGGGGTTAACAGCCACCGTGATCAGAGGAATTTCCAATAGCAGGTGTTAAAGGTGGTGTTAGATGTAATATACAGCTGAACACCGTAGATTTGATACAGCCCGGCTTGGAGGATGGGGCAGTGAAGCAGGACAGTATAGTACGTCAGGGTTCGGAAGTTACCTCGGCCCGTGAAGTACTATTAAGTCCTGCGTTATTAAGGGGTTAAAAAAAAGTATATATATACAAAAAGTCCTCCAGCTCACCTGGATCGTGCGGCAACTTAGTCCGCTAGCACGGATCCACCCCGCTGCTGGGCGATGTAGTCCACAAAAAAGAAATTTCCGGATCGAGCTAGGTGCAATCATGATTAAGAGCACTTGTATGTGCTAGAAACGCGTTGACGATTATACCATGCCACCTGTATTTTATCTGATGGATGCCCTGAAAATCGAATAAAGGCGATTTTAATCTGCACCTAGCTGGATCCGGAAATTTCTTTTTTGTTAAAAAAAAAACACTTCTCTCCATATTTTTGTCTACAGAGCTAAGAAAATGCTCAGACATTGTACTTATTTTTGACATTTTTTGCTTTGAAGTTCTGATGACATGGTTTCATTTGACAACAGTATCTGAGAGGTTAATTGTCACTGATTAGAGTTGTTTCCAAAAGAGATGAGGGGATTTATTTGTTGTTTTGTAGATCAAATCTGAATCTTTTCTGTTTCACTTTGGAAGAGTCTTGTAGAAGACAGATGTCATTCATCCCAGAACAGGGACAGGCAAAAGAAAATGAATTCATAAACTGTTTCAGAAGACCTAAAGGGGTTATATACCCGGGACAATGGGAACCACATTAGTTTGGATCAGATTCTGACTCAATCTGAATATTTTTAAAAATTTTAAAAAGCTTCCAAGAAGCAAATCTTGGATAACTTGCTGATCTCATTTCTAATACGGGACAATTCTAGAAGAACCTTGTCGTGTATAACTGCAGAAACCCCATGGCACCCATGACTCAAAAGGGATGACACCCTAATGGGGTTCTAACTTCCAGCAAGATCATGAGAGCCATAATTTATCATTTCAAGTATTGGACACCTACTTACACCCCTCAACAACCTGTCCACACCAGGAGAGGAAGCACCAGAAAGTATTTCTCCACCTCTCATACCCAGTCCACTAGTTACCCCCTTGTCAACTGGCTGACCAGGCCAACATTTCTCCATCCTATTTCCATCACTGAGGCCACCCATAACTGTTTACCCCTAACTGGTAAGTATACATGAATTCATACAAAATATATAATGCCATATTACAAGGGTACTGAAGTATTATATCTATAGGATTATGCTTTCATAGCACAATGCCACACACAGACACAATGGGGGTCATTTACTAAGGGCCCGATTCGCGTTTTCCCGACGTGTTACCCGAATATTTCCGATTTGCGCCAATTTCCCCTGTATTGCCCCAGGATTCTGGCGCACGCGATCGGATTGTGGCGCATCGGCGCCGGCATGCACGCAACGGAAATCGGGGGGCGTGGCCGAGCGAAAACCCGAGGGATTCGGAAAAACCGCCACATTTAAAAAAAGAAATGTGTGGCTTGGGACGCGCTCACCTTCACCTTCACTCCAGAGCGTTCAGATGCTTTCCAGCGCAGCACCGCCACCTGGTGGACGGCGGAGGAACTACCTTCATGAATCCCTGCCGGACCTGAATCCAGCGCAGAGAACGCGCCGCTGGATCGCGAACGGACCAGGTAAGTAAATCTGCCCCAATATGATCACAGCTGATGCCCCTATAGATGTGTAATGTTCAATATGTGCTGTCAATGTAACAGTAATGGGGGAAAGGAGAAAGGTGTGGATAGGGTTATTAAAATATCTTCCCCTGCTATTGGCCACACATTTGTCCATCTCCGACAACCCTTTTAAGGACCGACTTACAGGCTATGTTAAAAGAAAACTTTCCAGTAAGAGACTATTTTATCCGGTAGCCGCTTCCGCAGCATATAGATGAAATACTGGAAAGAACAATAGGCTATGTGTCCTCTTTATAGACACCTGTTTTCTAATGTATTCTAAGGAAAATCAACTATTGCAATATCACGCTGAGCCCTTTCCTTTATGAAAAGTCAGCAGACTTTATGGCAAAAAGAAACAGAACGTTGGTGTCAGATGAGAAAAATATATGACCCCGAAAATAACAAGTAAATTGGCATTTTCTATTATAACATTATAAGATTAAGATCTTGCAGATTAATCACCGGGAAGGAGAAGTGATTTCATTACTTTTATGAAATGATTCGGGCAAAAATATAATGTAATGGTGAGTGGATTTATGAAACTTAAAAAAAAAATTATCTTTCTTGCTCTATAGGAACCAATAGAATGTGCAAAAAAACACATGAAGGACTCTATGAGACTATGAGAAATAAGATTATTTGGTCTGATGAGACAAAGATTGAACATTTTGGTGTTAATTCTAAGTGGTATGTGTGGAGAAAACCAGGCAGTGCTCATCACCTGCCAAATACAATCCCAACAGGGACCGGACCACTAGTTGTAATTAAAGGAAAGATGAATGTGGCTACTAATGAATACTAGCTCAAAAGTTTCTACTCAATACTGAGCTAAGGGGCTGAATACTTATGACCATGTGATATTTCAGTTTTTTGTTGTTTAATAAATTAACAAAAATATCCCTATTTCTGTTTCTTTTTCTATTAAGATGGGAAGCAGAGTGTATATTAATGAGCAAAAAAAAAAGAACTTTTTTGATCTTACCAATTGGCTGCAATGAAACAAAGAGTGAAAGATGTAAACAGGTCTGAATACTTTCCATACCCACTGTATAGGGACACTACGGCTGCAATGAAACAAAGAGGGAAAGATTTAAAGGGATCTAAATACTTTCTGTACACACATGCATTGAGACAGGGGTTGGGTGACATCTATTCTTGTAATTAGCACATCCCTTTTTCAGGGTCTCCTATGTAAAAAACTTCACATGTCATATGCACAAAATAAGGACTAAGAGTTACACCTAGGGAAAATGCCCCTGTACATAAAGTAGTAGACATTATTGAGGGTATTCTCAAACAATTGCAGACTACTGTAGCTAACAATGGACCACATCAATATCTACAGCCCTGAAATGCATTGGAGATACAAAGTAGACCTATTAATGGAAACCTACCCTTTGATTTGATGCATTATGAAGCAAACATACCTTGATCAATCTGGGTTTATCCTTAGAAGTGGTGTTTGCTAAAAAAACAAATTATAGTATTCAGGACCTGGTGAAAGCTGTGTGAGGATGGCTGCCTACATAAACACATTACACACAGAGCTTGTCATTACAATGGAAGCGTATTCAAGACATGATTAATCAACTCTGAGCTGGATCCTCATAAACAGCAGCTGGGGGATGGTGCCAGCAATTGATTATTCTGCCTTCGATACAACCCAGGGATTACATCATCCTGTGAAGCAGTGATAACTAATATGTAGGAGAAGTGCAGCCACAGAAGTGATAGAGCTTATTATCATAATTATAATTGTTTGATTAGCAAAACCAGCTCAGCACAGGGATTACCCGCATCAGTATAGTTAAGCATTTCAAGGTATGTTTTACTTCATAATACAACAAATCAAATGGGTAGGTTTCCTTTAACTATGCAT
This sequence comes from Engystomops pustulosus, assembly GCA_019512145.1. Lineage (NCBI taxonomy): Eukaryota > Metazoa > Chordata > Amphibia > Anura > Leptodactylidae > Engystomops > Engystomops pustulosus. The sequence goes on along the minus strand of CM033646.1, from coordinate 29,283,756 downwards.
GAATTATGATGATTCACCATATTAGGGCCACCCAGGGAGTCATATGCCATTTCTATACAATTCACCAGCAATTTTCCATTTTAAATAAACAAAAATGGAAAATGAATCTAAACTCCATTACAAAAAAAAACAACGTGAACTGAGGTGTGGAGTGGAGGCTCAAAGCGGAGATTATAAAACCCTTAGACTTATACACAAAAAAACCTGCATACACCAGCAGTGCCTATGGTTTTGTACTGGGGAAAAAGTTATTTTCTTAAATGTTCCTCATGTTGTCTCCAAAACATGGGTGTAACTACATGGTAGCCGAGAATAGCAGCCGTATGGGGCCGGCGGTGTTAGGAGGACCCGTCATCCGAATATATCATGGGAACAGGCTGTAGAGGGCGGGGTCATTTCAATTTTCCCCCAGTTAGCAAAAGGGACAAAATCAGCCCCTGGGAGGCACTGATGCAGAGAGATCCAGATGCAAGTCCAAACATGCCTAATAATCTTTAGGTAATCAGACATTTTTTATGGTGATTGGGACATTAAACAAACAAGTCCAAAGACATGTAGTTGGTTTAGTGTCAAATCAAACTTTTTTTAGAAAGGATAGAGGGTAAGGTTGTTAAAGACATATGTTTTTAAGGCTTTTAAGGTTATATGGTAATAAAAGAAACCCTTTAAACTATTCCTGCACCCCTTACATGATTGCAGAATGAGGGTTCACATATTTACACTCCACAGGGATCACCCACAACAACTTTAAAGCGGTAATTAAACTTTAACAAAATTGCATAAATCAGAAGTCTACACTCACCGGCCACTTTATTAGGTACACCCATGCTAGTAACTGGTTGGACCCCTTTTGCTTCAGAACTGCCCAATTCTCCAACCAGGTGCCGGAAGCTCCTCAGAGATTTTGGTCCATATGACATGATGGCATCACACAGTTGCCCGCAGATTGTCGCGCTGCACATCCATGATGCGAATCTCCCGTTCCACCACATCCCAAGCTTGCTCTTTGGATTGAGATCTGGTGACTGTGGAGGCCATTTGAGTACACCGTGACCGCATTGCATGCTCAAGAAATCAGTTGAGATGATTCCAGCTTTATGACATGGCCGCATTATCCTGCGAAAGTAGCCATCAGATGTTGGGTACATTGTGGTCATAAGGGATGGACATGGTCAGCACACAATATCAGGTAGGCTTGTGGCGTTGCAACGATGCTCAATTGGTACCAAGTGGGGCCAAAGGAGTGCCAAGAAAATATTCCCCACACCATGACACCACACCACCACCAGCCTGAACCGTTGAGTACCAAGGCAGGATGGACCATGCTTTCATGTTGTTGACGCCCAAATTTGACCCTACCATCCGATTTGCAGCAGAAATCGAGACTCTATCAGACCAGGCAACGTTTTCCAATCTTATTGTCCAAATTCGAGGAGCTTGTGCAAATTGAGTCTCAGTTCGTGTTCTTAGCTGAAAGTCGAGTGGCACCCAAGTGTGGTCTTCTGCTGGTGTAGCCCATCTGCCTCAAAGTTCGACGTACTGTGCGTTCAGAGATGCTTTCTGCCTACTTGGTTGTAACGGTGGCAATTTGAGTCACTGTGCCTTTCTATCAGCTCGAACAGTCTGCCCCATTCTCCTCTGACCTCTGGCATCAAAAAGGCATTGCCGCCACAGAACTGCCGCTCACTGGAAGTTTTTTCTTTTTTGGACGTTCTCTGTAAACTCTAGAGATGGCTGTGCGTGAAAATCCCAGTAGATCAGCAGTGAACATGCCACGTTCAAAGGCACTCAAATCACCTTTCTTCCCATAATGATGCTTGGTTTGAGCTGCAGGAGATTGTTGACCATGTCTACATGCAATGCACTGAGTTTGCCGCCCATGGGTGGCTGATTAGAAATTAAGTGTTAACAGAGCAGTTGGACAGGTGTACCTAATAAAGGGCCGTCGGCGTGTGATTACAGGCGATCCCCTACTTAAGAACACTCGACTACATACGACCCTGGTTACAAACGGACCTCTGGATATTGGTAATTTATTGTACTTTAGTCACTAGGCTACATAATCAGCTATCACAGTTATCAATGTGTTCTAAGCTATTATTATCTGATTCTATGACAACCCAAATTTTAAAATCCAACTGTCACAGAGACCAAAAAAGTTCTGGCTGGGACTTACAATGATAAAAAGATACAGTTCCGACTTACATACAAATCCAACTTAAGAGCAAACCTACAGACCCTATCTTGTATGTTGCGGGGACTGCCTGTATGATGACATAATACAATTGTGTAAATCGTTCGTATCCACTGAGCGCGGGGACTATAGAGCAGGTAAAAGATTTTGGGCCACATGGATCACTGTGTTTCTGGTGTTTTGCGCCTTTTCATTCAGGCGCGCCGTTTTTTGTGCGCCATTTTTGCCATTACATGCCAAACTAGCCGCGCAGCAAAAATAACCAGCTTTCCCTCATCTATCTTACCAATCAGAGTGTTTGGCGCGCTCTAATGATATTCATCACTTTACAACGTTTTTCATTTAGGCGCAAAAAACAATCCAGCCCGAAGGTGGCGTATCTGAGAGAAAAGCACTGGGCCCCTTTGCAGAACAGCTCTTTCTAGGCAGCAGAGCTCAGCCAGACACAGAACATATATAGATACATTAGACTACTCCTCAGACAGGTCGCTGCAGACTCTATTTACAGTTATCACCCTTCTATTTTACAAAATATTCCGCAAAACGCGAGCTCAAAGCAAGAGAGAAGAGAACTTGCCACAAGTTTGCGAAGAAAAACTACAACAAGTGTCCCCATGTAATTCGGCACAGTGTTGAGGGGGATACGTGCAGAATTACAGGGGTGCAGCAGGAGAACCAGCACTGGGGGATCCCCTCCAGGAGAAGTCCACTGCTGAGGCGGATAGGGTGCAGGGGTCACACACCTGGGTGTGCTGGTGAGTGTTATCTTCATTCTGGGATGTGGGAGAAAGCAGAGAGGAGCTTGTAGCAGGATCACATGTAATGCCCGAATCAAACATTGCGCCTAAACTGCGCCAAAATTGCCGCCTAAACTGTGTTAAAGAAAGTGATTAATAAGAGGCGAACATATATTATCACAGATGGTTGTAGCTTTGTGATAATTCTGGCAAAACAGTGCGCCAGAATTTAGGCGCAACTACTACAGTTAGGCGCACAAAGTGATAAATGTGGCCTTGTCTGCATTTTGATAACTACAACCTCCTTCAAACTGTTTTTCCCAAATGCCAACGATCCTGCAATTTAGTGCAAAAGATTTAATATAAAATGACCCAAAATAATACTTTGCATTAGCAACTTCAGAAGCAACATGGTGATCCACACAATGCCCAATGAGATCAATTAGAAGTAGACATAAAAAACAACTCCCCAAAACAGTCATACACTCAAATTGTAAAGTAGGCACAGGTGAATTTGGTTACCGCCTTAACTGGATTTCTGGGTTTAAAGATAGCTTTTATACCCGTCTGAAGAGATTTCCCTTGGTACAAGACAGTTGTGACTATAGTTCCTGTTCTCCGGTTCCTGGTTAATTGGTTGACTGCTTTCCTTTTTGGACTCTTGGCTATAATATGGCGTGAATGGTATACATTAAATATACTGCTTTGGCTTTCTGGTGCACTGCAAATAGACCAGTAACTGTCCATTCTACTCTCTACGTCCTACACATTGTTCTTTAGGTCTTGTGCTTCTTGGCTTTGGGTTTATCTTGTTATTGGAGGCATTGTACTATATTCTCTTCAAGTCACAAACACATTCACATATCCAGTACTGGATGTCACCATGACCTCATAGTATCATAGGTATTACGGTTGATAAAAGACACATGTCAATCAAGTTCAACCAATATGCCACGTGCAGCAATTCACTAAGATGGTGCACCCAGATATCCTGCATGTGTCGCTTCCCGTTAAGGTCGACAGAGTTCACCATCTTTTTGCGGTTCATCTTATGGTTAGGGTTGGACACGATTAACAAGTTAAAACCGCGCCTCGTCCGAAGAGTCGGACCACCCGCCGGCAGCCGCCCTTAACTTGTGTTACACTGGAAGCAGTGCAGTGCGCCACAAAAGGGTCCGAGTGTGCCACAATCCCAGTGCACACACACTTATAAATAAATGTGAAAGCCATTAACCCGAAAAAGGGGTGCACGCCACACCTTAGTAAATGAGCCCCCAATGTTTTCCATTTGTGCATTATCCAAAAAAATATTATGGTGAGTTGATGTTCATGGTATAAAATACAAGGTGTGGCTACAGTCACCTTTTACTCTGTGCATGTGAGTGGAAGCCATAGCAAGCAAGGCTGCCAAAGGCAATTTGAGGAGTACAATCGGCCCAGAAATTAGGAGGACCATAAAGTGCCTTCTTCCTATGAAGAGGCCAGTATGATTAAACAGTACATGATAGTTGGGGGGTTTGGTTTTGCAAATTGAGGGTCATAGCTCTTCAAGTTTACACTCGAAGGCTCTTATAATAGTAAGAAAGAATTGGATATAACTTTGTACCATATCTAAAAGACTGGGCACCAGTAGCTTATTGGCAATCCATGACTTACCAGTGTGCTCCATTTCCTCCATCTGCTAATGCTACTGAAGCGAAAACATTGTTAATGCTCCTTAATCTTAAGTGTTCAGCAAAATTTCTAAAACAAACCACTGGCTTTATCGGAAGTGGTTAAATCTGTTGACGACAAGGAATTTCTAAACATATGACGGTACTGATTTGTTATTGACATTAAAGTATAATAACTAAAGCATAGAAACAGAGGTCCTGATATGACGCTCTATTCTAGTCCAAATGTCTTATCTTCAGTGTACAGTAAATTGCCTAAATAAAATTCATAGCAGATTTTAAACACTTCGTGATCATCCCAGAAACCATATATAAGAGGCCAAAATAGTTGACATAGCCTAATAGAGATTGGAAGGGGTGCATCTGGGCATGTATCAGCACAAGTTCACCCCTTATATAGTGATATACCAGGACTGGGCTTAAAGTTTCATTGCAGGTTTGGATTATTTTCTGTTACAAATTTACACTGAGAAGGTTACAGAGAAAGTTCTAGTTTTGTGCCAGAATGAATTGGCTTGTGGATTGTTATTCTATTATAATTATATATATTATCAGTCAAAAATAGGGTGTGTTTGAGCGGCCACGTGTTATATTATATTCGGGTGCAGGTCTTCTTTAAGAGGTCTGAAGTGCCCCAATATAAGTAATAGAAAATGAGAAGCAGCACTCCGGTATTCAGGAATAAAGAGGTTTTTATTCCACCAACATAGTGGACGTTTGCCAATTCGATCAAGCATTTTCAGCACTTGATATGCCTGAGCGAATTGGCGAACACGTCGCACATGTTGGTGGAATAAAACTCGTATCATGGAAATACCGGAGTGCTGTCTCAATTTATATATATACTTATTTCCAGTACTTGGGTATCCCAAAATATACAGAAAGTACAACTGTATAAGGATTGTTTTGACACTGAATAAAATCGACAGATCAGTTCTGGAGACCCCTCAACCATCGGAAGCTTTTAGGCAAAATTGACGGTAATAATGAAAGGTCATAGAAAACGTGACACGGAAAAGCAGGACATGGTTACTTTTTGCCCTTTTGCCTTTTCAATTATTCATTTTAATACAGATGCTAAATGAGACAGTGGTTCAACTGGTTTGTGCTTTCAGCACTTGGACCATGATTTCCGGCCTGGTCCTTTACCTCTTCAATCAGTTGGGCAAGAGATTCTTTGTAGCAATTAGGAGGGGAGCACTGGAGGACAGGAAAGTCAGGGCATGTTCTTGGTGCACCAACTGCTAATTAGCATATGGATTTAAAAGGAATTCTCAGAAAACCGCAGAATGGGACAGACTTATAAAGTATGATGGAAACTCAGTTGACTGCCATCAGATATAACTTTGGTGGAGGTAGTAGACTCCCTCCAATAGGTATTCATGTACTATGTGTCTCTGACGCCAAAATCAAAGGTCATAAAAATGAGACATGGAAAAGCAGGGCATGATTAAATTTAGCCACTTTGTCTACTTAAATTCTAATTTTAATTCAGGTGCTAACGAGGCAGTTAGTGACACTAGGCCATGATTCAAGCCCTGAAATGCATTGGAGATACAAAGTAGACCTATTAATGGAAACCTACCATTTGATTTGATGCATTATGAAGCAAACATACCTTGATCAATCTTGGTTTATCCCTTAGTTGAGTGGTTTTGCTAAAAAAAACAATTATAGTATTCAGGACCTTGGGAAAGCTGTGTGAGGCTGGCTGCCTACATAAACACATTACACACAGAGCTTGTCATTACACATGGAGCTTATTCAAGACATGATTAATCAACCTGAGCTGGATCATTCATACACAGCAGCTGGGGGATGGTGCAGCAATTGATTATTCTGCCTTCAGGTACAACCCAGGGATTACATCATCCTTTGAAGCAGTGAATAACTAATATGCTAGGAGAAGTGCCAGCCACAGAAGTGATAGAGCTTCATTATCATAATTTTATAATTGTTTTGTTAGCAAAACCACTCAGCACAGGGATTACCCCGCATCAGTATAGTTACAGCATTATCAAGGTATGTTTACTTCATAATACAACAAATCAAATGGTAGGTTTCCTTTAACTATGCATGAATTATTGATGATATCACCTATTTAGGGCCACCAGGGGAGTCATATTGCCATTTCTATACAATTCACCAGCAATTTTCCTTTCTAAATAAACAAAAATGGAAAATGAATCTAAACTCCATTACAAAAAAAAAACTGTGAACTGAGGTGTTGGAGTGTGAGGCTCAAAGCGGAGATTATAAAACCCTTATACTTATACACAAAAAAACCTGCATACACCAGCAGTGCCTAATGGTTGTACTGGGAAAAAGTTTATTTTCTTAAATGTTCCTCATGTTGTCTCCAAAACATGGGTGTAACTACACTGGTAGCAGACATAGCAGCCGCTATGGGGCCTGCGGTGTTAGGAGGACCCGTCATCCGAATATATCATGGGAACAGGCGGTAGAGGGCGGGGAGTCATTTCAATTTTCCCCTCAGTTAGCAAAAGGACAAAATCAGCCCTGGGAGGCACTGATGCAGAGAGATCCAGATGCAAGTCCAACATGCCTAATAATCTTTAGTTCATCAGACATTTTTTATGGTTATTTGGGACATTAAACAACAAGTCCATAAGGACATGTAGTTGGTTTAGTGTCCCAAATCAAACTTTTTTTTAGCAAGGGATAGATGGGTAAGTTTGTTAAATGATCATATGTTTTTAAGGCTTTTTAAGGCTATATTGTAATAAAAGAAACCCCTTTTAACTATTCCTGCACCCCTTACATGATTGCAGAATGAGGGTTCACATATTTACATCCACAGGGATCACCCACAACAACTTTAAAGGGTAATTAAACTTTTAACAAAATTGCATAAATCAGAAGTCTACACTCACCGGCCACTTTATTAGGTACACCATGCTAGTAACTGGTTGGACCCCCTTTTGCCTTCAGAACTGCCTCAATTCTCCAACAAGGTGCTGGAAGCATTCCTCAGAGATTTTGGTCCATATTGACATGATGGCATCACACAGTTGCCGCAGATTGTCGCGGCTGCACATCCATGATGCGAATCTCCCGTTCCACCACATCCCAAGTGCTCTATTGGATTGAGATCTGGTGACTGTGGGAGGCCATTTGAGTACACGTGACCTCATTGCCATGTTCAAGAAATCAGTTGAGATGATTCCAGCTTTATGAATGGCGCATTATCCTGCTGAAAGTAGCCATCAGATGTTGGTACATTGTGGTCATAAGGGATGGACATGGTCAGCAACAATATCAGGTAGGCTTGTGGCGTTGCAACGATGCTCAATTGGTACCAAGGGGCCAAAGAGTGCCAAGAAAATATTCCCCACACCATGACACCACCACCACCACAGCCTGAACCGTTGGACCAAGGCAGGATGGATCCATGCTTTCATGTTGTTGACGCCCAAATTTGACCCTACATCCGAATTTCGCAGCAGAAACGAGACTCATCAGACCAGGCAACGTTTTTCCAATCTTCTATTGTCCAAATTCAATGAGCTTGTGCAAATTGTAGTCTCAGTTTCGTGTTCTTAGCTGAAAGGAGTGGCACCCATTGTGGTCTTCTGCTGCTGTAGCCCATCTGCCTCAAAGTTCGACGTACTGTGCGTTCAGAGATGCTCTTCTGCCTACCTTGGTTGTAACGGGTGGCAATTTGAGTCACTGTTGCCTTTCTATCAGCTCGAACCAGTCTGCCCATTCTCCTCTGACCTCTGGCATCAACAAGGCCTTTCCGCCCACAGAACTGCCGCTCACTGGAAGTTTTTTCTTTTTTGGACCGTTCTCTGTAAACTCTAGAGATGGTTGTGCGTGAAAATCCCAGTAGATCAGCAGTGACCATGCCACGTTCAAAGGCACTCAAATCACCTTTCTTCCCCATACTGATGCTTGGTTTGAGCTGCAGGAGATTGTCTTGACCATGTCTACATGCCTAAATGCACTGAGTTGCCGCCATGTGATTGGCTGATTAGAAATTAAGTGTTAACGAGCAGTTGGACAGGTGTACCTAATAAAGTGGCCGTCGAGTGTAGATTACAGGCGATCCCCTACTTAAGAACACTCGACTTACATACGACCCCTGGTTACAAACGGACCTCTGGATATTGGTAATTTATTGTACTTTAGTCCTAGGCTACAATAATCAGCTATAACAGTTATCAAATGTGTCTAAGCTTTATTATTAATCCTGATTCTTATGACAACCCAACATTTTTAAAATCCAATTGTCACAGAGACCAAAAAAGTTCTGGCTGGGATTACAATGATAAAATATACAGTTCCGACTTACATACAAATCCAACTTAAGAGCAAACCTACAGACCCTATCTTGTATGTTGCGGGGACTGCCTGTATATACATAATACAATTTGTGTAAATCTGTTCTGTATCCACTGAGAGCTGGGAGATATAGAGCCAGGTAAAAGATTTTGGGCCACATGTATCACTCGTTTTTTCTGTTGTTTTTGCGCCTTTTCATTCAGGCGCACCGTTTGTGCGCCATTTTTGCCATTAAATGCCAAACTAGCCGCGCAGCAAAAATAACCAGCTTTCCCTCATCTATCTTACCAATCCAGATGTTTTGCTGCGCCTAATGATATTCATCACTTACAACGTTTTCATTTAGGCGCAAAAACACTCCAGCCCGAAGGTGGCGTTATCTGAGAAGAAAGCACTGGGCCCCTTTGCAGAACAGCTCATTTCTAGCAGCAGAGCTCAGCCAGACACTAGAACATATAATAGATACATTAGATACATTACAGACAGGAGCTGCAGACTCTATTTACAGTTCGTCACCTTCTATTTACAAAATATTCTGCAAAACGCTGAGCTCAAAGAAAGAGAGAAGAGAACTTTGCAGGAGTTTGCAGAAGTTTGCAGAATGTTGCAGATACTACAAACAAGTGTCCGCCATGTAATTCTGCACAGTGTCTGAGGGGGATACTGTGCAGAATTACAGGGGTAGAGCAGGAGACCAGCATTGGGGGATCCCCTCCAGGAGAAGCCACTGCTGAGGAGGTCACTGGGTGTAGGGTGTCACACACCTGGGTGCTGCTGTGAGTGTTATCTTCATTCTGGGATGTGGGAGAAGCAGAGAGGAGCTTGTAGCAGGATGACATGTAAGTGCCCGAATCTAACATTGCGCCTAAACTGCGCCAAAATTGCGCCTAAACTGTGTTAAACACACATATAGGAGAGGGGGTTCTACCATCACCATAGACAGAGGGCATCCTCTACACCTAGAGGAGAGGGGGTTCTTACCATCGCCATAGACAGGGGGCATCCTCTACACCTAGAGGAGAGGAGGGTTATACCATCACCATAGACAGGGGGCATCCTCTACACCTAGGGAGAGGCAGTACTACCTCATATAGACAGGGGCAGGCATCCTCTACACCTAGGGAGAGGGGTGTCTACCATCACATAGACAGAGGGATCCTCTACACCTAGAGGAAGGGGGTTCTACCCTCGCCATAGACAGGGGGATCCTCTACACCTAGAGGAGGGGGTTCTACCATCAGCAAGAGACAGGGGCATCTTCTACACTAGAGGGAGGTGGCTCTACCATCACCATAGACAGGGGCATCCTCTACACCTGAGAAGCGGGGGTTTACCATCTCCATAGACAGGGGCATCCTCTGCACGTGAGGAGAGGAGGTTCTACCATCAACATAGACAGGAGGCATCCTCTACACGTAGAGGAGAGGAGGTTATACCACTCGCCAATAGAGAGGGGGTATCTCTATACCTGGAGTAGAGGGGGTTCCTAGACCGCAGTATAGATTTTAAAGTTTGTTGTAAGAATATTTTCTTTGCAGTTAATATATTTATGACAAAACAGCTATTTTCACAACCTGTAATGCAAAATGTAGGGTTAATATTTCTCCAGGGGAAGAAACCTTTTCGAAACATGTGTCAGGTGCAACTTTATAACCTAACTATGGTATCTAGTGACACCTATCAATGAACGGGTTTATTTCTGCTTTTTGAACCTTATCAGCACAGAGCAGGTTTCTGGTATCTAAGTGAGATGTTCTTTGTACAGTTGACTCTCTTCAGGAAAACCTGAGAAACTTGAAGTTCTACATTTTTACAGGTAACCGTTTCCCTAAGGAGAGTCAGTATTCAAGTGAGGCATGGGTACGAAGGTTCAGAAATATGAATCCCAACATCCATGAGAATAAATCATGTACGTTTTCTCAATTTTAATGAACTTAATTAAGAAATAGCAACAAAACAGCAATGCGAGATGATTGGTGGAAAAATCTAATCCACAAGATCTTACAAACATAATGCTTTTATAGATCACATTTTTTTAATTATTTAATTAATTTAACACATTAATTTAAAGGAAATTACACCTATAACAAGTGGGAAAGGGGGCGGTGGTAATTGGGGTAATGCTACATGCTACAGCCACACACTAGAGGTAATTTACCCCTGGATAGTCAGCAGGGTGGAGCTACTGCTCCAAATATCCACACTAGAAAGGGTGCATGACTTCTGGGACTGGATTTGAGGCACTCGGGGTGTGTTCCCACAGTTGTGTTCTTAGATCTCTGCATCAATCTCCTCCCTAGCTCCCAGCTGCTATATATCTAACCATAAACCTGCTACAGCTCTCACTCAGAGCAGAGGGAAGGGGCTCTGCTTTGTTCTGTCAAGAGATATCACACAGGCGGATTAAGATGCCATGGGCCCTGGGTTGTATAAATATATAGCCCCTACAAGTCTGGAATCACTTCCATAATGTGGTGCTAGCATATCCTACTGGGGGATGGAGGATGTGCCCTTCTGCCTGCTTTCAGGCTGTTTTAGAAACTTTGGAGGACTTTAAAGGTCCTGAAATGGCTCTTGTTTGCATGTGTATTGTGAAGGGTTTCATGGGTGAAGATCCTTCTGAGTGTAAAATTTGGGGGATGGTTTGGGTGGCCATGGGCCGCCTAGAAGGCTTGGTACCCCGCTACCGCTCAAACCAGCAATATATACACCCTACTGATCACATAAGAGTGCACCAAGTCCAGCTACAACCCTGGATATAAAAGCATTTTTCACAGTCCTGCTGCTATCAACAACACACTAAGGTATGGTTACACAGATCTCCAGGGACAATACCTAACACTATCTGCAGATTTATCTGGGGAAAAAGAATTCCATTGCTATTCTCTCTTCCCCCCACAAAAACTCTACTGTATTCTAGAAAAGACAATGCAAGCCTTTGCTCAACACAGAAAGAGTAGCAGCAGGGCAGCCATCGGGGGGTTGAGTGTGACTGTGTTCGGGGACCCCAAAGAGAAGAAGGGTGCTCCAAGTCACAGAAAACTGTCCTCCTCTGCCAGGTGCAGGGAACTAACTGCACACAGGACCGGATTATCATTCTATTGGGGGTAGGGGGCCACAAAATTGACGGTCAGGGGCGAAACTTACTAGTCGCGGCCCTGAGTAGCAGATTACAGTTTATGTCCTAGTAATCTTTTGCGGCTTCAGCATTGAAGTTGTTATCTAAGTTTAAGCCGAGAGGTCCAATGTCAGATTCAAGAGCTTCAGAAAAGTTAATGGAACAGAAGAAAACGCTGAAAGACTTGGCTTGTGTACAAATGGGTCTCTGCCAAGACAGACAGAGAACAATGGATGACTGTATGATGGAACACATCACTGGGCAGATATAATGACATCAGCCCTAGGCAAAGGCCAACGCTGTGAGGCTCGGATCTGCGCAATGCTGCGGTTACATTCCTGAAAGGAATTCGCCACCAAACCGCATGAACAGAACCTCTGATCCGGTGCGTGCACAACAAGCCCAGCATTGACAGTCATTCAGGACAATGGCAATCAGTTACCCTTGTTGTACGTGTATAGCCAACAATGTCATACTGATTCCATGATAGTCCCACATTGGGGTTATATACTTAGGGTACCGTGGATCGCACTTATTGGATTTTAGAGATTTCTGGAATTGCACCACTAAGGCAGCTATTTAGAATTGTGTTGTACGCGATCGGATTTTGGCGCAATCGCCCTGACTTTCATGTGACAGAAATTAGGGGTCGTGCTGAGTGCGGGATTTAACTTTAAAATTGTATTGCAAGACAATGCACTTAAATGCACCGGGAACGAGAAGGTGAACTCGGCGGACCTGAGCGGGGAAGTGACACATGCAGGATCTCTGGCGCACAATGTTAGTGAATCGCGGCAGATGTGCATGCTCGTCGGAAGAATGCACTTCAGGTGATCTCGGACAGGTAAGTAAATGATCCCATCAGCTCAGTGTCTTCCTACAAGTGGTAAATGACTGTATTTTGTATCTCAGTTACAAGGTACCAATTAGTAACATAATATGGAAGTAAAAGGTACATCCCTATGATAACTTGTTACTTCAGTTGTTACTACAGAACATTCCATTTGTTAGATAATAATGGAATTTTAACAGAATGTAACCTTCCAAATCTAGAAGTCTAAGGGAACGGAGATGAGAGAAGGTCTTCTGGTGACCTTCTGCTTTTAGCTTACATCACAATCTTTTAAAATGAAGAATGCAAAGGAGAGCCCAAGTAGTTATGATTTGGGCCTAGATTGTCCCCAATATGTGCACTTCTGGTGGTCACACATAACTCCACCCCATAAATTCTCCTTTTCTCAGGCAGCACGCTGGTTGCACCATATTTATTCAGACAATTTCCTGACACCTACAAAATGCTACAACTTTGTTGCAAGCTAACTATAGATGGTGCAAAGTTAGACTAGACCAGCATATTAACAGATTTATCAGAAAGTATTAGACATGTGCAGAATCTTGTGGAATTTAAAGGGAACCTGACACACACTTTCATGAATTCAGCTAGTGACAGGTTCCTATAGAGCCCTAGTAACTACATGACAACCATCTTTTAGCGAAACATTGTTTCCCTCAGATTTCCATAAAATCCGCTTTATAATCTTGCTTTCCATATAGACAGTCCTAGAGCTAGTGAAAAGAGTGTGGCCCCTTGGCCTAACCAGCAGCTCCACCCCATGCCTCTCAGCATCAGTAAGTAATGTCATGTGACCAAGGTCTTCATCTAAAGTCCTTACCCCCTAACATTTGCAGACTGTAACATGTGTATAATCTGATCACATGAAATCACAGCATGCCTCCATGGAGGGTGGGAGTTGAATAATCCATGGAGGCATGCTGTGATTTTAGTGATCAGTTACAAGCATGGGGTACAGTTGCAAATGTTATGAGATTAAAGAACCTTAAACATGCTTAACAGGTGTATAGCACAGCGTGGAGCGTTAAGAGGTTAAAAGTTCAATCCAAAAAGGTGGGGGAGCATCGGTTGATATCCATCTGTATCAGGAGCCAGACCTGTGCCAATCACCTGGCTGGATTCTTTTGAAGAATGGTTTTTCTTGATGACTTTTAGTTTACATTAACATCAGGATCCAATCCATTGAACAATGACTTATCTTTGTACCCAGATACCACCTATGCCTCTGACAGTCACTACTATGGTTTCCCATCCACTATAAATATAATGTAAACTTCTCATCTCATCCCAAAAGCATCACCGTCCTGCCCCTGTGTCTACCTCCCAATTGTATTCTGCCAAAGATATTTAATTAAAAAACCTCACGTTCCCACTTCAATACTTTTGATAAACTGCATGTTCTCTGGAATGCATTACCCTAAACGATCAAGTAAATTCACAAAATTAGGAAAATTAGGTGGACTATTGCATTCTGTAATCAAAAATCTTCCTGGTTAACTTCTGGTAACCATTCTTTCATATTTGAATTAATATATAATATTTATATCTGTATTAATATTATAATTTTTATTAGGGGATCTGAACATGCATTACATTATTAATTCCTTTATTTATATAGCGCACACAGATTACGCAGCGCAGACCTTGCCAAAACAGCCCTTGTCCCAATGGGGCTCACAATCTAATCAATTACAGTATGTTTGGAGTGTGAGAGGAAATCGGAGGACCCAGAGGAAACCCACGCAAACACAGAGAGAATCTTTGCAGGTGTTGACTGGTGGGGACTTGTACCCCAGGATCCCAGTGCTCAATGGATGACATTACCACATTCTGGGTTTGTTAGTAAACTCTCAAGGCTTAGTATATGTGGACAAGTCATTTGTTATTAGCTGTAATTAATACGAGAAATAGTCAAATTAATCATCCAGATATTTTTTTTGGTCCTGTTTCAATTCCTTTAATTCATTTTAATTATTTTGTCAGTTTTTCCTACTCACCTGTATTGAAAATCCTTCACATCTTTGGCTAATATTGAAGGTATCTTATAGTGTAAAGCATGAAAGTTTAAAGTAAATTATTGAAGTGTTATACATGTTCAATAATATTTCCATCTAGGTTGAGAATTTGCATAGCACTCAATAGCGTAATATTTTCGTGTATGAAAACTTGACTTTTCATCTCGCTGAAATTTTTATAGTGTTGAAAACTGATAAAAGGGTAAAACAAAAACCTTTAGAAAAGCGCGATGGGACAGAGCAATGGGGAAGCACAATCAAAACCCTGAAGACTGATAACTCCATGCAAATGTATTGGTAGGAATCATATCAAAGGGATCATGGCTGTAAGACTGGAGTCCCCGCTGTAATTATCATAAGGAGTCATCCTAAGTCCTGAAGTCTCCCTCATAAATTATTTCTTAGGAGCTGTTTAAATTCCATTTCGGTGCTAGCTATGGAGCAATGTGCTCTCTTCAAGGGACACTGTATCTAGGATGGGCGCGCAGGACAGAGGTTCACTGTGCTGTGACTGTAAGGGGGTCTCTGGAAAAAACAAAAAACAATAAATATATCTCAAAAAACACTTTATTTCTGTATAATCGGCTATTCTAACGCTGTCACATTACCAATCACGTTCATTGCTTACATGAAGCTGAGACTCTCATCAAACAAATCACATGAATCCCAAAATGCTGTTCTTTAAATATACCACTCATCCGCACGCACGAACCCCTCATACACGTGTTTAAAGAATCCAAAAAAGATTATAGTTCTTAGACAATGAATGAATGAAAAGGACATGTGAAGTTACAAAAGCAACTCCTATAAGAACGAAAGAATAGAATTATAGCACTATCAAGAGCCTGAACCCTAATAAGACCCCGGACCAGATGGACTCCGGGATTATACTACAAAAATTTGTCCGTATTCTCACCCCCTACCTGAAAAAAGTTTTGATGAGAGCATCACAGACAGGAACATTTCCACAACAATGCTCTCAGCCCTTATTGTAACCATTCCAAACATGGAAACACAGCAGATTGACCAAATAATTTCCAGCCCGTCTCCCTCTGAATGAGGACGTAAAGCTATACGCAAAAATTCTAGCAAACAGATAAAAAATAATTTACCAGGTATCATAGCACTCGATCATCAGGTTTTACACAGGCCGAGAAAAACAGCGGATAACACAAGGAAAACTGATAAATCTCTTACAAACATGGTGAAATTAACAATACCCCTGCAACCTTCCTACAGTAGACCCAAAAGGCGTTCGACAGGGTGAACTGGGAGTATGTGTTTAAGCTCTACAGAGATTGGCTACAAGGGTCAACACTAACGGCATTAGAGCCCTTTACTGTGCCCGTCAGCAAAAGTATTCATTAATGGCACGTTGTCCCAATCGTTCACCTGTTAAACTGTACCAGACAGGGATTCCCCCTCCCCGATCATTTTTTAATTTCAATAGAATCCCTAGCTGAAGCCATAGTTCCAACCAGAATATCAAAGTAGGCAAAGAGGAGCACCAAAATAGCCCTCTTCGCCGATGGACAATATAATCATCTGCCAAACCCCAAATATTTGAAACTTATATCTCTTTAGAACCCTCCTCATCCCCATACCAGAAGCTTATTTACAGAAGTCACGTTCACAAGTTAGGAAATTGATCTGGAAAGACAGCAATTAAAGGTCGCTCTCCATATCTAACAAGGCCCAAATCAAATGGGGCTATAGCAGTACCAGAACTTAAAGACTACTATATGCAGCAACCCTGGAATAATCAGGGCATTGGTGGAGAAACTCAGGGGACAACAAATGGCAATCTAACAAACAACACAACAAAGAATCATCCCTCTTCCTACTTACAATGCACACTACAGAAAAGGACATGGAAAACACTATCACAACAAATCCCGGCACAGAAAAACTACCTTAGAGCTAATCCTATCAATCTCTTAGAATTCAAACTAAACCTGAAACTAGAAAACTGGAGAAATCAGGTATAAAACAACCTAGCAGACATAGTGGAAACGGAATCCTAAGACCATTTAGCAATTCAACTCCAAAAATCCTCTTAACATGGAGAAATATACAACTATCTTAAATTTTGTAATTATTATCTAAACAAAGTAAAACATCTGCACTGCTTAGGGAGCAATAATCACATGGAGAAAATAAATCCCCGGGAAAATAAGGATATCTTTTCTTTATAACTCTATAGCAGTTATGGCAAACCTTTAGAACGAGTGCCCCAAACTACAACCAAATTTTTCACAAATTGTCAATGCGACAATTTTAGCATTACTCCATGATTTGTACAGGTTTGAATGTATAAGAACCTGAGGACACCAATACAGTAGAAAGAGGAAGTAGTTTGGATCATATATGTAGCTTCCTACAGGGTCCTGGCTGCTTTGGACTGCAAGAGGCCTGAGCTGTCATTGCTGGGGTGATGTCCAAGGGGCCCATAGAGAGGGCTATAAGTGCCACCTCTGGCACTCATGCCATGGGTTCTCCATCACTGCTCTATAGGCAACAAAAGGGAAACAGGAAAACTACCATATATGTTGGCTTGGGAAAAAGATCTAAATTCCTCTAACACCCTCCCAATAGCAACAAGTCAAAAAACTGTAACATCACACATTCCAAAGTAATTCTATTTGGAAGCCATAGTCAAAACTGACGGATCGGGATGTGTGGATCCACTGGACCACACCGGGAGATGCTATTGCCGACACTGGAACCGGGGTATAAGTGGCAACTGCTCTTCACCAGTGCCTGCCGCAAAGCGGGATGGAATTGCGCGAGGAACCACCAGGGTGTACACAGGTACTAGCCCGCGGTGGCAGCCGAATTTGCTGTACCTTAACGGAAGACAGTCTCATGGTCTGATTCAGGCCGGCAGAGATGCACAGTCAAGTCCAATCCGGGGTCAGCAAGAGGAGGTCCAGGCAGATGGGAACAGGAACACAGCAACGCAAGGAACACAGCAACACGGAGGACAGGAGCGGCGGGAGCTGCAGGACCATCGCTGGACAAGAGAGGTGAGTTCACCGGCAGAGAGGCTCCTGGGGCACACGGAGTACACGGGTGCGCCTGTGGACCCGGGATATGGGTGCAGGGGCAGCTGTGACAAAAACGCATATGAGAAGTATTTCACCCCAGCAAGACTAAGCAAAAATTTTCCTTCACACCCCTGGGAGGCTGGAGAGGATGTGGACATTAAAGGGACCTTATTACATACCTATGGTCTTGCCCAAAATCAAGGCTAATGGCATCAATATATACAATCTCTGCAAACTTGGGAAATAAATAATATACCATACTCCCCAGCCACGGCTCTGCTACTTATAGACCTGCAATCCTCTACCTCCTAGAAATAGAACCATCTCTTCAGACAAATAAGCTGAAATTATTTCAAACTAATGAGATTCATGGATACAGAGTCATATTATAAAGAGTGACAGACATTACTATAAGACTCTAGGCTTGATTTAATGTTTATGTTAATGTTAACTGTTAAACGTTATAGATGTAAAATATCTAACAACCGATAGTTATCTGAACAAGCAACCTGATGATCATGCTAGCTCCCCCTGGTCTTTGTCATGAGGACCTAACAGGGTAAAGGGCAAGATGGAAACAAATGTTTGCTGAACCAAGCAGGGAAATGTGTCATTGGGGAGAATTAATGTGGTCCAATGGCCAAATGCTGTATGATTTCATATCTGTTCTAATGTGAAAGTTCAATAAAATATATTTTTAAAAAAGTTACTACAAAAGCAATGTAATGTGATTTGGATATCCAGTTTTGTAGGAAAAGATTGACGGATTAAATAATCATTCATTTAAACTCTACATCATTTTGGGTTATGTATATGTCCAAGCTCCTCCAGCTTCGTAATATTCTTTCTGTAAATAGATATTAGATCAATCTGCTCAGCTCCTCTGCTGTATAACATGCTACCTGCAGATAGGACACTATGTACAATTCTGCTCACTCCTCTGGGATAACATGCTAACTGCAGATAGGACACTATGTACAATGCTCTACTCCCCAGTTCTATAACAACTACCTGCAGGTAGGACACTATGTACAATCTGTTTTCTCCCCCAGATATATAACATGCTACCTGCGATAGGACGCTATGTACAATCTGCTCTGCTCCCCAGATTTATAACATGCTACCTGCAGATAGGATCTATGTACAATCTGCTCAGTTCTTCATGTTCATAAACTGACATTCTAACTAGAACACCAGGTAAACTTTTCTCAGGTCCTCCTGCTCCATAACATCCTGCGTGCAGCTAGGACCCTATGGGACATATATCATAAAAAAATATATATAAATAAATACTACATTATAGAATATAGTGATATGAAACAATAGGAGAGAGAAGGCTTGCTCAAGAGCTTACAGTCTATGAGGATGAAAGGGTGACAAAAAGGTTATAATGGTCCGTACATTTTATAAGGGAAACGATAAAATAATTCAATAAATAAAAACTACTGCTGCTGAACCCGCCTCAGCCCTAATCTTGTATACAAAGTCCAAGTCAGTGGGCTGCAGGGAAGCTGGAGCTTGTATTTATCTGGGTTGCTGTTTGGATAACAGATGGGAGATAGGACTGGTGGCTAGTAAAGAGAGAGTTGACATTTCTGCATTTAGTGAGTGTGATGGCGCCTAAAAGGGTTTTAAGAGCAGGTTGAAGCTTTGGAGGTTGGGTATAGTCTGATAGTCTGGGGAAGATTTCCAGAGAATTGGTGCAGCTCTGGAGAAGTCCTAGAGACGCATGTTGAGGTTCAAATTAAGGTAGAGATTAATCTAAGGAGTGGGTTGAGTTATTGAGTTAACTGCTTGATATGGCATGTGAAAGTGGTGAAAAAAATATGTTTTAATAGTGTATGAGTTAGAGAAATGGGTTGGGGCAAAATTGAAAAGGCTTGGTCCTCTGCCGCGATCAGAATATGTTGTGCTCCAAAAATATTGTGCACATGAATAATAAGAATATTTTTTGTGTTTACTGTAGCTGTTGGTTTATTAGTCTATGGCTTATAGGGCGTATTGTAAAGAAAACAGAAAATTGTACTGCAGACTGTTAGCGCGCTGCCAGGATTTGGCATCTCATCGGTAATGCTAAGAGATAAAGAGTTGTAAACCCGGATGAGCAACACGTTTCCAGCACCCTTCAGCATTCATGAGGCCGTAGGATGAAAAATACAACTGCTAGGGACTTCCCATCGGCTGATCCGAGACGAGGTTTCGCGGCCCCAGGCATAAACTTTAGCATGATTATTAAGGCAGTTGTCAAGAACTGAAAGGCAACAAATATTGGAGATAATATGGAAGGCAATGAATCAGTAGAAAAACGTATATAGACTCGTGTGTTTAATAAGAAGCCCTAGGCTGCAGGACACACAGTGACAAGCTGCGAGGATCTTCACCTTGTAATGGATTTTATAGCCCTGATTATTTCATTCAGTCTTTAATCTTCTTTAAAACAATAATCCGCTTTAACATTTTCATCCCCAGCATCAAGATAGGACGGCCCAGTAGGGAAAGGAGGTTATAAATTGAAAATATGTGAGGAAACAGAAAACATAATATTAGGAATGCTCAATAGTAGAACATAGAAAAGCAAACAGTGTATAGTAAATATGAAATCCTAATAGTGTTAAGAGAATTTGCAGAGGGACATCCGCTATAAACTGATAGAGGTGGCCTAAGACATGATGACGGCAATTATACCTCAGGGCAGTGATAGCGAACCTTTAATGGGGTTGCCCAAACTGCAACACAAAAACTGCTTATTATGCAAAGTGCCAATGCAGCAATTCAAGCAGTATCTTTTTCCATTCTTCTTAGATCCGAGGACCCAATATCGCTGACAGCAAAGGGGAAATTTTGGAGCTTTTCTTGGGAGCCCCTGAGGGAGGATCCTTGTGGGGCCAGAGAAGGTGGTCCAATGATATTTGACCTGTTCAAACTTCTCTCTCTTCCTGTAGTCTTAGGTAGACCAGGATGCCCCCACAGATTACTAGAACGGGGGTCCAAATAGATGGCAGGAGGAGCCGTCGTGCATGGAGTTGACAGAGAATGCTTAGTATGGCACACTCATCAAGTCTGACGGCTTCATAGAGATGAACAGGGGGGTACATTGAATGAGGTTTTGTGATCTCGTGGGTTTCATCACAAAGGCCTTAATGCCTGTCTCGTTAACTCGTTTCTGGGGCAACAGCCTGAGTGACCACGAGTGCCACCTCTGGCACCTATGCACCTAGGCGATATGAAAATCAAAGAGCTAACCCCTTATAGGGGTTTCTCCTGAAAGTCCAAATTTTAATCCCCTAGTCATGGTTACACATAAAGATCATTTTTAACCCATTACTTTACAATTTTACTCTGTTTTAGCTCCTATACTCAGTGATGGTCAGTGTAAGATCCCAGGGTGTAAGAGGGGACTCTAAAGCGACACTTCTGTTTGCACCTAATCTGCCTTGCATTTCTCCTACTTCCAGATGTTTGCGCCTTATTTAACATTATTTGACACCTTATGGGGCGAATTACTGTGCAATAACAAGCAGTCCTCTGACCATACTTAGGAAAGGACAATGGTGTGATCTGTTCAGAAGAAAATTGTTCAAAATTTGTGCCTAATACGTTTGACAAAGAGCCATACGACAGAGACAAATGAGGTGCAAAAAAAAGACTTACAAAAGACGCTAAAAGAAGGGGAAATATGAGAAATGACCCATATAAATAACTGTGCACAAGCAGTGTGCACTGAAAAGAACGTGCAAACTCAGACAGAAAAACTGGCGCAGGGGCCTTAATAAATGTGGGTCATTGTCTTTATTCCCTTTTGAAGAAATTCTTACAGAAAAAGGAAAAGTGTAGTCTAGTATGAGAGGAGCATGTGACTTTTTCTTGAGGTGCCATATAAGAAATAAAACTCCATATTAGAAATATACAAAGCAGGTGGCTTGCAAGGTACTTTAAATATGGAAAAAAAATTTGGATTTTCAAGTACAGGGGATTTTCAGGGGGCCAGTATGATGCCATAAATTTTAGGAATACTTTGTGTGTCTCTGGTACTAATGCAGAATGTGGGGTAACAGTGTGAATAGTACGTGCACTACAGAAGGAAGGTGGTCGGAGGTAATAAGGACTAGTGAGGGAGGAGTGGGATTCTCTGCTTAATTGAACAAGTATTTGGCATTCTCACGCACGGCAGAGACAGCAAAAATATTTGTAACCACATCGTCGTGGATTCACAGTCGGTTGCATTGTGTTTCACGTCTTCATTTTGTCAGCGATGGGAAGTGGTGAAAATCAAAAGTGCATATGCTGTAATTTTCTTTACAATGTGACAGTAAGCAGTCACCTCTCGAGGCCATGATTACCAATGAATGCAGATGATAATGCCATGTAGGTTTATTCTGGCTTCTTGTGAGTGGAAAGGGCAATTGCTGTGTGGACGTGAGGGGATGTTTTTGGGCTTTACATATGCTCGTAGTAGAAAACACTCAAGGAATCTGTTAGCAGTTATGACCATACAAAACAGTGTTAGGTATGCCCTGGAGATCTGTGTCACTATACCTTTGAGTAGGTTGTAGTAGCGCAGGACAATGAAAAAATGACATATATTCCAGGATTGTAGCTTTTTCAAATGCTTTTCCTCACACTGCTCTGCTCTCAGTTCACACAGACACCCACTCACAGTCCAGCCTTCAACATTAATGCTGCAGCCATTTCCATTTCAGCGTTTCTTTTTTCAGTTTACAGGGTTTTGTTTTATGTGACCTATTGTAGTGGCACCATTTAATACGCAAATTACTGTATTTTCAGAGTATAGGTGCACAAAAAATACTTGATTTTCTCGAAATCAAGGTGTCGCCTAATAGTCCAGTGCGCCCTATATATGAATCGTACTTAAGACAGCAGTGCTTGAACTGTGCACAGGTCTGCCACCCTGCTGGTCATCAATCCTTATAATCAGGTGCGCCTTATAATCGATGCGCCTTATATATGAACCTAGAATTTAAGCAGGCATTGTTGATGGTTCGCCTTATAAATCCGGTGCGCCTATTAGTCGAAAAATACGGTACTGGAAAGGCTGCCAAAAATTCTAAATGGTGTAAAATGATGATTTTTTAGGGCTTGCCATTACAATTTTTAAAGAAATGACACTTCTCCTTTTTCATTAGGTCAGATGATCATGGAGATCAATTAAAAGTTTTGCTTTTGTTTTAATTTCTCCCTACATCACCTTTTGTGTCAAAAAATGAAATAATGCAATGTATTGCCATATGCTGACACTTTATACTTGTGCAGTAAGGTGTCGTTTTTGCCAAGACCTGCTGACATTTCATTGAAAGCATTTGGCACCGTATTTCTTTAGATTTTTATGGGTAGTGAGAAGTGCTGATCTGGACATTTCTTTTCTGTTATGGCTTTCCCTGCAGCGATAATTTGTTTTAGATAATTATCACACAACTAAGACTATCACCACCATGAAAAACAGATGTTTTGAGTTACTTCCTTGTGGCATCCATCTTTCATGTATCCTCAAAAAATGCGGGGGAGTGGGCATGCACATGAGTGAGCGGCCGCGTCGAGGCACTCCTCCGTCCCACGAGACCGTCAGACGCTCCAGCCCCAGCTTGCCCGTCAGATGCACCCGTAAGCCGAGCCGCCCTGGGATGGACGGCACGGCGCTTTAGGGATCGGTACAACGCCCGCGACATGCCTCGGAGCTCCTTCAACTCCGGCGCAGCTCATCTGCTCACCTGATCGGGAACGCACAATACCACGCGCAGGACGAGGACAGCCATCTGACGGCACGACCAGGGAGGCGCCAGCCCGGCGACAACACTCTCGTGTCCTCCGACAGGTTGTGGCAGCTCTGGCAGTACCGCTCAGAGACATCCATAGGCCCTAGCACCAGCACATTGGACAACTGGTCCGGACCACTGGGATCATGGCGAGGTGGTCACGTGATTCCCCCCCAAAACCCGGCCTACGAGAGCCAGGAGACATCTGGAGGAGCAATTGCGCCCCCTGTGAGCAATTATGTGATTCGGACACTGGCACACATGTGTCAAGCAAGGGTGAAGCGGTCTCCCCCAGTTGTGGTATCGTATACCTTTAATTTACAGTCTAACCCATTGGACAGGCTAGTCATGATGTTGGAGAGCGGCTGTACTTTTCTTTATTAATAACTAACTGGATTCTTGGACTAAACTGTTCATATAACTAAGCCCGTCCCGGTACCGATAAACTAACTTGGAAATACAAACACACTAACAAAACTGTAATGTTCATTACACGTGTATTCACAACCGTTAAAAATAGGACTGCATAGACCATTACCAACTATCTTAACCTGACCGGTAACAACTAAACGAATAAGGTCATAGAAGTGAGATACTGGGAACCGTCTATTGCCACATGATAGGAGCTGTGCCAACTAACTGCATTCAGACAAGAACGCCGGATAATGTTGGTTTGTCCTGTGGTCTCCACTATCGACATAGTCATCGCCTATCTGATTACATCAAACAGACACGAAATCAGGCAGTAGGCCCCTTTACGATCGGCTCGTGTATGACGGTTGGAGTCAGCAACTAATACCATTAACAACTAACTGGACGGACGGTTGGAACTGTGTCGCACAACTAACCTCGGCTTCAGCACTAATAACCAATAACTGGGCTTAGCAACTGCTTTTTGCTTATACGAAGGATAGAGATACATGAACAAACAGAGCTCGTTATTGCATGCCTTATTAAACGGATGTTGTAATCCTATACTTGGGGACCTACAAGATGTGTTACTAACTGTACTTGGACCTACTGGACAAATTTACGCTAACTTATTATCTTGTACACCGCGTTTAGTACCATAAGATACGTGCTGTACAACCAGTAGAGTGAGAGCATAACTTGGTTACTTAACTTGTCCGATGCTTTAGATCCGGGCCAGCATTGTGGGGCATTTATATGGTTCTTCGTATATGTATTCACCTGCACTGATTATGAAACAAAAATCCTAATGTCTTTTTCATGTACGGAACACCCACTGGACCAACTAAGTTTCCTCAACACAATTAACTTATTCATGAATGGAGGCATATTGGTTTTCCGACGCCTAAAAAAATTGAAAATTCACGTGACCATCT
Source organism: Engystomops pustulosus (assembly GCA_019512145.1). NCBI lineage: Eukaryota > Metazoa > Chordata > Amphibia > Anura > Leptodactylidae > Engystomops > Engystomops pustulosus. The sequence continues at coordinate 29,258,697 of CM033646.1, read as the reverse complement.
GAAATAGTTAGGGGAGGTGGTATAGAACATAGGACAATGCCACCAAAAGTGGCTCCAGAAAATCTGGGGGGTCCAGTTCCCCCAAAGACAAAAGCACCTCTAAAATTGACAAATTTCTAAAAATACTCCCAATAAAACATAAAGGCAGCCAAGGAGTTAGGAAGTAAGCAAACACATGTAGAGACGAATATGAAGATGGGGGAACCCCTACCAAGTCAGGGGACACTCCAATCTGGGAAGAAATCCTATGGCAGTAAAGATAAAATAACCCAGCAATAGAAAAACTCTCTACAGCTGCTAGACCAGAATGATGTTCTCGCAATTAGAGAGGACCTTACCAAATTCAGAGATAGAATCTCCCTACAAGAAAACTAAACATGAGTAGGTGAAAAAAAAACAGAGCACATAGAACGGTTCTAGATCAGGTTTAACGCTGAAAATAAGGAACTACAGAACAGGCTGGTGGATATGGAGGATCGGTTCTAGAAGATCAAACTTAGAATAATAGGCTTTCCAGAGGGTGGGAGGGGAAGGACACGGGCAGTTTATACAAAAATGCTTGTAGACACCGTTGGTATACAAAGTCTATCTGCTAGTTTTGGTGGAGCGGCACAACCGAGTTTCCGGGGAAAAAAACCATACCAGGTGCCATCCTCGATCAATATATGTAAGCTCCTTTTACTCTAGGATAGGGACACGATACTCCGAGTATTTCGAATAGTAAAGAGGTTGCTTCGCGGCGGGAACAAAATTTCAGTCTACCCAGATTATATTCTAAACAGACGATGCTCAAAAGGAGGGGATTTCTGAAATTAAAAAACGTTTAATTCAAGCAGGTTACCTATTCCCTTCATTTCCCAGCCCGCCTTAAGGATAATACATGAAGGAAAATCCTGGTTTTTCGACAATGCAGAGAGGAATGAAATGGGTAGAGTCCAAAGGTTTTATAACTGACCACAGGGTTGGACGTGGGTGGAGTATGATGGGGGGGGGACAGAGGGACTACCCAAGGATGAGTCATTACAGCATCTTGGTACACTAAGGGGGGAGCAGGGGGGCGGGGTTAGCCGACGGGGAGAGCGAGGGAAATAATTTTTTTTTTTTTTTTTTTCCTTTCTTTTTCTTTTTCTTTATTCTTTTTATCTCGTAGATGCTATCTAATACATGGAATTGAGGGTTGGGGGACAGAGCTAAAAAAGCGTTAGTATTTGATGTCGTGCAGTCACACTACCAGCTATAGTATGTCGGTTGAAACCCATTTGAGTAAGAAACAGCGAACTCATGCGAGAAATGGGCTGCGGCAGCGCATACCACTCAGTTTTCTTCCATTCTAGGGGAGTAAGTGTGGATATTCATATAAAAAAATCGACTTTGAGATATACTCCTCAGAGCTGGACGTAGAGGCAGATAGTTTTTTTGGATGGCAGATTGTATGGGTGTGATATGCACCATGTTGTGTATACCCCCCCTTTTCCTCAAGTATTGACGAAAGGCATGTCGTCTTGGCTTCTAAAGGAACATGGCCCGTTTATGTGGCGGTGATTATAACTGCACTATGGATTCGGAGCTAGCCGCGTGAACCTGAACAAGACATTAAGTCCAACACAAAGCACAGGGTCCACTAGCCCAAGTTCTGCCAAGAGGCAGGATGGATAGACATCTGGCGGCATTATATGGGGACAAACGAGGATCTCTTGTTTCTCGAGGTCACAACGGTGATGTCGAGAATTGACCTAGCATGCGATCCGCGGGACTCAGTCGCCTTGTCAAACAAATGAAATACCAAGCAGCCGCCATTCGGATCACTCATGCTGATTAAGAATTAGAGCTTCAGTGCAAGTTGGATTGGGAGAAGGCCCTTTAGACTAAACCCCCACGGATGTCAATATCACACAAAAAGATGAGAACTTTATTAATGAAATATTAGAATTTTGGCACACACATGTTGATACAGTAAATATCGGTATTGCGGGATGCCCTGAAAGGGATGTATAAGGGGTTGGTGGCATCGGGAATCAATAAAAACTAAAATTTTGTATAAAAAAGGAGCTGGGATTAAAAAGAAACATTCAACATAGAACTCCTACACGTGAACAACCCACCCACATAACAGCCAACAATACACACACTGAAACAGGGAATATGCCAAAATCCTAACACATTAAGAACACAAGCAATATTTTTTAGGGGCAAGAATCAATTTTGCTCGTCGGGCAAGCCTGGTAAACTTTTTCGGAGCCATTTCGGAACAGGGCAGGGCAATAAGATTCACCGATCCAGGGCATACAAGGCGACATAGTAGCCGATGAGGGACACGATTAGGCCCACCTTCGAGAGATACTATGCCGATTTGTATAGATTCAGAGGGAGTAGGAGAGGCGGACCTCAACAGATATCTTGAATGGAATTAAACTCCCAAACTAACGGAAGGAACAGGCAAATTATTCGAGTCCCCATTGACGGTCGAAGAACTAAAGCTGGCAGTGTGCTCCATTCAGGAAACACAGCCAGGTCCGACGGACTCCTTTTGAAATATATAGAAGATAGGGGACGTTCTTCTCCTATGTATAGGAGTTTCGAACCAAAGCAAGGGGGGAGAACTCTCCACGGCTCAATGAGAGAGAACAATTACTTTGATACCGAAGAAGAACACAACAAAAACTGTTATGTTATTGCGATTCCTATGAGCCACTATCATTGTTAAACACAGCATTATTCATTTTGCGCACAGCCTTAGCCTTAAGATTCAGAGGAGTGACAGGTGATCTGCTCACATCGCGACCACAGCGGGTCGTATGCCGGGAGGTCGGCAGTTACTAATTATGAAGGTGTTCTCAAACTTCAACGCGCGATCCGGGGGTGGGGACCACTCCCATCCTGTCAGGATGCCTCAAGGCTTGCAACGGGTGGCAGTGGTCCATTTTCTGGGTGTATTGGGCAGGAGATTTGGTTTGGTGAGGTCTTCTGTCCATGGACGAACGCTTTATCAGGCGAATACACCGCCAGCTCGATGTCAATGGAGATGGTTCCGGGAAGATTAGGTTAGAGAGGGGCACAAGACAGGTGCCCCTTCGCTCCTATGCTTTCAAATCTATTTGTGAGCCGCTCGCGTGACATCAGGGAAGATAAGAACATACACGTTGTTTGACAGAGGGGATACCACTGACAAAAAAAATTATATTTAAGCATGATGACATTTCTTGTGCCCTAAAGAGAATCTCGAAGGATATGTCCCGGGGATGCGAGTGGTTCAGGATTGGGAGGAAATCGGGGTTGGCATCCAATGGGATAAAGCCATGCTCTCCCTCTGGGTCACCCCTCCCCTGGGATAGGGCCCCTAAATATCATCTCCCCCGCCTAGCACAGGTATACTTTGGGGCTTAGGTTTCAGCTAGAGCAGGCACTACGTTAGGCTTAAGCGGTCCCAACTCAACACCTTCAAGGGCAAAGTATCGATATGGACTAAATTTGCCCCATGTCCAGACAGATAGGGTGGGTTTTATAAAATGCCCATGTCCACAACTGTTGTGTAGTTGCGTCGGCATCCCGGTATGGATACCCCGATAGTCTTTCATCATCGAAAGATCCTACGGATCAAATATTGGGGGCAAGCCATGTAAAGCAAAGTTGAGATTATTTATATCCAAATATAATGAAGGGGCCTGTCGCTTACCCAACTTCCGCCCTCTATTATTTAGCATCCCATAAATCGCTTCTGTCTAGCTGGAAAGATCACCAGGTGATGCACGAATAATAGTAAAGTTAGGGATTAGGACATAGGCAGGACATTAGTAGTATAGAGTCCAGGTCAGTGGGCACAGCGATTTCGACCAAATCCCCTCTCTGAACAGTGCTATGCAATCACTGGAGAACACTCAGGACAGTCAGGGCACATAAAGGCGCGATAGCATCCACCCCTTTCTGGTATAAACTTCTTAAATATTAGGAGAGTTTTGGAAAACACACGAACACAGGGGGAAATTTGGTTGTCTTGGGGTAAAATAAGGTTGGCACAAACATTTATAAATGAGTTAAGCCGATACATTTGTTAGAGGGGGCTTACAAGGGCAGTATGGGATTGACCAAAAAACACTATTTTCCCTATATACAAATCACGGATGCATATACGGGGCTCACACGAGGTCAAGTCCTTTTCACTAATGGAGGATACTTTTGAGACAAGATAGGGTTAAATGGAGGGTGATAATATACCTATATTTCCTAATTATAATATTATAAATAGTGACACACAAGGATATGAATTTAAAGCACCAAAGCACTGGGAATCAGAAGTAGTAGGGGACTAAGGACCAACGAACAATGGCATTGGGCCCTTCATAACATCCCACTGCCTCTCTTATAGAACCCATAGAATGGTGGTTCCTCACTACCTCACTGGCTTATTACATATACCCTCGGAAAAGTAAGCTACAAGGGGAATCCAGATACCGCAGCGACTGTTGGCGATGCGGGCCGCGACGCAGGGTTTTACCACACATGGCTGGGAGTTGTCTGCCGCATTCGCCCTTTGGGCGAGGGTGCATCCCACAAATTGCATATCGAGTGGCACTTTTTCGGAGAAGCATCCGCAGAGATCTATTGTTAAAACTGCTTAGCTGCCCAAAATACGTCCAGCATCATGAGGAAGTATCAAATAGGGCAATATGCAGACTCTCTCATAGCAAAGGTTAATTTGGCCAAAAAAAACTGCGGAAAGCGACCCCACCAATATACACAGTTGGGCGGCCTCTGTCGATAAAGTGGGCAATACGGGAAAAGATACATCGCCTAGCCCAGTAAGAAAGTTTTAACAGGGGACACAGCATGGCTACTCCAAACTAAAACCAATATAGCAGAATCCTTTTTTTTTTTTTTTTCGTTCTTTCTTTCTCACTTTTTTTCTTTTTTCTCTCCCTCGGCAAAATCGGACAGGGAGGATGGGGGAGGGTCGGGGAATGGGTGTGGCAGTGACAACAATAGAATAGTCTGACCCTGTTTGCCCATTCTTCATATGACCTTATAAAAGAAAAAAAGAAATTACATATAAAAAAAAAAAACTTATCCTCAAAAACTATAGCTGTCTGATGAGTGAGTGCCCTAAAACTGGTCAGTCAGACACTTGCTTTTCTTTTTTAACGGCGAGGACACGCTGTCCGTGATTATGATACTTGGGACGACGCCTACACATGTTTTGTTATAAAAGGGAGGGGGTGCTAACGCTGCGGCCGTTACAGATCTTGTATTTTCAGTTTTTTATTCCACCTCTCCAAAATGCAGATGTTTTATTTTAAAAACAAATTCGGACTTCGTTGAGTGCGAACTGGAAAAAAAATTTCCAAAGACCCTGATAAATTGTGAAAGTTAATCCTTCATCCCAGTGCCGAAACAGTCGGATCGTCAACAGCACGCCCCCCAATTCGGGCACATGAAAGCAGCGCCAGCGGCGGCCACAAAAGGAACGCGTGTTGCACAAAAAACCCTCTATGAATGCGGGCCATCCGAAATCATCGTATTCCAATGATAGGCGGACCCCGGACCCTTAGAAAACGTGCCCATTGTGCCTTGTGCCATCAGGACAGTTGGTCTCCGGACAGTACCCCCGATCTGTCTAGATGGGGAAGCAGATGATATCATAGGATGGAGTTTGTCCTTGTTAATGTAGCAAGGTCAGCAATGCCTCAGCTCGATGTCCGGCGGCATTTCTTCGTTGCAACATCGCACTCCAAGGTCCACCATGCTCCAAGGCAGTTTTCGCACTAGGCCAGGATCTGTGGCGTGCGCTTGCGGTCCCTAGGGACAAGGAAGAAGAGACAAAAACCGCCGATGATGGGACATTTGGTCTGCTGTGCGGGGGAACGGTTGATGGGACACATGTGCGGGGGTGCTGGAACAGAACTTAGGGTGCCAAGACATCACAAGGAGGGAAGTGTGGGAGTAATAGAATAAAAAACTTGGATGATAGAGGCAAGATGCAGCGAGCACATAAGCTCCAAATTGACAACCTAACATCTACCATCACCATAGACAGGGGGCATCCTCTACACCTAGAGGAGAGGCGGTTCTACCATCACCATAGACAGGGGGCATCCTCTACACCTAGAGGAGAGGGGGTTCTACCATCACCATAGACAGGGGGCATCCTCTACACCTAGAGGAGAGGCGGTTCTACCATCACCATAGACAGGGGGCATCCTCTACACCTAGAGGAGAGGTGCAGTGTACTCCATTTTTCTTATTCATTTTAATTGAAAATGTGTTTTTTTTGTAATTATCCAAAATGAATATACAAGATCAAGGCATATAAGGAAGAGTTTTTTCTGTTTTTTTTAATGGAATGGATGACTGTGACTTAAAGATAGTTGATGCCATTTTATCTTGTTGCTAATTAAAAGCTTGTGATTAGTGGAGATTGCAATAAATGTACATAGCGTTTGTTATGATTTATTACCCACACGCAGTTCTGCATTTGTATTCCATGTACATCTCAAACCCATATTTCTGCTGAACTATTGGACCCGTGTAAACTACTGAATTAGAATCCTGTTTCCTATATAAAAATGCACTATAGAAAATTTGATATCACTGATAATAATAAGGGGCTTATGGTGATTTTTATGTCCCACTGGTGCTTCCTCATGTATTTACTATGTAGACAGTGCAATGATTGACAGAATGAAAGATGATGGATGAAATTTCTCCACTGCATTGCATTCCCACAGTCTTCGCCTAATCCTAGTGTGTCGGAATAGAATATATGTTGGCAGGTACTTCCATACAGAAACTACTCATAACACTACACTCTAGAGCAGTGACGTTTAACCTTTTAGAGATCGAGTGCCCAAACTGAGACCCAAAAAACACTAGCTTTTCCCAAAGTGCCAACATGGCAATTTAGGCAGTAACAAACTTATAGCTACCAGAATTTTGGAGCTCCAATCTGACCCTTTCCACACCTTTTCACTCTTCAGCACAGGATGGGTCACTTTATTGGACTGCCTAAGACTGCAGGAAGATGCCATGTCTGGCAAACTCTGTGCCTGGGAGACTGCCTGTGTGCCCACAGAGATGCCTCCGAGTGCCATCTCTGGCACCAGTGACATAGGTTTGCCACCACTGCTCTAGAGTGAAGTTTATGTGTTATTAACAATCTTGTATTGTGAGATGCAAAATTTAAAAAAGAACTGTGCAGAGTTGTGCTTATCCTTGTATATGAGATTGCTGGCAGGGATTTTTTTTTAAAAAAATTCTTGAGCTGGATAACCTATGCTTATCTGTCACTTCCTCTGCTTTGACCTGCCCTACCTGTGATGATGTCACATACATTATTAAAATGGTTTGACCTGCCCTACCTGTGATGATGTCACATACATTATTAAAATGGAATGAGATGAATCTCTTGTATATTTTGCTGTGTTGTACAATGAATATTGTAGTTCCTATCTACGGTATTGTATTCCTATTTCTATTTTATGAAAATACCTTAATAAAAATTTACAGTTAAAAAACAAGGAAGTGATGCTTGTTCCTATGGCACATGACAACACACATAGCATAAACCAAAAAACAAAGTTGGTGTGTCATAAGGCAAGGTATGGAATATTAGAACAAATCTTTATTGTCCACCCATGTCACCGAAATCGGCACTCCTCCAGCTCCTGCACCTCGCCTCCTCCCCCCCAGTCTGCCCCCTCCCAGCCAGCTCCTGCACCTCGCCTCCTCCCCCCCAGTCTGCCCCCTCCCAGCAAAATTTGCCATTTGAACCGGCATACTCTGAGGAACTGTTTTCTGGACCCTTCACACAGTCACTTCGTCTCGAATAACGAGTACCCGAGCATTTTAGTGCTCGCTCATCTCTAGTTGCAATCTATTATTATCTTTTTTTACAGCAAAGGCACACAATCTGATATTTATGAACACACTAAGCACCATTATAATGGTTTGATTTCTTATTTATTATAATTTTATTACATAGATTTTATTTATAACCTATTGTTAGCTGGGGATCATCTTCCCGCCAACTGTAATGTATGCCTTGTGTAACTGATGAAGAGCCCTGAAGTTTATACCAAGACCTGATTCTGAGTATTTGGCGCCGAAATAATCTCCTGGAAAAATATTATTGACCTACAGTACACATAAAAGTATTCTAGAGTCAAATTTGAGACCATCTATCGGACAGCTAAAACTTGGTCAAAACTAGGTCAGGTAACATGATCTCATTCACATCAGCAAATCTCCCTCAGAACGGCTGTGCCCAATATCCTGCATGTGTCGCTTCCCTGTTGAGGTCCGCCGGAGTTCACCTTCTTCTTCCCGATGCATGTAAGTGCTTGGTATTGCGCCACAATTTAAATGTTAAATCCCGCGTGTTGTCCGAATCTGTCGGATCGTCCAATGGCCCGCCCCCCTATTTGTGTCACGTGAAGCCCGGCGCCGATGGGCCAAAATCCGATCGCGTGCAACACAATCCCCGAAAACGTCGGAAAACCCAACGGAAATGTGGCCGCGGGATCTTATTAAAGCCCCAGTGACTTCAGCTTATTGCTGCCAAAGGTGGTTCTACCTGCTATTGATTCATTAGTTCTTTACCCATATTTTTTCCATTTTGGAAAAGTTTTGGTACTCTATCTGAGGTTGTATTTACCACACTTTCAAACCTTCTGACAACCAGAGTTTTCCTTGATTGAACTTTATGGACATCTGTGATATATGTATCATTAATATATAAAACCCTGATGTCTAAAGTGTAAACCCCATTAAAACCCATGGCACTCTCACTGATGGCATACAATTACATAGCAATAGTTATAACCCTCATAGAGGTAAAGCATAATAAATGGATGTCAATAAATACAGTATAGATCTTGTCAATTTGGAACATATCTATAAGAGGAAGTGGATCCTCTGGACCTCCGCAGACGATACCTTGGACCAGAGTCTAAGTGGTACCCAGTTTTCACCAGAGTTTGCGGCAAAGCGGGTTGGACTTGCTGCATCATGGTACCACCAAGTCTATCCACAGGCGCGACTTTGTCCCCGGTGGTGGCCAAGGCGAAGTAAGGCAACTCGTGGTCGGGGCAGGCAGGAGGTTAAGACAGGCAGAATGGAATGAGAGTCAGGGACGTAGTGGAAGGTCAGGACAGGCAGCACAGGAGCGTAATTGGGAACAGAATCGAGGTCACAACGGGAAATCACTATAAACAAAGAGGACATAGGAAAAGGCTTTCTCAATGGCAACGAGTTACAAAGATCTGGCAGGGAAGACAGGAAGGGGCTGAGAATTTATCAGAAATTGGCAGCCAGCCAGCATCAATTATAGGCGTGCTGGCCCTTTAAATCTCAGGAACCCGGCCCTAGGAGACAGGGACGTGCGCACCAGGCCGCCGGAGCCAGCATGGGAACGCGGAGAGGTAAGAACAGTGGCACCGGTCCGGGGGCTCTTATCTTCCAATAAGAGAACATATAAGACACTTTTAGATACTTTCCCACAGTGAAAATAGTAAATAGGCATCCCATCCATTGATCTAGGGCCCCTCCAATGATCTCGGATTTTTAAGGAAATAAGTGCATCCCATGCTCATGATTGGCACAGGGATATTCACAGGTGTAGGTCCAAATTTTAAGACCCACACCCATCACAAGAACAGAGGTTGTTGCTCTACCCCCCATCTTAATGTCTCAATATATGCAACATTAAAGAGATACATTCTATATTATGAATCCATTAAACATATTAAAAACCATAGTCACAGTAATTCATCGATAGAGAATAAAGAAACATAGTCTCAATAGTAAGTCGGAAGAGGTATAGTCTGGCTATTCTTAAATCTTCATTATAGGGACAGAATACTTAAAATATCAGAGGTCCTAGATATCATATACCCAACAATACCCATTACTATTATTGCATCCATTGGGTCTCCGTCAGGGAATCCTGTCTTTACTGGCGATGGATGATTAAATGGCTTCTGTTTCCATAGATTGTTTTGCATTCATTAAACTGAAGCAAAGGTCAGATATTAAGTACATTCTAATAGATTAAACACATTGATTCATAGATTGATGTAACCCATAGAAATATTTTGGATATTTGAGCATGAAAAACAGCTTTAAATAAAGTTTTGTTTTCTGGTGATTGGGTGCCTATTATAATATTTAAAGGGAACCTGTCACCACATTTTCCACAAATACAGATAGTGACAGTACCCTATAGAGCTCTAGTAAGTATCTGACCCACTTCTTTTAGCTAAAAAATAGTTTCCCCCAGATGCCCATAAAATCATAGTTATAATCTTGCCTGGCATCTATGCATCTTTGGAGCGAGTTGAGGGGCATGGCCTAATGTCCTGTGACCAGGGTGACATCATCAAAGGTCCTTTAGCTACTTAACATTAGCAAACTGCACCCCATGTACATTTCTGACCTCATAAAACAACCACAGCAGCCTGCATGGACTTCTACTTCTCTCCATGCAGGCTGCTGTGATTTCATGTGATACAATATGCTGTGATTTCATGAGATATATGCTTGGTGTGCAGTTTTCTAATGCTAAAAAGCTAAAGGACCTGTGATGATGTCACCCTGGTCACATGACATTACATCTCCATGCACAGTTATGCTCCTGAAACGAATATCAAAAAAGGGCCCCCATCCACGTGATCAAAATATATACAATACCCCTCAAAACCCCAATACTTTTAATGAACTTACAAAAATATATGGTGTCCTCTTTTTAAAATAATACCTTCCTTTTCCCAAATCCAAACTCACATGTAAACTTCCAGAGGCCGTATCTATTGAATGGGTGGACGGATTAAAAAAAAGAAACCCCAAATTGTTGAGGGGAACAGAGCATTATTCGGCATTCTGTACATTGTGATAGATCTTCAGTAATACAATGATCCTTACCTACCCTAACCTATTAAGAGGAATTAGATACTTGTAAAAATGATTGTTGCCCTTGGGGCAAAGAGAGAGAATGATTCCTCCTTAAAGCTATAATATCAAGAGATTCTGGTGCTGCCCCCAGCTCTCAATTTATTAAGGAGCTAAAATCCATCTGAAAATAATAATAAAAAAAATAATAAAACAGATATTTCTAGAGAAACATTACTTTTGTGCACGCTCTAAACTGAGAAGGTGGATTAGAAGCAACTGTGATACAGCGGGGATTTGAAGAAGAATAGAAGGTGAGATAAGCAGAAAGCTATTAAACCAGGGGGACAGACAGAGGCTAAGTACAGAGCTGTGTTAAACAAAGCAGGAGCAAGTTAAAAGGGACGTAGCGAAAAGAAATATTCATTGTGGAATTACGTGACAAATTTACGATGGAGAAAAAAAAGCAATGTTTCCACAATACGAAGGATTGAGGGAAAAAAATCTATAGAATGTAAGCCCAGTAAATATGTTAATAGGGATTTAGACCTGTAATCATAAGAAATAACTTTATGAATGATGCAGCTTTCATTAAATAAATAGCGGCTTTTGCAGGGATTAATGCAGATGAGTCTTCAGGTTTTATAAGGATATTCTTTCAAGGTTGAATCAAGGATTTTCTAAGTATTGAATAAATAGGGAATAGAATTTGTAACAATGAAGTGGAGATACAACATTGGTCTGTGTGTAGGTGAAAAATAACATAAGATAATGTATTATGATGTACAGCACAGGGAAAAAAAAGATCTTGGCCTTTACTTAAAGGGAACCTGTCACCAGAAATGTGATTTTTAACTGCTGAAAGGTTCCAATAGCCTATGGCAGTGGTGGCGAACCTATGGCACGCGTGCCAGACAGGGCACGCAGAGCCCTCTCTGCTGGCACGCACGCCATCATCCTCCATCGTGTACAGTGGCAGGGAATGCACTTGCGACCGGGCCCTTGAGAGAGAGAGAGGCCCGCAGGTCCTCAGTTTAGAAGAACAGCATCTGCCCCTTGCGCTCAGATACAGAGCAGACAGGTCACACTGCACGGGGTAGATGCAGTTCTTCTAAACTGAGGATTGGCTGCTGTTTTTTATGAAGGACTTTTGAATAAAGATTATGGACTTTTAATCGGTCAGTGCCGCAGTTTTCTTTATGCTTTTTATGCTTATGCTCATGAGATGACTTCTATTTCTATATGTTATACTGCTGAGTATCACAATATTAGGTTGATGTGCCTGCCTCTGAAGGTCTGACCAGTGGTTTAAAGGGACAGTTCCTCTTTTGATTCTTTGGTGTTGTAGTACCATAGGTTCACCACCACTACAATATGTGTTGGACCTACATCAATCTTGAGAACAGGGTTCAGCCCATCTCTATCTCATGGTTGCTTTGAGTAAAAAGTTGTTAACTAGTGCATAACTCTCGAATTCACTTCTATGGAAGTTTAAATAGCTGTGTAACGGGACAACACTTTTCTCAGATTTCCCAAAGAAATGAATGGTGAAAACTGCACATGAGTAGCCATCTCTGCACTTAATACAGAGAATGCAGGTAAGAATACCACTTCATAAGATGCCACTTGTATCTGGTAATCGGTACTCTATCAGATGTGTTACCATACTCCTAACTCAAAGAATACAAGACATATCCTTCAATCTGCTCTTAAACACTAGACAGGGAACTATAGAATCGTTATATTCAATGTAACATTGATGAGAGAACTCTGCATACAGTTACAGCTGCACATTTCTCTCTTTCCCCTCTCTGCATTAAATTCTGAGCAACAGAAGGTTTATGGGAAACTGCAATCTGTGAGGGGGTCACGGTGAGCAGTCTGTGTGTCAGAACTGTCCCAGACTGCACATCTCTGGACAGCTGCAATGCTAATCTTTGGCCTAGTTCTTGATCTTACAGTTCCTAGTTCCTGTTTCCCCTGGCCTTGCTCCACCCCTTCCTTGATTGGACTGCCTATTTAAACCCAGTCTTGCCTATAATTCCTTGCAAGATTATTGTGCATCCAGTCTGTAGTCTAGCTTGTCTCCTTTTCTCCTGTGATTGACTTCTCCATTGTGCAACGACCCACTGCTTCCTCCGGACTACACTACCTGCCTGCTCCTCTGTACAGGTAAGCCTCTCCTGTGTTCTACCTCTGGCTTCACTGACTATGATTCCTGCCTGCAATAACCCAAGTAAGTTACAACACTTAGACTCCAAAACCAGACCCAGATCGTTACACTGTGAGAGGGAAAGAACCATGGAGCAGTCTGTGAGAAATAAGTTTTTAAAACATGGAGCATGGAGAATAATAATCCCTGAAGGATAGTGTACAATCTAGACCAGGCTCATAGACATTAATCTCTTCCCAGTATTAGGCGAACAACATTGCAATTAGGATGTTGCTATCAACTACTCTAAATAAATATGGTAAAGCAGGTGGCCCGAAACTGTAACATTTATTAGATATACTGATTTAGAAGTGTTGAGGGTCCCAAGTTGCTCAATCATATCCACGCCTCAGGGGATGCATTGCTCATTCGCTCTCAAAGCTGTTAATCTTGGTTTACATTGCATTACCATAAACTGATACTTCATGCTATAAATGTAAGAGCAGTTGCAAGGCAACAATGATGCTATGTTTAACCGCCATGTTTGTCCACACAAGGCAGAGTTTCAGCATTTTGCAGCAAACACCCACGGGTAACACTGGTGGTCGGTTCTGGCACCGATCGTGGGTGTTATCCCTGCAAACGCCTCTGGCAAAACTACTAGAGGCATTTAAATCCCAGCAGTGCATGGGCGCCGCCATCTTGGATTCGATCACTGCCCTGTGTAAAGTCATTGGCGGGCAATCGGTTACTATGACAGTCTCGGTCTTGCGAACACCCGAGGCTGTCTGATTTTAACTCATTAATTACAATGGGGCACATTTACTCACCCGTCCTGATGCATTCCCTGAAAGTGCATTGTCTGACCGGAATGCACTCTGCCACTGTGATCGTGCGCCCAATAACCTGCATGTGTTTCTTCCCCACTAAGGTCTGCCTTCAGCTTCTTCTTCCTGATGTATGTAAATGATTGATCTTCGGACACAATTTGCAAGTTAAATCCCACGCTAAGTCAAAATCAGTCGGATCATCCGACGACCCCCCCCATGATTTCCGACGCATGAAAGCTAATGCAGCCGTGACACAATACCCAGTCAAATACCTTTCAAACTGGCGCAAATCCCTAAGACGTTGTAAAATCTGGCAAAAGTGCGACCCTTAGTAAATAATTGCCCCATATATAAATACCCATATACTGCCATACTATACTGCCATGTAAAGCCTTCACTGCTTTAGATGCTCACTGTAAGATACAACTCTGTGAGGAGACACTAGCTGAAGGGATACTAACTGATTCCTATGTGTATACTTGTCATCTAACACATAGAAAAAGGAGACATATCAGAGTCATGAAATGCAAATGTTAATGGCACACACAGCTCTCCTATCTCACCTAACCAATCAAACACACACTCAGCACTGCTATGCCTCATTTGGATCAAGACACAGAGGTGGTCTCATCTTCACGCTGCTGGATAGGAAGTGCCTCTAGCTCTAGTGATCTCTATCTCCTCTTCCCCATACTCTTGCAGTACAGTGTTCATTTGATCTAACCTGCCCGACCATGGTTCATGGTTGGATCCAAGGACAACCAAAAAAAATACAACAGCAGCATTGATAGCGACAGGTTAGAATTATATCTGGGGAAATGCTGCATTTTTGTGAATAACATTGAATTAGAGAATCTGAGTATATTTATGGGAATACCCCTTTAACCCCTTAAGGACGCAGGGTTTTTTCGCTCATTTCTCGTCTCCACTCATGTATTTACGTGTACAGACCTGTGTGAGGCATTTTGTGCGTTAACAAATTTTAGTTTAGTTTCCCTAATGTTTATTTATTCATGCGTGTACTGCAGCTGAAAAAAAATTCCAAATGTGGAAAATTTAAAAAAAAACCACGTCAGTTCTTGTGGGCTCAGATTTTACTGACTCAAAATACACCTAAGCTTTATTCTTGGTGATCGCGGTGATACCAAATTTATATGGTTTTATTGTGTTTTAATACATTTTCAAAAATTAACAATGTGTCAAAAAAGAAAAAATTTTTTGACATCTTCAGACGTTAATACTTTTTTCATACTTGGCGCACAGAGCCGTGTGAGGGTTGTCATTTTTTGAGAAATGAGCCGACGTTTGCATTGCTACCATTTGAGGGTCGGTTGCAACATTTTGATCATTTTTCATTCCATTTTTATGTGATGTAAAAAGGTGTAAAAGTCGCATTTCGGACATTTGGGCGCCATTTCCTGTCTCGGAGGTCACCGCTGGCCATAACCGTTTTTATATTTTGATAGATCGGGCATTTTGGGACGCGGCGATACCTAATGTGTCTGTGATTTTTTACTGTTTATTATGTTTTATATCAGTTCTAGCGAAAGGGGGGTGATTTGAATTTTTTATATTTTATTAATTTTTTTAAACCTTTTTTAAACTTTTTTTTTCACTAATTCTTAGACCATCTAGGGTACATTAACCTAGATGGCGGCGACTTTGCCGGCGGCAATCAAAGGGTTAATAGCCGCAATCGGTGCAAGCACCGACCGCGGTTATTAGCGATGGGGGTTTGCTGCAATATGCAACAACCCCCACCTCTGTATGAAGAGGACTCAGCCCGTGAGCCCTCTTCATACATTCCCTGTACCTCTGTGCCGTAGAGCTACGGCACAGAGCGTTAAGGGGTTAAAAATAACTTATTGTTTTCTTTGTTTTACTTTAATGTCTGTTTAACTAATTTCTTAGTCTTTTAACATTCTTTAAGTATCTAGGATCAAAAACTTTCTACAATAAAGGCAACAACATAGAACAGTCTGCCTGCTGTTAAATCACGCATATGCCTTTACAAAATGTTTATTTGTGTTACGCGAAACGGAAGGTGTTACCCAAAACTGAGACTTAAATCAGGTTCATTAAAATATTCTTATAGCTTTACAAATACTTAATATAATTTGCAGTAAACATCCCCTATCCTTGTTTATGGGCCTGAAAACACAAATCATGAAACAGGAAAAGCACAAGCTTCAATCTATAGCAATATTTTAATTCATAGCAGCAGGTGTTATGCGCGAGAAAGCAAAGTAAACCTCTAAGTGCAGCGAGGGAAATGAAAATATGAAACAGCCAGGGACAGCCGGAGGCCACAAATATGGAAGATACAATTTACTTCATAAAATATACAAAAATAAACTAGCCTTATTTAAGTCTATTGGTAGAAAGGAATGTACGGAGAGTAAAAACAACCAATTGGCGTGATTTGAGCTCTGCGGGCAAAGCAATTGCAAAAGCAGTAAGTGGAAGAATTTAGGAAAATGAAATATCCTGGATATAAACAACTCATTACTGTGAACAGAAAACAAAACAGGAAATTAGCTGCGTAAAAATTCTACCTGCCATCCACAATAACAAGGATTTAACCAGGTTTAATTACCATTTCCCAGATCCGTGCTCGCTCTCCTAATGTGCACATCCATATTCCATCCAGGATTTAAAAGAAGTTCATATACGACTATATGTAATTCTGGTTATTTGTGCTGCAGTATTACCTTCCCTGGTGTTTATGGCCACCCTGATGCTCCCTCCAATTCTCTGTGTTGTTCCCATTTCATATTTTGTCTCTTTAAAGGGAACCTACCACCACAAATCTACCTATAAAGGTAGATCGGTTGGTAGGTGGATCAATGGGACGTGAGGATAGCCCTTTTAAGGGCTAATCCTCACGTCCCCGCACTTTTTTAGTAACTTTTATTTGACTTTTATTCTAATTTTCTTATGCGGCTACTGGGGCGCGGGGTAGCAGCATCTGAGGTTACATGCGTTTAAAAACGCATTGCAATAGCTGGAGAGTGATTTGCCTAATTAAACAGCTGCTAACACCTGTGTTTACAAAACGCAACCGTTAACGCATTGTTAACGCATGCGTTAACATCGCGGTTAACAAATGCGTTTTGTAAACACAAGTGTTAAGAGGTGTTTAATTAGGCAAATCACTCTCCAGCTATTCCAATGCGTTTTTTAACACATGCGGTAAACGCGACGTGTGACCGCACCCTCAGTATACAGTTTGGTGGTTTGGGTGGCCATGTGCCCCTTAAAAGATTATCACCCAAACAGCCTACCTCATTTCAATCTGTGGTTTGAGGATCTTTGGAGGTCCTTAAAAGCACTCACCACACCATTAGCAGGGAGACAGGTGTTGTTATAGAAACAATTATAAAGCAGTGGAATTATTCAGATGCACCACAAAGGCATTTTTAAAATCACCTATTAGGCTATTGGAGCATGTCACCACGTAAAAATGACTTTCCCTATGACAGGTTCACTTTAACTCTTCAAATAGCACATGTTTTAATAAGGAAAAACTACTAAGATACATCTGACCAGTAGAAAAGTAAAAAAAAAACAGGTGCACAAAGCCAAATTATGATACATGTGCCCCCATAATGTCCAACCAGCTAAGCCATCAGCCTATAAATACATCTCTCTAGATTTTATTCTGGAAATAATAATTGCTATTATGCGTTAACACATGTAGGATTTATTACTAAAACATTTCTAAGTAAATGATTCTTGGTTTTTATTTGTTTTAAAAGCTGTACATGGCCTCTAACATTTGTAATGACAAAAGCATATAGATTGCCCATGTTTAAAATTTGCTCATTATAAAGAAAAAAACAAATCACTCTAGTTTTAGATTCCACTCTAAAATTATGACAATTGCTGTTAAAAAAGATTTTTTTAAAATCACTATCCAGCGCCATCTCAATGGGCTGGTTTGCCACAATGTGCACGGATGAGATGATACCCTGACATCTATTTACCTCCTCATAAGCCAACTACAGTTTTTGTAAAAAAAAAAGTAAAAATAATTATAAAACCTAATTTTTATTTCAAATATTTGTTGACTGGGACCTTATTTAAAGTCATAGTAAGTCACTTTCAAAGAAATGCCATTTTATCATTATTCTGGTTTTGTAGAAGTACCTAACGAAGTCCCTTTCCACAAAGGAAGTCCCTTCGGAGATGTCTACACTCACAGAAGCTTCATCTGTCTAGAAGACGAAACCATGAGTCAGTGATTCCCATCTCCGTCTGGACTTAGGTGCCCGGGAGATTCAGCTTAAGAGCATCCTGGTATCGTAAAATAAGAGAGAATATTTCATGGCTTAGCTGCCATGCATTATTTATAGACATGAGTTATTGATGAGCTGTTAGCTTTCAATTCACTATACTAGAGGAGAGTCCACAGGTGTGATGGAAACCGAAGGGGGCTTGGATCCTCAACAGCTTGGCTCGGAATAAATCTTTATACTATGGTTGTTAGGGAAGAGTTTTTTCTACACATTTTATTGATTTCGGTTCTATAGAAGATACCTATTCATTATCTTTCTCGACATGTACACAGATATGTGCAAAAGAAGGGAAGGGGGAAGTGAGAAAGGAAGAGACCTTTGTCATATATTTGACCAGTCCGTATCTGAACACTGTTTCTTGATGGGAATCCTAAGAAAACCCTCTGATACCAATTCCAAATTTACATGATGTTTTCGGTTCTAATACTTTTCATTTTCTGATTTGTTCACTGCACTGCCGTTTCATATCCTAATATTCCATAGAATCCATAGAAGTCTATAGGGCTGTAAAAAATATAGGACGCATATGTCCCACTTTTTAGTGTGGTTGCAGTCCACTGTTTTTTAACGGATACGGCTCAATTTCAGTGACATACGAGTGAAACAACCGTTTTTCTGTCCGTCTCAAAAACCAAAAAAAACGGGACTGAAAAATGCATACGGTCATGTTCTTGAGGCCTTAGATGACTAAGTTGGCGGACAGTTCATTCACCTGAGTAAATTTCAACCATTCTGCATTCTAAGATCATTCAGAAGCAGCCAAAGTAATGAGCTCAGGGGTAAGGACCAATTCATTCACCTACTTCGAATGGCTGCTTACAGTGCCCTTATGAAAGAATTTCTCTGCCTCATGCCCTCACCTCCAGCATCCATTAGTGATTGCCCAGAAAAACCCTGTTGTGCAGTTCCAGCTGTTTAGAAGTTTACATGAGTTCAATCTGCATCTTTTTCCATCCTAATTTACTATGGTGCTATGACTTGAAAAGTGCTCTGCTATGACTTGAACAAGCCATCTGGTTCCCCCAGAGATGGAGGTGATGGTCTTCCCCTATCAGCCTGTTTACTCCCTGTAGCAAATACTACCCCTATCAGCCCATTGCTCCCTATGCAATACCATTACATTGAAGAGGAGGTTTCACCAATGTCAGCTGGAGGCCTGACTATGACCCTCAGTTCTGACTGAACATATTAGTTTTACTATAACTTTTATTCTGGAGGCCAACAAGGCTTTGGCATACTTAGTATTATTACAACAATCACAGCTTCTAGTTCCCTAATAGTCCAAAATACAGATGGTCTATGTACAAGATAGGTTCTTTAGGATTGTTCTTAAGTTGAATTTTTATGTAAGTTTGAAGTGATATCTTTTATAATTGTAACTACATTCAAAAATGTTATTGTCCCAGTGACAATTGGATTTTCAACATCCAACATCCAACATTTTTTTTAGCTGTAATGGGAACAAGCCTTATCAAGCTTCATTACATACAATTTACAGCTGATCATTGCAGCCTGGGACTAAAGTAAAGCATCTAGAGAACTTCACCAGAGGTCACAGTGGGGAGAGAGGTCCGTCTGTAACTAGGGGTTGTCTGTAAGTCAGGTGTCCTTGATTCAGGGACTGCTTGTAAGAGAAACTTCATAAACCAAAAAAAGCTCTTTGCAAAAAAAAAATATTTAGTTTTTTTCTATCCAAATGTTACAAATAGACGTTTGTAGCAGGTATTTGATAAAGATAACACAACACACATGGTGTGAAAAAAACAAAGGTATGTCAGAACAGCTGTTTTTTCTCCATTCCCGGAAAACTCACAATTATAGATACTCAATATAGTACCAAAAAACACAATTGCTCAAAAAAAATTCAATCGGGTTAATCAATAAATGACATTTAGAGTTAAAATGGTGACATATAAGTACAGCAAAAAAAAACATGTCCTTGTACAACACTTGCAATAAGAAAAATAATAAAAAGTACATAAAATGTTTCAAAGAACAAATAACAAAACACTTGACACTGAAAGACGGAAATAAAAATAAGTTTTAAAACTGCTTCTGAAAAAAAATAATTACTGGCGTATTTCTTGGCAGATCAGGAGCCTAAAAATACACCTGCTCATATGCTTCCTTTTAAACGTTTTCTTTTTTTTAAATGTATATTTGTACAGAAGAACCCGTACGGAACAAACAGAACCTGACTCTCCCAGAATGCACTGCAGTGGAGTACATGACGGCAAACAGAAGTGAAATCATCATCGGAACTAAACACTAAATGTGCAAATGATTCTAATATGTATAAAGCACTTTATGGAAATTTATGGATATTACAGCTTTGAAATTTTCCATTTGAACGGATGTTGAAAAGATAATATAATGTGTCTGAGATAAATGTGTCTGAATCTGCATTGTAGCCCCCCGTAACCTTTCCTGTCTTTATCACTCACACCAGGGGCTCAGGGAGTAATCACAGTAACAATGTGATTCACGCGCAGTATTCTAGGTGTATGTACTGAAGTGTCACTACACCCACAAGAAAGACCCCTGGGGAGTTCATCATCTTCCAGTAGAACTTCACATTATCCTGACTATTATACTGCCTCCTAGTCAGCACCATGGACAGAGCCCTCACTTCAGCTAAGGACAGAAAAGCTGAAGTCTTCTCTTGTTACTTGGATGGTATCAAAAACGTTGTAATTATAGTTTATATAATTATGTGTATTTCATGTTTCATCTATCTATCTATCTATCTATCTATCTATCTATCTATCTATCTATCTATCTATCTATCTATCTATCTATCTATCTATCTATCTACCTATCTATCTATCTATCTCTTTCACATCGTATCTATCTATCTATCTATCTATCTATCTATCTATCTATCTATGTATCTATCTATCTATCTATCTATCTATTTCATATCTATCTAAGTCGTTTTTCC
Source organism: Engystomops pustulosus (assembly GCA_019512145.1). Classification (NCBI taxonomy): domain Eukaryota; kingdom Metazoa; phylum Chordata; class Amphibia; order Anura; family Leptodactylidae; genus Engystomops; species Engystomops pustulosus. The sequence continues at coordinate 29,237,601 of CM033646.1, read as the reverse complement.
TTTTGATACGTATGGACTCTTGTTGGTGAGAGTACAGGATAGCACCCTAAGTTCTTTTCTACTTTACTAAAGGATTGTGCTGCTGTTTACTTCATTTTTTTATCTATCTATCTATCTATCTATCTATCTATCTATCTATCTATCTATCTATCTCATATCTATCTATCTATCTATCTACCTACCTATCATCTATAAAGCAGACAGATGGCTACATATCAGGTGTAAATCAGGCCCCTGACTAACCAACAAGTTATCTTCCATCTGTGGACAGAGATAACTTAAAGAGGACCTCTCACCTGTAAAAAAGGCACTAGAAGCTGCTTAGTAAAGTAAGCATCTCCTAGCTCTATCTCAGATGCAGCAGTGTTACACTGCTAGGGTTATCGGAAACCTCTGATAACGCTAGCAGAGACTGCCATGCTGTACAATAGAAAACGCCGGACCACGCACTCCATAGGCCGGCAGTGACTGCCAAGCATCTTGCGGCCCCCCATGAATACGCCTGACCGGTTATAGCATGGCAGTGTTAGATAGCGTTATTGGAGGTTTCTGATAACGTTAGCAGTGTAACACTGTTGGAACTGTTTTAGCACTAGGAACTGCTTACTTTAGAGTAAGCAGCTCCTAGTGCAGTTTTTTCAGGTGACAGGTCCTCTTTAAAGGCTTTGACCCAGGCTTTGCTCAGTGAAGAGATCTCACAGTCCAGTGCACCGGCTAGCTACCATCCTGGAATATAAATGCATTTGTTACAGTCCTGCTGCTACTAACGGCACACACAGAGGTATGGTTACACAGATCTCCAGGGCCATTACCTGTGTTACTTTATTTTGTTTATATAGTTTAGTCCCTTAATGCAAAAAGATGTTCCTAAATGTCCTGTAGGGAACGGGGGAGTATGAAGTGGGCTCACGGGCTGATTCCTCTTCATACTCATCAGGGGCTTGCTGCACAATGGAGCAAACACCCATCGCTATAACGCCCCCGATCGGTGCTAGCATATAATCACTTATAGATTTTTAAAGGTGGGGAGAGAAAAATGAAAACATAAAACGAAAAAAGGCCTGGTCCTTAAGGGGTTAAGAGTCTATCAGTAAAACCATAAAATATCTATATTATTCCTTTTCAACCCTTGCAGGACTTTTTTGTAACTTTTTTATTTTACGTTTACAGATATATGTGATGGCCTGTTATCTGTGGAATAAATTGGACTTTTTAGTGGCACTATTTAATATTCCATGCAATGTACCGGAAAGCTAGAAAAAATGCCAAATGCTGTGAAATTTGCCATTAGGCCAATAACTTTTTAACACTTTGGTGTACAGACCTGTGTAAGCTGTCTTTTTGTTGTAAGTGCTGGAATATAAACTTATATCATTTTGGGACCTATATGACTATTTGTTTATTCAAATTTTTTTATTCAAATATTCATAGATGGAAAGATGTACCAATTGCATTTTAGGAGGTGACAATACCTAACATGTGTATTATTTTTGCTGTTTATTTTTATATGTGATCTAGGTAAAAATTTAAACTTTTACATTTTTTCAAAAGTGTTTAGATTTTTTTTTAAACCCTCTGGGGTACTTTAATCTTACAGGGTCTGATTGCTCATACTATATATTGCATATATACTATTGTATTGAAGTCTATATGCAATTCTGATGATGATATCTAATAGCCTGACATTTGCAGGTCATTGGATATCATTACACATGGCAAGCCTACTAATCTCTGTAAGACTGTAGGCTGCCATGGCAAACGATTGCCACCCTCCGATGAAATCACGGCTATCCAAGATGGCAACGCCTATCGGAAAGTAACTTAACAGGTTAACTGCTGTGACCGGTGCCAGCGCCGACCACGGCAGTAACAGGTGGGTGTTAGCTGTATTATACAGCTGACACTCGCCATGTATGGAAAGAGCTCAGCCTGTGAGCATTCTCCATACACCCCCACAGCACCAGGACGTGAAAGTATACCCTGGTGTGCGTAGGGGGTTAAGGTATAAAATTTCATATACTTAAGGACGATTTCATGCGACCATATGAGCTACGTATGTATGCCCGCAAGCTTGCTGCCATAAATACGTCCCCCATAGATGGCAAAGGCTACACGGAGTGATACAATGCCGCACGCTCTATCTTTCCTTGTGTGTATGGCCCGTACTCCATACATTTCTACGGAGAGAGGGGAGGGGTCCCCCCTCCTCCTCTCCACTGCGTCGGGCATATATCCTCCCGGCTACGGCCGGTGGGCCTACATTCATGTAAATTCTGCCTAGTATGTTTACTAAAATCAAATTGAGGAAAAGTGCCATGTTTTGCAAGGCCATCTAGTTCAGTTTATGATGCTGTATTGTAAATCCAGAATATAAAAGTCAACACCAGGCAGAAGTCAACACCAACTGATGAATTTAAAAGTTCTGTCCCCACATCATGGTGTTCCTTATAAACAGAAGCCATGACACAAGTGTCTAACCACGGATAATTCTGTGCGCAGGGGCGCTTAGTCATCAGCTGCCTGCCCTAAACCTTCTTATAGAAAACATAGCAAAAAATCAATTGTAGTAATAGTGTCCCTTTAACCCTCTTCAAAAGGTTAAACTTTCTACTTCCAGAAATGAAATAAAAAAGGGAGAGAAGAAACTTCCACTAAACCTGTATCAGTTCAGTTACCAATAAAATGCGAGTGGAGGCATTCAGAGAGAAGAGATGAAAGACCTGACATTTCCTAAAGCGATCATTCCGGCTGGTTAGAGAAGTGATAATACTGCAGCCTTTCCTTAGCGCTGATGAGGAGCAAACCGGCAGTGATTGGTAAACTGATAGGTATAATTAAAATATGAGGGCGGATGTGCATGGCGGAAACGTTAATGTTGGAAGATGATACAATTGCAACTTTTCGTGACTGTGTCTATTACCTAAGAGTAACGGGTCATTTCCATCATTTCATTAGGGCTTCTTTGCATGAAAAAATAAAATGATCTTTTCCTTAACTGTGATGGAACACAAATTAACCATTTATATGAAGATTATTGTAGATCTCGAGTATGAAATTCTACTGGTCGTCCAACAGCAGAGTAAGAAGTATAGTCTAATAAAAGAGTCACATAGCGGAGGTCTAAGTGCTAGGGGCCAGTGGGGGGACAACAATCCAATCTGCCAGGAAGTTGATATAAACATTGAGGAAAACAAATTTTTAACCCAACGTGATGGCAATCTTAAACGTTTGTAAATACTTGTTGTCAGGTGGGAGGGGGGAAGGGATAGTTTAGCTATTACTTTCTGGAGGACCTGACATGAATATATCTTACATGGTTGGCGCTTTCCCTCGATTGTCTTAATGGCTTTGTTCCAATTTGGGTATCACTAGCAGACATTCACTTTACAGCCTGAAAGCCTGTAGAGGTCTGACACTCCTCCGAACCGAAATTTGTATTATTTTCTATGAAATCCATTATGAATGAAACAGCATGGACTACACACTGATACATTTTAGAAGCATTTTAACAAACTGCATTTCAAATCCAGATTCCGAAAATGTTGAGGTATTGAATTATATAAAAGCAAATTGTATTACTTCATAGTATACAACTTTTTTTCTGCTAAGGCTTTTAAGTAGCAATTTATTTGATTATCCTGAAAAACTTCTTTGAAAGGATGGATACATTTTTGGCAAAAGGTCAGAATGATGCAGAAACATATCTTGTTTAATCCCTGAGCTGAGTGGTTTTGCTGAAAAAACAACCATAAAATTATGATAAAGAGGTTCTATTGCTCTATTTCTCCTGTGACTGCCCCAGCGCTCTTCTCTTACCCTTGTTATGCACTGCTCCAGCTTTGTCCTGCGCAGCATAAGTCGAGAATATTTCATCACTGTGTTGTCCCTGACAGGCAGAAGTAATCAATCGCTGCACCATCCCCTAGATGCTGTGTATGAGTCATCCAGCTCAGGTTGATTAGTCCTATCTGGGCAGTTCAGGGAACTTTTCTATGTACAAAAGCCAGGCTGCACCCAGCTTTCCAAAGGTCCTGAATTTTATAATTGTTTTTTGAGAAAAAACACTCATTTCTTGGATTAAACAAGATATGTTTCTGCATCAGTGTAGCTACAGCATTCTCAATGTATCTTTGGTTCACAATACCTATAAACAAATGGTAGATTTCCTTTAAAGTAATTGTTCAAAGTATTAGTATAACCACATATCTCCTGGTTACTCCGGTCTCCTCACTGGCTTTGACACAGAAGTACTACATCAGTTCCCAGCTTTGACCCATTGTTTAATACCATGTTTCTCTACTGTCATTGTGCTGTTGTGCTATTCCATGCTCTAGTCACTCTTTTGTAACCAGATTTCAGTCCTGCCCCTGTGACCTCATTTCAACTCTTCTTTGTGTCTGTTTTTCATGATTCTTTCTGGGCTCCAAAGCCTCTGTTCCACCTACACATCTGGATTTGTTCACAAAACTACACAACCTTCTTAGTATAATAATATACGGTAAAGGGCATCTACCACCAGGGTTAAGGACTGTATGCAAATCAGCCTGAGGGGCTCCAGGCTTTATAGGTATTAATGGAGCCTGGAACCCCTCAGGCTCATTTGCATACAGTCTTTCATCCTGGTGGTAGACGTCCTTTAATGTGATTTATGATATACCTGAACTTAGAAAAGGGAGCATTCCTCACATGACTGCTGTTAATTTTTTCTCCGCAGATCCATAGAACCTGCTATAGCCTCCTATGTTACCAAACTTTAACTTTCTCTGTGTGAATAATAAAAAAATGACATATTTTGTGGATTGCCAGAGACCATCGCAATTTTCCTCAGCTCCCAATGAAGCCAAATGGAATCTGGATGTAATCATCTGTGCCAAATTATTTCAGCTCTGCGTGCTATTACTACCTTCTATGATGAGTTCAATAGCATGAGTTGCTTAATTAATAGAAGACAACCTTCTAGTAGGTGACCCTTTAAGAAATCGCTGAAGTTTGTCATGAGATGCGAGTTAATTGGGTTTTATGGTGTTTGATCTGTGCTTTTGTATGTTAATTGGACATTTACCAAAGTAAGTGGTTCAAAATCAAAATTTTGTCTTTCTAACTCATTTGCAGTTAATGTGGCCTTCCACTGGCTTCACCTTGTGTTCAATTCATTTCTGTGTTGGAGAAGAATTAACTTTTTAGCGCTATGTTCAACTGTGAAGCTTGAAGTGACCCATTGCTTTCAGTAAGCATAACCACACTACAATGATCTCACATACTTTGTGTTTCATTTCCTTAGTATTTCCATGGTATCGGTGCTGTGAGGAACTGAGAACTCAGAACAGGCTGTAAACTGGGAAGTGGTGTCATCCATTCCTTCTGTGTAGCAATTCCTGATACAGAATTCTGCAAGGACACGCAATTGTCCTGTGCCTGTGAAGCTACAGCAACACTAGGGTAACACACCCTAGTGCAGTGCTGGTGAACCTATGGCACGGGTGCCAGAGGTGGCCCCTGGAGCTCTTTGGGCACCCAGGCCATCAACCAGCACCATTCAGGACTCCTCCTGCAGTTGAGGGCAGCCCAGAAAGTGCCGTGTTCAGCACTATTTTATAGGGACTTGAAGTACAAGAGGAGCAAGGAGGTGTGGACAGAGCTGGATTATCATTGAAGCCCCTTCTCAGGGCCTGTGATTCATCCTCTTAAGGGGACCTTAGAGGGAAGCTACAATAATATTCAGAATCTTTTCATCTTTCTTCTGTATTGGTGTCTTCAGGACGCCAGTACTTTCGAATCTGTGACACAACAGGGAGCATTAAGTTACTTTAAATTGGCATTTGACACTTTGTGAAACATGTGTGGCTTTTGGTTCCAGTTTTGGGCACTCAGTCTCTAAAAGGTTCGCCATCACTGCCCTAGTGCAATTCTGGTTTTTTAGCATAATAATAAAAGTAGATTTTTTAAGAAAGGAGGCCATGGATAATAAATATGAGAAGATTATCACCGACACAGTACCTGGATCTATGAGTAAGTGTCCCTGGTATAAACCATGCTTAATTCTTTGAATACAGGTATTATCCTGTCCTAAGTTTCTATGACCTTTGTCAAGTACATGAGTGCTTCACCAATGACCTGTGGATAATCCCTCTGACACTAATTAGATAAAGTGACCAAAAGGTCATGACCTCCCCAGATTTTACAAGCTCCCCCTAAAGATGCCGGGAAGCAAACAGAAATGTATCATTTCATATCATATATTATCTAAAGACACCCAAATACATTTACTGTCTATAATGCTCCATTTACTTTCTATGGGATAGGTAAAGGTAGCTGCGTACAGTGTCCGGCTAGGGATACTTCTAGTCTGTAGTCTCTCACTCTCGCTAAGTCAGTTCCCTGCAATGTACTGACAAGATGCAAACATATCGAAACAGCACTGTCTACAGTTGGGAAACTGTTACTCATATAGAAAAGATATACCCGTTTGGCTTTAATCCTGCCTCATGTCATTAGGCTTCCTAAAAAAGTCAAGCCTAATGTTAAGGGGGCTGCCATACAAGTTAGTTACGAGGCATGGTTTTCCTTATCCTATCTTGGAAAATGAACATTTTCCAGAATCCCCCAGTGGAGGATCAGTGGCTGTGAGACAACACACACCTCCATAGGTGGCCTTAAATGCCAAAGTCTAACTAAGTGGAGCATCCATGGCTTAAAGACTCCACATGTCTACATGACAGCCTTAACTGTTAGTCTCCATAAGGTGAACTCTTACTTCCTGGCCCTAGTCACAAGCCTCTCACTCAGCCAAGCCATTTCCCTACACTGTCATGAAGAGACCGAACTAGGTCAAAACAGCTCTGTCTACAGTTGGGAGTCTGTTCCTTCTGTAATGGATACACTGGTTTGGTTTTAATCCCGCATCATGTCATTGTGTCAGGATTCCTGAAGGCCATGCTTCATGTCAAGAGATCTGCCTTTCGCGGGAGCTAAAAGAGGTGCGGTTTTCCTAAACCCGTCCTGGAAAACTTTGCATATTTTCCCAAGATCTAACTAAGACTCTTCTTACTTTTCAAATTCAGCTATCTATAACCATTTGGTGTATGAAAGGAGTGTCAGGTTGTTGAGGCTAATGGGGTTCCCTGCAGTCAGACCTATACAGATTAGTAGGTTATCTCCTATGCTAAGAGCCAAGAACTGGTAACTTATAATGACTAACCAACACTGTTTTCAGCTTCTGTTTTATGTTGCAATCCCGATCCCTATGTTTTTTCAGGAAACAATTTCTAGTTTTAATTCCTAAGTGACACAAGATTACTTGACATCTTGTTCAGACATCGTTGAAGGTGTTAAAGTTGAACACCAAGTGAACCCCAGACTATTTGCCCTAATGTAGTCAGTACCAATGGGATTATGGACAACAAATTTGTTGACTTTTGGATGCCAAGAACTGCCTGTACTGGTCCTAAAAACATGCCTGATATCCAGAGTAGAACAATCCATGTAACTCTGCTTGAGCTTCAGTCCTCTCCTGGAGTACAATATGCTGACTTGAAGTAGAGCATTGGGATCATGGATAGCTCCACCACCAGTGCACAGAGCACCTGCAACTAGGAACCTGTCACTTGGGACGTATTTTGTGTGTTTTTTTCTAACACATATGCTCCTTACAGCATTTTAGCCAGAAAAAACTATCGTGCATTCTGGCTTATATATCGTGCGCAGAAACACGGTCAGTTCCCCTCTACCTATGAATTTTTTATCTAATATGTATGGCATTTATGTATTTTATTTCTTTTTAAACCTCTCCTCTGAGGAACGATGTGATTTTAAATAGAAGAGTTCGTTCAATGTATGCAATAGGAAAAAACTGTACTTTCATGCACTTTATTCAATGTATTTTTAACAGCTTGTTATAACTAATATGATTTAAATGTGTACACATATCAGTGTATCCTGTAATGCATGGTAATAGACATACCTCATATTGACACACCATTCTTACGTACTTTCAGAATATTATTTTGGACCTGAAGAAGGGGAAATCCTCCCCGAAACGCGTTGTCCCTATTTTGCTGACCTGTACCTAACAAATGCACTGATCAATAAATGTTTGACAAAAATCTGTTTTCTATGTACTGATATGCATTTGATTATGTATAATTTATATATGAACTTTGAAATTCAGTTTAACTCGACCAGCAGCGCAGAACCATATCTGGTAAAACCGCACCCGTTTTTTCTGTGACTTTGGACGTATGTATTTTACTAGGTTCAAATTGATGTATCCACTCCACCCTATGTTAGTGCTGATATTGGCCCAGATCAATTCATTTGTTTGCAACACTTTTCTGTCAGACTTTGCACTAAAAAGAAGGTCTTTATGGCTTGCACACGTATGTATGAAGTGTCTGCGCCAGCTTTGTGTTGCGGCTGCCGTGTCGTACAAGAAAGAAAAATGTCAGTGCTTAGTCCAAGTTTGCAACACGCTTAATACAGCGACTCAACAGCACACGCTGTTCATTAAAGGTGCAATAAAAAAAGATGGTGTGCACTTCCCGAGAAGTGCAGGGTGCGCCAGATAATTGAAGACCATGTGCCAGTATTCAATAATCTGCAGCACCTTGCACACTCATGGGGCAAACTTAGTGCAGTTTGACTCACTATTGAAAAATCTGGGCCATTAACTTTAGGGTCTGCCCCTTGGGAGAGGGGGGAGGTTAAAACTTTTGATAACTTACCCACAGGATAGTTGATCAACTTTAGATCAGTAACATTTTGACACCTTGCTGCCCAACTGGCTAATCAAAGCAATAGTTTTTTATATATTGATTGAGCCGAAAAACTGCAACTCAGCTCCAAATTGGGTGAAATTAAGCTGCAGTTACTTGATGCAGTTCAACCATTATACAGAGGAAAGAGATGTATTTCTAGGTCCATTCTTTTTTTTTTCAATTTTGGTGGCTGCAGTTGCTGAACAGTCTGGGTTTCAGATACCAAACTCCCCCATTTTGATACAGCCAAAAAGGAAAAACAAGAAGTAAAAGTTTTTTTCCCCTTCTTTTCACTTGTTTACACAGTGATTATTACATTATTACTTATGCACAGCTCCAACATCTCTTTTTTCAAAAAGATGTTATCCTTCTCAGTTTAGTCTGGCTCTGTACTAGTTGTGTCTCCTGGCTGTGCTGATATCTCTTGAAGGAGGGGAAGAACTACTGCTCCCTGCTCACAGATGTGGAAAGAGGGGGGTCATGTCACCATGGTCTCTGTGTGTAGCTAAGAAGAGTATCAGAGCTGAGAGTGTTGCAGAAAACAGAAAAACAGAATTCAGAGATAAAAGATCTCCACTGTTCACTATCAGTCACTCCAACCCAGTCTGTGATTCAGCAGAACTTTTCCTGTCACTCTCTGCACCTCAAGCTGTGTCCCAGACTCTTCTGCACCCCTGACCCTCCTTCTACTGGCACTATCTGCTGAGAAGTTATTAACCCTTATTGCTCACATAGCACAGACAATACATTTTAGATAACTGTTTCACTGCTGGTTTTTACAACTTATTACAAGCTGCATGCTCCTTCCTGTGATGAAAACTGCCAGTCTAGTCACAATGCAGTCGTGTAGTTACAATATGCAGTGTTCAATTGATTTGTTTGTAGGAATCTCACTGGATTTTCCGCAAAATTACTGAATGAGAGAAGTCAGGGTAACATGGAAAATGAGGGCTGCCTAAATTTGACAAAACTTCAGGGCAGCTTCAGGAAAAGGTTTGTCTCTGAACACTTCACTGCTGGTGAGAAATATTTTTGACAAGAAACAGAAAATGCCAAAACTAATACGGGCATCGCTCTGTTTGTTTTTAAAATAACAATTTGGTAAAAATCATTGTAACATCACAGTTACACTTTAACTTTCCACTTATTATTTATGTAACCTGTAATATATTTAAATTATAAGCTGTCCAGGTTAAACTGCATAGCAATAAATGTATGGATACACAATATGCAATGTACTGTTACATTCTAAGAAGATATTTATATATTTATACAAACAACCTCCCAGTTGGGATTTATTTCTTTTTGCACATTGCACATCATATTTTTCTCACTCATTTCATTCTGTGTTGCCATCATTTTTGCACATATGTTTGTACCAACACTTCATTTTGTGTGGAAATCTTTGGAAATCATATGCATTTTTTCAAGTCATCATATTTTTTCTCATTATCATGTATTGTTATATATTCCTATATTTTGGCACTTTTTTTCATAATTTCACCTAACACGTGCCTCTCTATCAATCACACTCATTAATTTATTGAACAATATATAGTAATTTGTTATATGTATATGTATCTAATTTGCACTTTGGAATGAAAACAATAGGCCCAACGCATCACAGCTTTTTAATCACTTCATTTATTTGTATTGGGATGACATTTGTCATGTATATGTTTAATTATTAATGAATTCTCTGTGGTTAGATTAATTATTGTTGCTCTGTAGATGAGACTTTACGTGTCTCGGGTCCTCTCTGTTTTATGTTAGCAACTTTTTCAATTAAAAAACGCATGAATCTGCCGGGCAGTGATCTCAAAATGGTGGCAATATGCTAGCGCCTCGAATTTATGGCAACATGTCTGTGCATTTGATGTCATCGCTGTATGTACCCTTCATATCTTGCACTGTCCACACCACCTTATGCCACCCCTAGAAAAAAGCTTGACACAGTGGGGGACATGTATTATCGTATCTGCGTCTAAAAAATGCCGGGATTTTTAGGTTTTTTGGGTGCAGAATTGTTGCGGATCACTTAGAATGAGTTTACGCCAGAAAGAACAGATGTTTCCGACTATCCCGACTCCTCCATCTTTTTTTGGCGCAAGTGGGTGTGGCCCAACTTTTTCACATTATACCTCACATTTATGTGTATTTTGTTGGCATTTTTTTGCACAAATTTTGGCGCACAATAGACCAGGAAAAATGGTCAGAAAGCAAAATTAAGGCGCAGTCCATGTAAGATTTTGGTGCACATCTAATTGATGTCGGCATTTTTATGGCGCCCGACTGATTAGTTCAATCTACCCATTGATTATTTACAGCCGTGCGCCATTTTAATACATTGGGCTGTGCTTTCAGTCGACTGATCTCTGATCCCGACAGTCATGCTTGCGCCAGAATTACTAAATCCCCCCCCATTGACCTAATGTTGGATTATAATTTGGGCGATTGCAACCCGGATTGCCCTCCAGAAGTATGGACCATATGCTTAATATAAAATGACTAAGGGGGGCTGTCATGTAATTTGGGGGAGGTTGGTGGTGGAAATTGGGTCATATTTAAATTAGAGGGGGATATTTATGAAAAATATTAGGGGGAGCTATACATATTCATTTTGTATAGGGTGGTGCTGTATAAAAAATAATTGGGTGGTCTTTATGTAGATGCAAATATAATGGGGTAGTGTATATTAATTAGAAGACACAATATACTATGATGGCTGTGCTGAAATGATGCGTTTACATTCTGTTCTGAAACACATTACAAACGTATCAGGAAATGCATATGCTTTTGGGATGCATTTTGCCTGATGCATTTGCAGTGCATTTCAAAATGCAATGGAAACACATCCAAATCGCACCATGTGAACACAGCTTTATGGCTGCTCTATAATAATTCTTTGGGGTTGCAGGAAGTAATTGGTTCAGCCGGGTATGGTATACAGAATAAATTGGTGGTTCTGTATGTAATATTGATTACAGATTTTATGAAACACTGAATAAATATCAATGCAGTACAGTAACTATATCATAATTCAAATTTTCTATTACAGTGTATTACGTACTTCTGCATTTTTTAATTAATTGATCTAATTAACTTGAAGAGTAATTAATAAATTATATTAATGTTTGTGGTTCCTCCTCCTTTTTCTGTTACATTTAGTATTTCAGTTTTGTCATCTATTGAGCAAATTAATTAAATTACATTTTTGGTTTGGCCCAACCAATTTGAAAACCTGAGTTGATAAGTGACAACTAAGTTGGAGTAACCTGGTACTTCCTCTTCTCGAGGAATAAAGTTGTGCTTCCAGATTTGTTCTTTGTGCTAGTTCCAATGCCTGCTGGGAACAGCTGCAAAGATTCAGAATAATTGACCCCAAGCAATCTAAGATTAATTATGGGTCAGGAATAACTCCATCCCAGAAGACCCCCTTGTCTCATAATTAACCCTTCTTCTGCATAACTCTTAGGAGCCTTCTAACACACAATCAATACAGTAAATACAATCTATTCAATATATAGGAATATGATAGTATTGGGTTCACAAAGCTGAAAGAGTATACAAATAGTTAGGGCCTATAGTTAGATATGACACCACATAATAAAGGACTTGGCACTCTATGATCAGTTTTGTTTTCTCTTAGTGTCAGATAAGTTAGTGCATACTGTATATTTGGAGGGGTTGGCAACCCTGGTCATCTACTAAGTTTAATATACTCCCACATGACTTAAATCCTTGATCTGCAACAAACCTCCTCCAGCCAAGAGCTCAGATTCCTACTTTGTCGCCAAGTTGTTAATCTTATATGTATATAATCGATGGACAAGTGCATGCTTTATGCTCCAATTTACATTTTCCCTGTAAGAATATGTCCATTTTAAATCCAGAGATGAGGATTAGGTGAAGATAATTTAATCTTGATTGATTCAAAAGATCAGATAATTGTATCCTTCTGCATTGTTGGATTTCTAACAATAAAAGTTTGTAGGGAAATTGAGAATTTTGTTCTCTCCGGTCTGATGGGAACTACTTCCTGGCTTAAAGGAACACTAAACCAAAATGGATGATAAATGTAAGTAGAAGGTATTGCTGTTCTCAATGTTTGTCAGTCAACAGTATATTCTGCATAATCAACGAACAGTCTTGTAGAAATAATACCCCACTAATCTGATCCTGAGAAAATATGATTTCTTTCCTCCAACAAAAGCTATAATAATTATTAAATGGATGTTCCATGTCATACTTCAAAATTTTTCCAAAATTCTAGTAATGTTTATAAAACAGTGAATATTATTGTGTAAATGTACATTTTTCAGATCTACTGAGCTATTTCTCCCTTCACTATGTAGAGAGAGCAGTTTCCTACATGCCCTATGATGCCTTGCATGTACTTTCTTTTCATTGGTCCTACCACAAGTGTCTCATTACTGTCTGCTGTCTCTCATCACCTACAGTTTACATATTAGTCCAGCATGCTGTGCCACTACCCCACTTCCACAGTTCAGCAGTTAGTATCCCCTGACTCCAGGCTAATCTTACTAATTACATTCATTAGCATACAGCTTGTAAATAGACCTCTGTCCAATCTCGTGTTATCTGGGTCACTAATAGAAATTGCCTGCACGTCCCTCTGTGACTTCTTTCTCTAAGGACAGCATTATTGACTTTTTATAATTTAGCACATTGGACAGTAGGAAACCCTGGTTGAAGAGACCGACTCACCACACTTTGGATCATTAAGTCAGGAGAGATCCAAGTGAGATCACACTGAGCTCTACTAAGCATGCCTAACCTGAACAGCATCACTGGAGTGACAGCAGGGGGGCATTCAGAGGTTGTACTTGCTATAATTGATAATTGCAACATTTTTTAACAGGTTCCACTTAGTAAGATTATTATTAACCTATTCTGGACCAGGATACTTTGTGTCGTCAGGACCAGAAGCAAGATTTATCAGCAAAACTGTTCTCAGCTTTTATTTTCTCAAATCAGTTTATAAAAATGAAAGCTGAGCCCTGATTGGTTCTCATGAGCAATTAGAACAGTTTCTTTCTCAGGTTCTTTTGATAATCCATTTTTTGGACATGTTCTTTTGATTGCTTGTTTTTTTTTTTTTTGGTAGGGGGAAGGAAAGGGGTAATTTTTGCAGCAGTGAGAAATTCCGGGATTCTTATTTTATTATTTTTTGGCCATGAATTTTAGGCTTAAAAGCTGAAATAATTGCAAATAAAAATATTTTTTTTTACATTTTAGACTTTTATGTCTTGCTCTAATATGGTGTCACCTTAAAACAAACATTTTAATAGTATTTGGCACTTTATGCCTAAAAGTTTTAATATACCGTATTACATGTCTGTTTTAGGGTAACGTGGGGGCATATTTACCAGGACCCTATTGCTAGCACTTGCGACAATTTTGCCCTCTCCGCCAGTCGGGCATGAAGGGGCGTGAGAGGGGGGGAGGGGTGCGTAGAATAAACACTGCGCAGCAGCCTGCCCTGATACATCAACAGGTGGAAGCCTCTTGATGTAACCCACTGCATCTATGCAGCGCCGACCTATGATAAATATGCCCCCATGTTGTTGTATAGGGCCTCAGTCACAGGTAGAAAGAGCACAGTTGCAGTAACACTTTACCAATTACACTTGACCAATTATTTGCACTACTTTTGATCAAGCTCTGTGTATGACTTAGAGTCATTTTGGTTTTAACTACACTGTCAATCGGCTGTCCGGACTACCCACCGTACATCTACAGAGGGTGGTCCGGAAGCAGTTAACTTTGTGGATGAAATTATTAGAACTTGCATTTATGGTACAACCCTTTTAAGAGCGACCAAATGGCATGAAACCATGATGGAGATTCTCTTTATTAACCTGTAAGTTATTAATATCCTGACCATTCTAAAACCTTATATTGTACAATTTGTACAATTTCTGGAGTATAAAACTACTTTACTTTCTACTGTTGTATGTGATCCTTTATTCAGTTGTTCACTTTTTAATAAAGTTAGTAGGGGCCTGTGGATACTAGAAGAGTGTGATTGGCCTCCTGCGTTGGTGAAATCCCCTGGATCCATTTGTACTTTGCACAATAAAGGAAATAGATAGGATACCATGGTAACAGATGGCGTAACATAAGATATGAGTGAAAAATAAATTTATATTGTTTTTTTTTTCATCTGGAGAAGATGTCAGGTATTAGTGGACATTGCAAAAAAATGATATTAGCTTTCAGTAGATATTTTATTGAATTTTCAATAGCAGGTCTCAAACAGCACACCAATAACCTAAAGGCATGCGGGCTATAGTAATGATTACAGCATAGTCTTGCCTTATAGATACAATAAGCGCTCACAGAACAATGAGTGTATTAGATGCAGGCTGTAAATGAATCTGCAAACTTTAGAAAATATCACTCAGACCATATATAGTAGCAAATAACTCTTTAGTTTTTAAATATTGACATTAGGCATAGGTACATAACCATTTTTCGGCTAGCATGCTGTAGTCCATTATAGCGAGTCTACGCTCAAACTTTCTGCTTACTGGCTTTACTGGCAAACCGAACAACAGGAATTTTAAGGGCTTATCTCCGTTTAAATAAAATAGGTATAAGACCACAAGACTGTAAGAGTTTCAGTCCTTACCAGGATTATCAACCCTATGGGGGACATTTATCATACGAATATCAGCGTATCATAAAGTCGCTGCTCCTACAGCACCGCCAGATACATCAGGAGGCGTTTGGAGAGGCGCCTGCGCCAGTGTACTGTACAATCCCATGCTTGGCCCTTTCAGTTAAGTTCACTCAGAAAACTGGCATACGATCTCTGATAAATCTCCCCCTTTGTATATAAGTTTTAGCATAGCCATACAAATAGTTTAGAAAAAAGTGCAAAAAAAGTTACACATCTATGTAGAGGTACAGCTGCTATACTCCTTACAAAGGAACACTGCTTAATGCCCTCACAAGTGGTGAGTCTGTGGAAAACCATCCACACTGAAGCAGAATGTCCCGCTGTCTGGGCAAATTTCCTCACTCTCATTGATATCTATGTCCTAAGGACATAGATAGCGATGAGTTATGTATTGGTGAATGGAGCCGTCTGCTCCATTCTCCACTACAGAGAGAAGGAGATGACTTCACACAGCGTCTCCTGCTTCAAGCTGCTCACTACAGCTGCCGGGAGCAGGAGACGCCAAGTGATGACGTCACAGTCCCTAAGTGTAAGAAGCCGGAGGGAAGACAGACTTGTGGCTGGGGGCATTAAATGGGGGCTATGAGGACATGGGAGGACTGCGCCCGTGGTGCGAAATGCAGCACAACCCTACCAAAAATAAATAGAAGAAAAGGGACAACAAGCTCTTTGGATAAATAATGGCCGTGGTGTTTATTAAAAGGGTGACTAAAATGAATCCATTAATAATTAATAAATAAATAATTTCATGACTAATAAATCATTAAATATTACCAAAGGCAAAATAACTTCAAAATTTTTATTAATAAAAACCCGTCCATCCCAAGCATGCGGGGTGACAATGCCCTACTAATAACACCCGACAGTTAATAAGCCAAGAAATAGGGTAGGGAGGGTGGGTCCTCTCTTCTTGCACAAACGACTGTCTTCTGGCCATCGCGCCCGGCACAGCCGTTTAGTTACTTTTCTCCCCAGCGCAGCAGCAAATCATGAAGATGCCCGACATTTATCTGCCGAGACCCCGAACGGTCCAGAACGAGAAACCACCACCGAGCAAACCGAGGTGTGTGGCAGATGTAACAACCAAAACCCCAAAAACAAACAAGTCAAGCTCACCTAAAATAACATTATAATAAAGTTTAACATAAATAACCCGGGAGGGCTGTGACGGCCACGTGTCCCCAGAATTAGTCAATCTGGGGGGGCCCCTATTTCATGGCGCACAAGCCTACCAATAAATAACTAAGAAAAGACAACAAAGCGCTTTGGATAAATAAGGCCGTGGTGCTTAAAAGGGTGACTTAAAATGAATCAATTAAATAATTTAATAATAAATAAATTCATTACTAATAAATCATTAAATATTACTAAAGCAAAAAACTTCAATTTTATTAATAAAAACCAGTGCCACACCAGCATTGCTGGGTTGCAATGCCCACAGCCACGCGCTATAACGCGTGGCGCCCCAAAACACCGCAGCTAATTAAATCTATATGTCGTTTCAAAACCAAATTTAATATCATTCCCATATACGGAACAAATGAACAAGTCCGTATGTACAAACCGTACTCGAACCCTCAAATCCAGTGCCTAAACTGAAAACCACTAAATTGGGAAGGTATTTAGCCACTGCCCTATTTCCTTTCCAATTTTCTCTCAATAAACGTGCATTACCAAAGCACACATGAGCTAGGTACTATTTCCCCGAAAAGACAATAAAAGTGTCAGGAAACATACCTTTGATCCCAACGACGATCTCTCTTCATGGCCCACAGCAGTCCTAGTCTTAGTTTTACCTAATCGTTACCTCCAAGGTGTAGATTAAAAGCTCTGGGAAAGCAATGACACTGCAGATTCGCGCATACCCCGCAATCTTCCACCTTAAACAACCCTTTTCCTATTCCCCAGGAGAAAAACACAAATAAAAAAAAAAAAAAAAAACTTGTGCTCTCATTTACAGAAATTAGTAGAATACGCCTAGCTCAGCCCGTTTGGGCCCAATAACAAAAGAGGTCCCACTATCCAACTAATAACGAAGATCTGTAAAGACACAACTTACCTAGAACACTATATTACTCAGGTTCTAACATAAAGTCTAAATCTATGGGATGGACCATCTCCAATCTTTTAATAATGCCCTCCCGCAGCCCCAAAGATGCCGTTCCAGTTGCATGTCCATAATTACGAAACGAATGTGCGGAAAACTTTCTATCGACAATACCCACTGTAAATACATTTTTTAGTACTGCCATTTAAACGAAAAACCAGTTTACAAGGATCCTCAAATGAATAAAGAGGTAACTACCTACCCGCAGGCCTAATATTCAACCAGGTATTTTAGATAGCCACAGCGACACAAAGGTGAATCAACTTAATCAGCTCGCTTAATGACCGCTCCCAAGCTCTCGGTCGTTTTTGAGCGACGAAGCAAATCGCACAATAGGCGGCAACAAAAAAAATCCTGTAACAGAACCAGAGGCTTATACTTACTGATAGAACCACATTCCCATATCCTCAAACGCCCAAAAAACGCGAAAATAAAAGCAGCACGAAACAGAATTACCTCAAGAATGTAATCAGAACAAACAACTGGCAAAACTTTCCATATTTATTCAATAACGCAAAAGAAAATAGGCCGTTCCTAACCCTCATAGGCTGGATTTTTATAGTCGCCCTTAACTAATGTTGTTTACCAAGAAATGAAAAGACAAGAGATAAACCCCTTACCCTTAAGAAAAAATGAACATACCAAGCTAAGTCTTAGATATTATATTGAAGAAGACAACTCTTCAGGTCTTAAAGAACCAACAAAACTCAAACATAATTTAAATTCCGAAAAACAATCCACCTTATTTTCTTGGCAAAAAAAACAACGCGTTGCCATGCAGCCTCTAGAACGGCCATGTATTACTGAAAAAGACTCATCTTAAGCCACTCAAAGATTAACATACTAACCTACCGA
The DNA here is from genome assembly GCA_019512145.1 of Engystomops pustulosus. Taxonomy (NCBI): domain Eukaryota; kingdom Metazoa; phylum Chordata; class Amphibia; order Anura; family Leptodactylidae; genus Engystomops; species Engystomops pustulosus. The sequence continues at coordinate 29,219,180 of CM033646.1, read as the reverse complement.
TTACACGATGACCAGGGCAGGGTATCCCAATTCTTCCGCCTCTGGAAACTGCTCTTGAACTTCTCCATCTGCAACGAGATAAAGAATGCAGCGATAATATTAGGATCTACCTTCTAATACTTAGCTTTTCAACCAAATATAACGTTCAACAATTAAAGCAGTAAATGCCCGAGTAATCGAACCACATGTCACACTTAGATGATAAAGAATTAATAGAGCACAAGACTACCCACTTTGTTATCAGAAAAATAAAAAATTCTCTTATTAACAAAATACTTACCCCAAATAACTACAGAACACCACCACCTGGAATATCGTCCAATACAATATGTTTTGTGTAACCTTGTAGTATGCCGAGATTCAGGGCCAAGGTTCAGCAACCACATCCTATCAAGTAGCCCCATACCCTAAAACTGGCCGCTGCATCGGTAAATAACGATAATGCACATCGAACAACAAATTCATGGGCCACAAGCGTGACCCATAGAAATCTTGTCCACAAATGCCAGCCATGGGACATTATCATCCTTAATTCCCTGTCACCGAAAGTATGTGAGATGGGGGACCGCACCACCGGGAGAATATAAAGTGCTTACAACAAACTCTACCCATAGGTATAATCCTAGTAGCGAAATCAAGAACCCAGAACTGATGGCAGTATCCCTAAGAAAACCACTTGAGCTATAGTCAACAATCTAAGCCAGTAACATGCTATTGCAATTACTTCATAGCGTTGCAGGTAAAGAGAACCCATCTATTAGTATCGATGGTAACCCAGGAAATCAGCATTACAAGGACCACTGTTGGTTCGTGCTAGTGGAATGACCGACTTCCTCTCGTAGAAAACACCAAAGCAAATTCAATAAGTTAGCCAAACATTAGTACTAGCCGCGGCACAAAGAGAGAATCATCTAATCACGAATTCCCCCCTCCTATCGCATTGAATGAGACCCATTCCAGAAATAATGGTAAAGACTCAAATAATAAAAGGACAAGTAAACCCTAGGTAGATTTATTAGAAATAAGTATGGGTATTGAAAAATTGTGGTGAAAAACCTAGTGAGTTGAAACCTACTGGCATTACTGGCAAAAGTCTAAGCATATTTAATATCAGTGCTTTGCCTTAGTCGCATCCCGCCCAGAACTGTCTCATGCACAACCCGTGCTGAATTCAAAAGTAGACTAACTAACACTAGCATGTGTCTTATCCGTAAAATCATTCAAAGATTGTTTGCAAGGGAATGACAAGTTGTGAATCACCCATGTTACGGTTTCCCTTTTTAGGAACCAGACCTAAGGTGTACAACCGGAAATATAATAGGAGGAGAGGAAAATTGGGCCCAGAGAAGACCATCTTTTATTTATCTTTCTTATTCTAACTACCCAAAACAACATCAAAATCGCTATTTACATGAACTGATTCTCAACCCAAACACCCTGAACTGTAAATGGAGGCACTTCAAACCAGCTGTAATCCGTTAAATCAATAATTAGCTTCGTCTGTTTGTCTGGCATATACCCTGTAGCCATGGAGCATTCTTTCCAACACGGCGGTCCATGCTTTTTGAAAGCTGCTCCCTGTGCGTCGGGAGTTGAGCTTGGTTGCCTTTTAAAACATCGTGACATTGCGGGTGTCCCACTACAGAAGGAACACTCATGCGATATCGACAGTTCGATCCCCACTTACCCTGGGCGTCATTGAATGCGAAACACATAAACCTTTTCTAAAAACTGAATTGTGTGATATGGGTGTCTGCTCTACTACGACACTGATTTCTGAGTTATTAAATTCATAACAAAACCTCATCCTTCACTCCCATTTCAAAGCTTAGGATAACCGCCCCAATTTTGACGAAAAGATCATCATAATGTAACACACCAGGACATGCCACCAAAATACGATAGGCCTATCCATAAATGTCATATGCGCGTATCAAAACCGCCGCATTCGGGTGCGTTCATATTAGAACGGAAGCATAAATAAAAATGCTTGTAACCAATTAATATAGATTTGAAGGAGAAGCTTTTTTTGTCAGCATCAACTTGTTTCATTTTTTGATCAACTTTCACTACCACGGCCTTCTTAAAAGAAGGCAGCAAAGTAAAAACACTCAAATATATCTTCACGCGCAAGATTTAGCTTTAATACCTAGGCAATGAAAGCCTCAATGGTGCAATTCACATGGCAAAGCTTCTTTTGCATAGACTGGCATAACCACCATACCTTATCAATTTCAGAAGGACAATATCATATCAAGTGATTAGTACACTTTAGTGCATATTTGCAGAATTGGACCTCAGAATTACGGGTAAACATGCATCAGCAGTTAGAAGAAACTGAGCCCCCCCCTGATTTCTCAGGAATTGACAACCATTACTATCTAAAATCAATGAAACTTACGAGATAGACAAATTATCAATCCATGTTGGAGTTTTCTCACGGTCCGCTGAAGATGCGAACTCCTCCAATGGGATCTTGAACCGACTCACTTCTAGCTCACTGGATGCCACAGGAACCACGGACTCCCTACGCTCCAACCCCGCCCGCTCACCCACGGGCAGAATTGTTTTATTCCCACTGGTCGCGGCAGCACTGCGACGGGAATATGGGACCGAGACTTCCTTGTCCTCATTCAGTGGCAGCTCACCCACTTCAACGACGGCAACACGACTCTCTCAGCTTGCTTACTCCTCTACGGGCTCCGCGTTGGCTGCGACAGACCCTCACCACCGGGAACAACGCAGGCCGCGACCGCCTTCCCCGCAGAGCCGAGAATAGAAGCTCTTTTGCATGGCGGCGCATCGACACTTCCCCGCGGCAGCGGCAGTTCATTTCTGTGCGCGCGAGGTTTTGATCACTGAAAGGCCCCTCCTTGATGAGTGCAGCTTAGACCTTTCCTCTTCCGTGTGCTTCTTTCACTATCCATTCGCGCGGAGCCACTCGGTACTTACGCTCCTGAAGTCGAGTTTCTTCATCCCTGCGCCTCTCTCTGCCCAAGTCCTCAGAACAGTCTCCGGAGGATTTTCCTTCGCCGCCGCTAGCTCCTGCCGTCGCACTAAGCTCGGGAGTAAGCTTCCCATCTTCTTCTCTTCTTCAACAACGAAACGACTCTTCTGCAATCCGCGCCCGGCAACAGCGTTTAAGTACTTTTCCTCCCGCGCAGCAGCCATCATGAAGATTGCCGCATTATCTGCCCGAGACCCCGAATTCCAGAACGGATAAACCTCTCACGAGCAAACAGAAGTGGGTCAGATAACCAAAAACCCCAAAAACAACTAAACTATGTACAGTCAACCAATAGAAATAATTAATAAATTTACACTTAAACCGCGGAGGGCTGTGCGGCCATGGTGCCCCGCTAGTCAATCACTGGGGGCCCACCCTATTGCATTACAGGAGGAGCTGCGGGGGACATTACAGGGGGCTGCGGGGGACCTTACAGGAGGCCGCAGGGGACATTAGAGGGGACTGTGCGGGACATTACAGGGGTTTGCGGGGGACCTTACAGGGACTGCGGGGAACCTACAGGAGGCTGCAGGGGACATTACAGGGGGCTGTGGGGGACATTACAAGGCGCAATAAGGACATTACAGGGTGCTGTGGGGGCATTACAGGGTGCTGAAGAGGACATTACAGGGGGCTATTAGGGCATGGTGGCTGTGGGTGACCTCACTTGTGGCTGGGGGACCTTTCTAGTTGGTGCTGTGGAGGACATTGCAGGAGGCTTTGGGGGACATTACAGGGGACTATGAGAACATTGGGGGGCTGTGTGGGTCATTACAGGGGGCTGTGGGGGACATTACAGGGGGCTGTGGGGGACATCATTGGTGGCATATGGCTGCCATAGGAGTGCCTGGAATGGTAAGCGCACTTTTGTGTCACCATACCGCAGCTGGAAAAAAATCTTTCCACTAAAAACGGCCTGGCTGCAAGGCTTTGTATGGAGAGGGGAGAAGTGAGGAGCACTCACCACAACCCCTTCTCCAGCAGTCCTAGCCCAGGCATAGCATACATGTGTGTGTGAAAGGGGCCTTATACTAAAGGAGAGAAAGTGTTAGGGGTCGCAGCAGTATAACACTGTTGGGGGACCAAGATGTAGGGACAATAAAGAACACAAGGGGGCAGATTTACTTACCTGGTCCATTCGCGATCTAGCGGTGCGTTCTCTGCGGTGGATTCGCGTCTAGCCGGGATTCCTCCGACGTCCCGGAGGAATGCACTCAAGTTCACCGGCCTATTCCTAGTGAAGGTAAGTGCAAGCTCCGAGACACTTTTTTTTTTAAATGCGGCGGTTTTTCCTAATCCATCGGGTTTTCATTCGGCCACGCCCCCCGATTTCCGTAGCGTGCATGCTGGTGCCGATGCGCCACAATCCGATCGCGTGCGCCAAAATCCCGGGGCAATTCAGGGGAAATCGGCGCAAATCGGAAATATTCGGGTAACACGACGGGAAAACGCGAATCGGGCCCTTAGTAAATGACCCCCAAGATGTCTGTGTGGTGAACTCCACAGGGAGGACACGGGGCTGAAGAGGAGACATGGTGATGCCGGGCCTAATGGAGAAGATAAAAAGCAACTTCATGTCACAGGATACATCACCTTGTACCTTTTCCATAGCTGCATATGTTAGGTACAGTTGTTATTGGCACAACCACATGTGAAGGAGTTTATGTACAGAAGAAGACACTACTGAAAATTTGCTACATATGCATTGGTGCCCGTGCCCCGGATCTTCTGCGACCCAAGCAACGCCCCTGCCATCACCCCTTCCATTTAGCTGAATTCCTTAAAGGAAATCTACCAGTATCGAAAAGGAAAAATAGAATGAAAATGTGCACCTGGTCTCTTCTTTATGTTGATCCTGGCGGTGGTCTTCAGTCATCTCGACATGCTGGCATCACCTAGAAAAAGACTTGTAATCAGCGGCCTGGAGTGCAGGGATAAGATGTCCGGTGCTCCGAACTGCTAATTATTCACGCCTCCTGCATGACGTCACCTCCTGCTCCGACATGAGAGAGGGAGGTATCTAGCATGAAGGAGGCATAAATTCACGTCTCTGGCATGACATCACCTCCCTCTCTGCAGATGGAGGGTCACGTGATCTTTAACTGGCGATTGTTCATGGACAGTTAGGGATCACTTGACCCTCCATCTGCGGCCATGTTATGGACAGGAATGTCTGGCTGATGAGGTAAAAGACAGGAGGCTTTACTTTACATATCAAGAAAGCAGTGCAGAGATAATAATTAATGTATATTGGTAAATTACCGAATATCCTCCCCCCCATACACTTACACACACATAACAAAGAACATGAGGTAATGGGGCAGATTTACTTACCGGTCCATTCGCGATCCAGCAGCGCGTTCTCTGCCCTGGATTCGGGTCCGGCCAGGATTTATTAAGGTAGTTCCTCCGCCGTCCACCAGGTGGCGCTGCTGCGCTGAAGAGCATCGGAACGCACTGGAATACACCGAGCCGGGCCGAGTGAAGGTAAGTGCAATTTTCGCGACAGATTTTTTTAAAAAAATGCAGTGGTTTTTCCGAATCCGACGGGTTTTCGTTCAGCCATGCCCCCCGATTTCCGTCGCGTGCATGCTGGTGCCGATGCGCCACAATCCGATCGCGTGTGCCAAAATCCCGGGGCAAGTCAGGGAAAATCGGCGCAAATCGGTAATATTCGGGTAACACGTCGGGAAAACGCGAATCGGGCCCTTAGTAAATGACCCCCAATGTGTCTAACCCCTTTAATGCCTTTAATAATAAATACTTTAAAGTTTAGTTTTATGGTCATGTTTAAATGGCATGTAAGACAAAAAGGACTGCACTACACGTGGGTTGTTAGTTTTCTGTTAACATAGATACAAATTAGTCTGTAAAGAGCAGTGAAAGTGGAAAAAAAATAGTGCTGTAAGGCAGGATCTGGGAAGAGACAGTGGATCCTGTCACTAAACTCCCTTTCCAGCCGATTGCCTCGCCTCCTTGTGGCGGTAGGAGACCACTAGTCAATGTTCCCTACCAGCTCCAAAGTGGAGACAAAGCCAAGTGGAAAAACACAGCACAAAATCACTTAGGGAAGTGGACGGTCATGAATAGAGGCAAAAGTCAGAAACACTAGGATATAGAATGACAGAATACCATGAGCTTTCTAACTATGGAGCACAGGTTAGGATGGGCTTATATGCAAATCCATAGTTCCCGGTTTGCAAGGTAATTGGAGAGAGGTCCTGACAATTTCAGGGGAATACTTCCTAAAAAACCAGAGCAGGGCTTGTAAAAGACAGATGGGTATGTTACAATTCAATCAGTCAGATAAAGGAATAGAGCAGTGTTCACACTAACAAAGCAGAGCAAACTATCAGCGAGATATCAGCGCATCCTCGGCTGTACCTTACAAACACAGGATGACAAAAGCACACATGGAACAACTAGTACTTTTAATCACTACCCAATCAAATTTGTCTTCACTTTTCATTTGATAAAAATTTTTTCAAAAATATTTCAAAACATAGACTAAGACTTCTTATTTCGCTTACCATCTGACTTATGTTTATATAAAATGTTATACATCGAACATTCCACAGCTGTATCCAAAGTCCGGCCTTTATTCCCTTTATGTTCTTGTTTTTCTATTAAGTAAACTGAAGTAAATTATTAGTTATTTCTTCATTTTCTAATATGATGTTCACAAACCCATTTAGTTTGTAGTAATTGGAAAATAAGGAGGAAGAACCAGAGATGACTATTCTGCTTGGAGGTTATCGAGTTACTCTTCTAGAATTGGGACATGTTTCCAATTGAATTAGTTATAACAGAGGAAATAAATCACTCTGCGAATATTTATAGCATCCAGCGATTTATTGTAATTTATATCTTTTCTGTGCAGTAGGAGGCCCTAATTAAGTGGAAAAATTGTCTGTTTTCTCATGTTAGGTTTTAATTTGTTATTTTATACACTGTTGTATATAATTTATTATTATATGTTATTTATGTATTAATTCGTTATAACAAATCCTTAAAGGAAACCTACCATGAGGAATCTACTATCAGAAGTAGATATGATGGTAGATTCCTCCTGCCTGCCTCTGCCCTAATCTGTAATTTATTTATCCTGGAACCTAAACTAACTTGTTAAAAACCTTATTTTAGTAATATGTAAGTTAACTGCAGAGGCTACTGGGGCGTGTACTATCCTAGCCGGGGACTGGGGGCTAAGGCTACTCACGCCTAAGTAGCTTTTGCAGTTAATTTACATATTACTAAAATAAAGTTTTTTATAAGTTAGGTTACATTCTAGGATTATTAAATTACAGATTAGGGCAGATGCAGGAAGGAGGAATCTACCATCAGATTCCTCATGGAAGGATTTCCTTTAATATGCATTATAGATCACTCAGGGGCGTACACTGCAGATCATTATAGTATCATAATTTATACAGTTGGAAAAAGACACATGGTGCATATACAGGCAGTCCCCGAGTTACATACAAGATAGGGTCTGTAGGTTTGTTCTTAAGTTGAGTTTGTATGTAAGTCGGAACTGTATAGTTTATCATTGTAATCCCAGACAATTGTATTTTAAAAATGTTGGGTTGTCATAAGAATCAATATTAACACTAAAGCTTCATTACAGACACATTTGATAACTGTTAAAGGTGACCATTGTAGCCTAGGACTAAAGTACAATCAATTACCAATACCCAGAGGTCCGTTTGTAACTAGGGGTCGTATGTAAGTCGAGTGTTCTTAAGTAGGGGACCGTCTGTATACACCAAAATTTCTTCCATCTCTTACATGTAATGAATTCCATATATGAAAATCTCTAAAGCATATTAGTTTCCAATCCAATCTAAATGCTATATTATATTTTATGCACAATTCACACAAATAATGAGATGTAACATCTTTACCTATGTAAAGGAAGGGAAGGGATTGGATGAGGAAGGGATCATTGATGATTTTTTAATTGCAACAATGGACATCAAAGTTGAACCAGAGGGTTATTATCACAAGAGAATTGGATCGGTCGGTTCCCACCAGTGTCCTTTGTGCACCTGATTCTCATAAAAAGAAACTCAAATGTGAGTCTTACTTCTGAACCTGTTATTTTTTAACTTTTTTTCCCCATACAAAATCTAGAAATTAAAAAGTACATTTAGAGAACACCAGCAATCTGAGACTTCCAGTGGAACATTGGCTTCTACTATTAGGTCGGATAACTTCTTCATACCTTATGCTCATGTCAGGAAAGGTCACAAGTATCTTCATGACATGAACTTGCTTCTGATAACTTTTGTGCTACACTAATTATTATTTCTGCTACTGCAGAACTGAAAATCCCAAGAGGATCTGTAGTGAAAATAAGTTGATGAGCAGAAACCCTTGCTCTTTATGGATTTTTTTTTGCAAACATATCCAAATTCTATGGTAGCTTGAATTGTAATAAGAACTTTGTAGTGATTCTGACTTTAAATTAGATATAGATTTTACCGTACTTTTCGTTTTTTAAGGGAGATTATTTGAATGAGATGGGGACGGGGTTAGACTGGTACTAGCCTCAGTACTACCAATTCTTCATTACATGAAGGGCAGCAGCCAACAGATACAATGCATTGGCTTTCATTCCCGTGAAATCATATCAGGGGTAGCTAGGCAGATTGTACATAGGTTCCTATCTGCTGTTATAGAACAGGTAGTGCTGTGAAGATTGTATACAGTGTCCTATGTGCAGACACCTTGTTATAGAATAGGTAGTGCTGTGAAGATTGTATACAGTGTCCTATTTGGAGGCAGCATGTTATAGAGCAGAAGTAGTTGAACAGATTATACATAGTATCCTTTAAGTAGGCATCATGTTATAGAGTAGGATGAGCCAAGCAGTACAGATAAGCAGATTGTTTTATAATTTTGTGATAAATTATTTAGTATAACCTGTAATTTATTGATTTATCTACACTGTATTTATCATTTTATGCTTAGAAGCAGTCATGGTGGTCCTTTAATTATTTCTGTATGCAAAACCATACATGAATGGCACCTTAAAGGGGTTATCTGGATGTTAAAAATTACTTAGGGCCGCGCTGGGATGGGCTATTTAAAAATAATAAACATGTAGTTACCTCCTCTGGCGCCGCCGATGTTCCGCGCCACGGTCCATTTGATCCGTGCCCCTGTTTGTTTACAGGGGCACAGAAGCCGCGCTCAGGCAACTTCCGGTCCGCGATGTGGCCGGCTCCTCCCATCCGTCCCTATCTCTCAGTGTTGTAAGCACTGGGAGATGGTGTCAGATGGGAGCTTCCGGCTGGCCAGAAGCTCCCTGTATGCCCTTGTAATCAAGCCGGCGCACAGAAGAGACGGACCGCGGCACGGGACATCAGCAGCGCTGGACGAGGTAGGTAGATGTTCAAATAGCCCACCCCAGTCCGGCCCTCAGTAATTTTTAACACCCGGATAACCTCTTTAAAGTGCAACTCCAATATTTTAATTTCACAAATCAATATCTCTTTGTAAAACAACATTTTCTATTATCTTGATAACTTATGTGCAGCAGTTTCTTTGATATCATCCTCAGTTTAGCCTCCTTCTGTAGTAGCTGTTTATCCTGACTGCGCTGATTTCTCCTTTGATTCCCTAGAGTTGTTATCAGGACAGTTTCACAGAGGAGGGGGCTTCCTCTCTCTCTTTCTGTACCTCAAGCTGTTTCACTCACTCCTCATCAGCCGACTTCCCCACCTTCTGCTCTCTGGATACTTTCTAAACATCAGAGAAGCTTTTAGCCCTTTGTGCTCACACTAAACATACTATAAGCTTCATGTAACTGTTTCACTGCTGGCTTTTATTACTTATTATATTCTCATTGTTCCTCCATGTGAGGAAGGCACCAGGCTAGTCACAACTCTACAGAATTGTGTTGCACACTCTATAAGAAAGGTGCACAAAAAAAGTAGCTGCACACTTCCTGAGCAGTGCAGGGGGACACGGCCAAGCGCAGCGTGGGTCGGCGCGGGGTGCTACTGTCCCCGTGCACATGTGAAAATTCGCCGGCTGCGATTATTTCAACGCCAAGACCCCATCAGATACATAAAGAGGCTTTAGCCTCTTGATGTATCCTGCTGGTCAAGAGCAGTGGCAGGACTATCATAGGCTGTTGTTCATGCTAAATATGCCCCATTATGTCAGTGCTCAATGCTACCAGTCCCCACAGGGTGCTTTTTCTCTTGTTGAGAGAAGAGGATTCCACCACAAAAGAAGTTTCATGCATTTCTTAACCATATTTCTGGTAACCCAATTCCAATAATCCGTCACCACCTCCGGTGCCAGTTCACTCCCGTGTGGGTTCTAATAGGGATCGGGGAAAAAAATTGTGCAAAACCTTTGGGAATCAAATATAGAAGACACATTATTCTACTCACAAAGAATTTACAATGCGTGCTTATAAAATCTATAGTCCATTGGAAACCAAAGCCCAACCAAGGTTTCGCCTCTTCCGGCTTTGTCTGGGGCATGGGTGCTGACATATTTCCTGTTCCTTTAAATATCCAATTTTTCACATTTTGTGGGCCAAAAAGAATCTTTGTGTTTGGGCTGGAAATCCATATGGATGGTCCACGCATAGAATTGGTCATTAATATAATTTCCTTAAAGTTCTGCTACTGATAGATTCATGATTCCCTATACCACAATATCAATATGTGCTTCAGTTTTCTTCTAGGATAACTGAGGCTGTTAAAGTCTGTCGAATAATACTTACATGTGAATATGAATTTAGGATTTTTGAGGCTAACAAGAGCATTACATCACTCAAAAAACTGAATAAAAAAGCTGCACAGACATTTTCTTCATAATCGCAGAGCTAATGAACCACAGGATATTAAAAAAGGGACAGCAAAATCTTCATTTATTTGTACGCAATTTCATTAGGAATAAGTATAATAAAGCAGAAATGACCCTAGTGAGAGCTCTTATCATCATCACATTCAGTTTTTTCCTTAGGTTTGAAAGCAAGTGTATTCTCAATATGTAATTTAGATATTTCCCTGTATCCATCTCTTATATTATTTAACGACTCTTCTCTGCCATTTCTTTTATTTGTGTGCTATGCATTCAGCTAATGGGGAGAAACCTATTAAAAATAAAATGCAATTATTAATTATTAATTTACCAAAGCTTCCAGAGCCAAATTGTTTTGGGATCTGCAAAACTTTGTTTCCATATTATTATTATTATTATCATTGATTTTTTTTTTCTTGCAAGTTATATACTGTAGCATCAAAGGGATCACAATGTAACTTGCATATATTGCAAATGAGGCATTAGATATAATCATCAGTTCCTAACATAGGATTTAGGGCCCTGTATTTAAGAGCTTACAATATATCAAGCAGCAGGTATGACATGAGAGTTAAAGAAAATCTACCGATTAAAAAAACACCTGCACATACTCATCTGTCCTCCTCTTCATTCCGATCCTGGCCGTGGTCTTAGCTAATCTTGACATGCCGGGATCACCTTAAAAAGAGACTGAAAAATGTAAAAACACTAGAGATACTCACCTACTTTCCTCTTCATCCCAATCCTGACTTTGCTAATCTTAAGATTTACAAAAAGCAGCCTGGAGCGCAGGGACATGATGTCCGGCGCTCCGGGCTGCTAATTATTCCCGCCCCCCTGTGTGAGATTACCTCCCTCTCCCGGCATGGAATAATAATGAATAATTAGCAGCCCGGAGCTCCGGACAACGCTTTCTCGCACAACACTTTTTCTCGCACTATATATATACAGGTAAATAGAAGGCTTCAGATTAAGTCTTTCCATTCCTAAAAAGACTTTTGGGGCATTTACCACCGGAATGAAGGACTTTATGCAAAATAAGCCTGAGGGGATCCATAGGTGTTAATGGAGCCTGGAGCCCTGCATGTTCGTTTGCATACAGTCTTTCATCCTGGCAGTAGATGTCCTTTAATAATTCCTTGATGTCTTAATAATTCCTTGATATTCTGTAAGGCGTAAGGAGCCTGTAAGGAGATTAGACACTTCCTTGATCTCTCAGCTATCAGTGAATACAGGACAGAAAGGTGATTGACACAAACTGCTTAAATAAGGAAGAAAGGCAGGGGAAAAAGACAGAGGGAAAAAACTTTATAATCAAGTATATTCCAAAGTTTATGATCATCATCTGCACTATTCATTCATGTTATTTTTGTTAAGTGATGTTTTAAAAGTGCTTTGCAATGGTCTAGTCAACTATGGTGAGAAAAGGGCGCTTCTGGAGTCATTTTTAGATGAATTTGCAGGATCCCTTTAAATATAATCTTACTGCAAAAATTTCTTAAGCTTTTTAAGTAATAAATCTGTATACTCCAAACTCCTGAGCTCCCTCAAGTGGTGGTTGCAGGCAGCAGGAATGTTTTCATTTAGTGCTAAGGCTACGTAAAAGGAAGAAGATTGAACATTTGTATCAGATTAATAGAGATAAACAAATATATTTGAATATGTTAATCAGCATCAGCAAATAAAATATTGTACATGAAATGCCATACATACCTGTATTCTACCAACTCCTACTTCTACAAGGAGGATAATTGGGCCAATTCCTTAATAACACATCCAATGACTTTTTCTCCTTCATCCTTCCATCTTACTGACTTTCTTTTAAATTGCTCTGGCTATTGTTTATATGAAAGGCTGCTAAGTCCAAACAACATCTTAATAGCATTCATCAAGTGTGTCATTGATGGACGACCCTGAGTTAGGAAGGCAGGCAGGCCATGCCCGCATAACAGAAGAGCCAAGCCGCTTAAGTCTGTGTACTCACTCCTTGTCATGTCCCATTTTTCAGGACTCTTCACTATAGAAACTGAGCCACAAATTGTATTTTCTTGATACCGGCCTAGGCATTGCTTCCTAATTATAAGCCGCTTCGAGTGAGTCATCTCCCCACCGATATAAACAAGTGACCTTTTGTCTTAACGCAGTAGATTTCCTTATTTCACCTTATGTATGAGACACATTCTGTAAACAAAGTCACCTCGGATGGATAAGACATTAATATTTCAGCTGCTTCGATTATACAGGGGCTCTGGTTGTCAGTCCATCGCTAGAACCCAGGAGCAATGCTAATATTGAGAAAACTTGGCTAAGACATTCAAGCAGACATCTAGGTAAGATGCAACCGGCAATGTGACTTTAAAAATAGAACTTATCTTGCTTCATCTTTGATTCATTTGAATTTCCCAGACCAATCTCTCTTCCTCCTGCTGAGACGTCTGATTTCAGACTTCTGTTTCATTAAAATTGGGCTCTATTGAAGTAGAAAAAGGTCTCAGTCTTTATTTTTTTTTAGAAAGGCTTTGCTTCTCATGAAACATATAACTGTTATCTTATAATCTTGTATAATGGTAATTTTCATACTGCTGGATGACTGCTGTGTATAACATTGCAAAGAAATGCCAAACCATTGGTGGGCATTAGAAGGTGTATAGCTACGATGAGGTTTAATTCTCGAGAAGAAAATTCATTTCTATTCTCAGGTTTGTTCTTTACTGCTATCAAAAGGTAACTATGACTCTAAGACTGTGTTCACATTTCAGATAGTGTTTTTGTTTTATTATAGGAACAGAAAAGCAGAGACAACGGTAAAGATGGCTCCTTCCAAGTTGCCCAGCTCACCAAATCCCATTGACTCCGTAGGTTATAATGCGGTTGGTCGGTGTCTATCACTTTGTTGGACAAAGCAGAGAAAGACAAATGAGCGATTTAGTTAGCAACCCAATAGTTTTGGTTTTCATTGGTTTTCATTGATTTTACCAGGCTTTTTTGACATAAAGTCTCATTAAAGTCATATTGAGGTTTTTTTGGGACTTTTCACTGTTAAAAGTTGCACAGGACTATTTCGACCACTTCATTAATCTGGCGTAAATAGAGAACTACTGCTAGTACAGCGGTCTGGAAAGTTAGATTTATAGCTTGGGACTTTTTGAAAAAAAATATCCCACACAGCAAGTAGACCTTTATAATATTTATTAAAGAGCCAAAGCCAATTTAATGAAGCAGAGCTCGAAAAACCAACATAGAAGTGTCCCAATAAGCCACCTTGGGACAGCTTGCTTTATTTACACGAGAGGCGGGAATAATTTACAACCCAGAGTGCCGGATATCGCATCCCCGTGCTCTGGGCTGCTTTTTATAACTTTTGTTCTTAGGTGATTCCGGCATTTCAAGCTTACAAAAGACCAGCGCCAGGATCGAGGTGAAGACGACTATATGTGAGTACCTGTAGTTTAATTTTGCTTTGTGTTAATGGTGGATTTCCTTTAAGGCAGTGGTAGTGATCCTATGGCACCAGTAACCAGTAACAGAGCCATCTCCATTGCTCCACAGGCCGTTGCCTTATTTTGTCAGACATGACTCAGGACCCCTCCTCCTGTAGTCCCAGGTAGCCCAGGACTACAGGAAGTGATGATGGACTGCAGGAAGAGTGAGAAGGTGTGGAAAGGGTCAGGTTATCATTGGAGCTATTGGAGTTCCTGCTCCAGGCCCCAAAATTATTTCTGTTCAGGGGGCCCTGGAGGGATTATCCAATAATCCATATATTTCAGTGATATAGTTGTTCTTCGGGTGAAAGCTGTGTCAGAGCTATAAGTTACTGCTGTATCTGGCATGTTGACACTTTGCTATACTAGAGCGTGATGCCGTTTGGGAACTCGGCCTCTAAAAGTAGTCGAAAGTTGATATGTTGATAGGCTTATTTAAGACGTGTTATTATACTTTCTGAGAAGCAGAAGAATGGTAAATTAGATCTCATTGTATTGCCACTATTGTTCAGTTTGGCTAAATTCTGTCATTTACATTATTGTCGTGGCTCAGAGCTTTAAGCATCAAATCACACTACAGGTGGAGTGCGAATAATGAAATTACCTGGAAGCTCCATAACGTCTAATTACAGTTTTCAGAATTTGTTACTAAGGTGAACTGTTATATATTTCAGCTGTTTTATAATTTCGCTGACACACAGCCTTTCTTAACATGGGAAATGTCAAACCACCTGTTGTCAAAAACGCGAAATATGCGCAAAACATAAAAACAACACAAAAATACCCTGTTGGTACTGTACAATGAGCCGCTTGAACCCACATTATTCATTCAGCATGGATTGAGTCACTTCTTAGTGGACGGCCACAGCGTACAGCTGATCTTTAATTAAGATAATTCTAATTACAAATTAGATGGTGAAAGCGAATAATTTCATTGTGAGACGCTGACATTTCTTCCACATTTTATTAAATCATATTCCGCCATGGCAGGCAGGGGAAAATAAAGTCAAATGGAAAATGTAAATGTCATTTAACAGTGAAACGATGACAAATGTAGATTTTAAAAACACAATAAACCTAATTTATTGCTCCTTGTGAGATTTTTTTGGAGTTATTAATACCAGTAGGCGTGCAGGCGTCCACCGAAACGGTCGGATTCTCATTGATTTGGCTTGTCTGTTCTGTGCAATGATTGTGTGCAGCCAAGTGTGGGGAATTTCTCGTGTATCGGGCTTGCTAGGCAGCTCATTGTCAAGACTGATGGGGGGATAGATATTGCCTTTTTCACATAAGGAGCACTATCACAGTATGGAAGAGATTGTGCCTGTTGCTGTCAGATGCATAATTCAAAAGATATTATCAAAACTGCAAGGGTGTTTGTGAGGGGGAGGTGGTAGAGTCTCATATTAGTTAGCAGGGGGTGATGTATGTTGATAAAATGTTGCTAGTATGCTGTACTTTGTCCTACAATGCAAGAATATAACACACAAAATACAATAAAATATTTATAATAAACAAATAATTATTTATACATATTAAGATAGTAAAAACTTAGTATAAATCATCAGTACAGTGCATGGATGTGTGGAATAACACTGACCCCATAGTAGTTCTTCTCTCTGCATACTCTATCTTCGGCCGTATTTATGGACGTACAGCATTACTTTCAAAGGGGAGTGGTCATCCCTCCTCCTTTCCAGTGGAGCTTATGTATGCCCGCCCACCAGTACAATGCATAGAGGTTTGGAGTAACACTGACCATAGTAGTTCTCTAGTTATCAGTTCTCCTTGAGCTGGTGGAAGGAGACTACATATGATGTGTCCCACAGTACTTGAAGTTAGAAGTCCAGCATTCAGGCAAAACAAATATCTTGATACGAATAAAAATCCAATTTAAAAAAGATTAAAAACACATAGGGGCTTATTTACTAAGAGTCCCGCGGCCGAATTTCCGTCGGGTTTGCATTTAGAAGGGAAGTGTGCTGCACGCGATCGGATTTTAGCGCAATCGTGCGGCTCTCATGCAAAAGAAAATGGGTGAGCGGGCCATCAGACATTCCGACGGACTCAGTGCGGGATTTAACTTTAAAATTGTGTCGCAAGACATGCACTTACATACACCGGAAGAAGAAGGTGAACTCTGGCAGACCAGATCTGGGAAGCAACACATTCAGGAAATCGGGCGCATGATCTTAGTGAATCCGGAGTGCATGATCATCGGACACTCCGTATTGCAGGTACTCTTATCTCATAAGAGGATTGTCTGCTCACTGATAAGTGCTTGCTATACATTCTCTTTGGAGCTGGGTAGCATTTTCTGGACTTTTATATTTTTTGATCTTCTGATGCTTGTTTGTCTTTTGACTATCCATTTGTTTCTTAAATCTGTACTGCATTATCCTCTTGGTGTTGACCTGTATTTGTATAACTATTCTTCTTTGCTTGTTTGTCCTGCTTTTGTCACTCTGTTTTCACAGGACAGGAAGGGAATGTTCACCAGTTGTTACGGTCTAGGTTGGAATAAAGTTATAAGTAGCTGAAGGGGTCTAGCATTAGGGCTCACTGTCCATGTCTGTCCTTTCCATCTTATTGTCTGTTCACAAATGACAGTATAAGGCCCATGCACACGACTGTATGGTCTTTTCTGTTTTGTATATGCGGCTGTATTCTGTACGTAAATACGTCGTATGACAACCTATTGCACCATATGGCACCATATCGGTATAGCCGTAAATGCGGTGGGCTGGCAATGATGGATTGCTGACTATTGGCTGGCTGACAGAATGCACCTCCCACTGGTTCTGGATACTGCACTTATAAACAGCAGCCTACGGTGCACAGCCATATACAGAACTCATTTAGCATGTATTTTATATATTCCCATTGTTTCTATGGGGCATATGAGATGGAAATAAGGTGGAAAATAGCACATGCTCTATATTTTTATACGTCCCGCTCACGGTACGGTGCAGCAGACAATACGGCCATGTACATGGATAGCCCTATTGCCCATAATAATGCATGGTGTGGTATGCTGGCCATATATACAGCCATATATATGGCCATTTCAATACGTTCTCTGCATGTTTGTGTGCATAGGGCCTTACTGTGAGATAGTAAACTTACTATTGATCTCCAGCATCCCCTGTCTTTGGCTATTAATTATAATCAGCACCTACATGGTTCTCTCTATAACCTGTCTCTTAACTTCAATGTTATTATTCAACAAAGTCAGATTTTGCTACAGCGAGAGGAATTTGGCAGAGATTAAATTTCAGTGTAGCATAGAGGGGAGGAAAATAACCAGTTGAAAGGAGAAATAAAATTGTATCAGAGAACAAATGGGACAAGTTTCTTATTACAGTGGGTACATAAAGTATTCAGACCCCTTTTCCACTAATTGTTTCATCACAGCCAATTGGTAAGCTAAAAAAGTTCTCTTTTATGCTCATTAATGTACACTCTGCCCCCATCTTGACATTAAAATCAGAAATGTAGATATATTTGCTATTTTTTTAAGCAAGAAAAACTGGAAAATCACATGGTCATAAGTAGAGATGAGCGAACATGCTCGTCCGAGCTTGATGCTCGTTCGAGCATTAGCGTACTCGAAACTGCTCGTTGCTCGGACGAATACTTCGCCCGCTCGAGAAAATGGCAGCTCCCGCCGTTTTGCTTTTTGGCGGCCAGAAACAGAGCCAATCACAAGCCAGGAGACTCTGCACTCCACCCAGCATGACGTGGTACCCTTACACGTCGATAGCAGTGGTTGGCTGGCCAGATCAGGTGACCCTGGGATAGACTAGCCGCTGCCCGCGCTGCTCGGATCATTCTGTGTCTGGATGCCGCTAGGGAGAGAGCTGCTGCTGGTCAGGGAAAGCGTTAGGGTGTTCTATTAGCTTACTGTTAGGCAGGAGTGATTCTCCAAGAACCCAACAGCCCTTCTTAGGGCTACAATAACGTTCTACTTTTTTTATTTTAATTTGCATCTTTTACCATTTTGTGAGGAATTAGCAGGGGGACTTGCTACCGTTGTGTTTAGCTCTTAGTGGCACACATATCCATAGCAAAGACCGAAGTGGGAAAATTCAGTAGGGGTTGGATTTCTATTAGGCAATAACTCAGTGTCATCTCATCTGGCATAGTAGTGTGCTTCCTTTGATACTTGGCTAGAAAATAGCCATAGGAGAATACAAACAGCTTCTTGAAGCCTACAGTAGCGTTCTATATATTTGATTTCTGGTTGATCTGCTGGTGGCTGTAGTTTCTGCAGTGCATGTACTTGCCAATTCTGAGCAATTTGTAGTGAGACTTGCGACCGCTGTGTTCTGCGCTTAGTGGCGCACATATCCATAGCAAAGGCCGAAGTGGCAAAATTCAGTAGGGGTTGGATTTCTATTAGGCAATAACTCAGTGTCATAGTCAGCCCCCTGCCCAGGACCCTGCCACAAAAACCCCATCGTCGCCTCCACGATCCTCCACAGCATCCACCAGCGTCGTCGCCACCCTGCTGTGTAATCCACAAAATATACTTGCAAACTTTTATCATTTACCGATATTATTTCAGCGCTTCTTGCGCATCTGTTTACATTCCCCTCACCCGGCATATCCTAAACTTATAAGAACGCTACTACACTTGATCTTATACAAATTATACAAAAGGTTCTTAGAAGTGCTGTTTGGGGAGTAGCCTAGAGACAGGGGCTTGGATTGGCGAAAGCTCACCTGGCAGCGGAGCGCCAGCTCCATGCGCATCATGCGCTTCTTGCGCATCTGTTTACATTCCCCTCACCCGCCATATCCCAAACTTATAAGAACGCTACTACACTTGATCTTATACAAAAGGTTCTTCTAGGTTTTGAAAAGTTTTTTGGAATGCCAACATACAGGAACTTCAATCTATTTCATTTTTCTGGAGGGGACACCTACCCCTCCTCTGGTTGAACCTTTTTTGGACTGCCACATACAGGCAATCAATCTATTTCATTTTTTCTGGAGGCGCCACCTACTGATCCTCTGGTTTGAAAACTTTTGGACTGCACATACGGCACTATCCAAATTAAATGTCTCCATAGCACTCCACACGTTGTCTCATGCTACCTCAAAAAGCGTCCATATAGCTGCGTCCATACATCGTCCCCTTATCAAACAAGGTGTGTCCAGGCCAGAAATGGGTTGTTTTCCATTGGATTCCAAAATCAAAGTGTTAACTTTGTCGCAACCATGCTGTGTTATCCACAAAATATACTGGCAAACTTTTATCATTTACCAATATTATTTCAGCGCTCTTGAATCGTTTACAGTTACCTCACCCGCATATCCTAAACTTATAAGACCGCTACACACTTGATCTTATTACAAAAGGTTCTTAGAAGTGCGTTTGGGGAGTAGCTAGAGACAGGGGCTGGATTGGCGAAAGCCGCCTGGCAGCGGAGCGCCAGCTCCATGCGCATCATGCGCTTCTGCGCAATCTGTTTACATTCCCTCACCCGAATATCCCACACTTATAGAACGCTACTACACTAACTTGGTGCAGGCTGGGACGAGTCTGACCATGGAGCGGTCATATACTGCCGACGCAGAGAATTGCGGGGATATGACTTAGCGGCCAGGTCCTCAAAGGTCTAGTAATACATCCTCCTCTCCACACCCCCTCCTCCACCTCCCCGAATACCATCCGTGGCCATGGCGCCATCAGTCGTAGCTCTAGGGCACAGCAGCAGTGCCGTCGCTAAGCGGACAGCAGGCGGTGCTCAAATTCGACTAGTGCGATAAAAGGCACACCGCCAAGAGTATTACAGGGCATCCACATCAAACTTGTAACTTGTCGCCACACTGCTGTGTAATCCACAAAAGATACATTGCAACTTTTATCATTTACGGATATTATTCAGCGCTTCTTGGCATCTGTTACTTCCCTCACCCCCCATATACTAAATATAAGAACGCTACTAAACTTGATCTTATACAAAAGGGTTCTTAGAAGTGCGGTTTGGGGAGTAGCCTAGAGACAGGGCTTGGATTGGCGAAAGCTCACTGGCAGCGGAGCGACCAGTCATGCGCATCATGCGCTTCTTGCGAATCTGGGTTTACATTCCCCTCACCGCCATATCCCAAACTTATTAAGAAGCTCCTACACTGATCTATACAAGGTTCCTTAGACAAGTGCGTTTGGGGAGTAGCCTAGGGAGGACAGGGGCTTGGATGGCGAAAGCTCGCATGGCAGCGGAGCGCCAGCCCCATGCCAGATCCAACTAACATAGTTTTACGGGCAGCACCTTTAATAGTACTACTAGTTTACTGCCTCCATACATGGTCTTATCAAACCAGCTGTGTCAGGCAGAATTTTGGGTTGTTTTCATGGGTCCATGTTAACTTTGTCGCCACCTGATGTGTAATCCCCAAAATATAATGGCAAAACTTTATCATGCTACCGATTTATTTGAGCGCTTCTTGCTCACCCTCCTTTGGGTCATCTATGCCACCCATTGGTTGAGCCTGAGTCCATTAGAGTATGTCGCATGCCACTCTCTAGCCTGCCGCTGCTGCCGAGCATCTGCATGCCGTCCCTATAGTGTCAGGGTCAATTATTGATGTTTACATGCGTACTAGCTTCATTCTGTCACTCTTGTCATGGCCATGATGTGGCCCATAATTTTGGCAAATGGTGCGATTGAAGCAGCCCAGAGATCCAATGCCTGCTGCCCCTGCTGTTTCTGTCCATTTCCGTGGTGGTTCCATCCTTTGAGGTTCCCAGTGTTTGGCCAAGCTTACCGTGCAGCGCCTTGAGTACCCGTGAAAGGATGCTCGAGTCTCCCATGACTTCAATGGGGCTAGTTTATTCGAGGACGAGCACTCGAGCATCGTGAAAAGTTGTCGCGAATAACGAGTACCCGAGCATTTAGTGCTCGCTATCTCTAGCAGAGTATTAGAACCATTACACACTATTGGCATAAGCAGGCTTGGAGCTAGACAGCCAGGAGTCTTCTTGAGAGATGCAACAAGTTGTTAACACCTGGGATTGTGGGATCCTTTGGCTCTTCCTTGCAGATCCTCTCCAGTTCCCAGGTTTGGAGTGATGAATGTTGGTGGAAAGCCATTTTCTATTCTCTCCAGAGACTTAGGTCAGGGCGCTGGCTGGGACAGTCGGAATGGTCCACAGAGTTTGTTCTGAGTCGCTACTTGTATTTTAGATGTGGGGCTTAGGGTCATTGGGGCATATAATCAGGACATCTGTGCCATCAAATAATTGCTAGCACTTGTGATTATTTTGCCCCTCCTCACCTTCATGCACAGTGGACGTGAGGGCAGGACCCTGCTGCCGGCGACTTTTTATATGTGAAAATTCGCGGCTGTGTTTTTTTTCTACGCCAGGCCTCTGAAGCTGAGCCTTTTGTGGATGCCCTTGCGACTTGCAGTATACGTTTTATTATGTCTTGTTACATCATACATGAACTGTCCCAGTATTATGTCACTTATTTGTACTGTATTTTATTTAATGGATGAAATTAATAAAGTACAAATTGTTATTTACTCGTGTGTCCAGTTGGTAGCAAATCATAATATGCCACAGTTTGGCAGCAGCCCAGGGCCAAGGCCTTCATAGGGAAATGGTCCATCTAAAACCCTCACCTAGTTTTTGTTCTGCCTATAGAAATGATAATCTTGGGTCTGGTACCATATGCGTTTAAAATGACAACCATTAAAAAGAATGTACCTACAGTAGTATGGGCCCATAATTTTTACACAGCCGGGCCAGGTCAGTGTTATCTGCCCCTAGCCCTGGGTAATTCATGTTGGGCATTGTAGGGTAATGTTTATATCTATAATGTTTCTCCCCACACGGTCATCTGCAGAAAAAATAGGTAACTGGTAGTTTAAAAGCACTGTTCAGTGAGAACCAAGGGTTTGGAGGCATGTTCTTAAATTATGGGAGAATTTACTAAATCCACACCAGCAGAATATTTTTTTTTTAATGTGCCCAAAAACCATCGTAGGTCAAGGGGTGTGGTTTGTTGCACAAGGAAAGTGTAGTCTAAACTACTTCTTAATCCCCTTCCAAGGCTGGTTAAAGGTCTGACATTGATTTAAGGATTGCTACAACCTGTGGTATAAGACACACAATTTTATTTATTTATGTGATATTAGGATCTAGATTTAAATAAATTATCCAGATAACTATTGTTAAAACATATCTACATGGCCCGCCCGGTAAAGGAAAAGGCCCCCCTCTGGTGGTAGGTGTGTATATTATACTCTAATGCTCCTTGGATTTCGGTAGCTGAGCCATATTTAGTTGCAAGGGACTGAATGACAGTCACCAGACATGCTACGCTCTGATAAACCTCATTGGGACTTTGTTCTGGAATTATGTACTTCCGACTAAAAGTAACTCTACAGCAGGAAAGCTCGAAAATATTCGCCCCCGGAAAGAAAATGGAGGGACTACAATTCTCCAGATAAAGGCTTTAACAAGAGACGCATACATTGTTTAAATGCTAATTAAATTCAAGTATTCGAAGTAGAATTCTGCTTGATTAATTACATGAGGCCAGTTTAATAACAAATAAAAATACAATGCAGTATGAAGTATGGAAACAGCAGACCAAATCATTGTAAATCTGAAAACCAAGTAATGAAAGGAGCAACAAAGGGGTAACGGGAGTCATTGCCGGGTCCCTCCAACAATCAGCCCCAAGTTAGGGCCCTATCTGTTTATAGGGCTAAAGGTTTGGTGGGAAAACACCTTTAAGTGCTAATACATTGTGCATGCATGTTCATATTAGAAGTGCTATAAATACTAGTAAAAATCTTGTAATCAAACCTCCTTAATGATAAAACATAAAAGTAATCAGGCTGTAGATTTTTTATATTTCGGAATCCATTTTTGCCACAACCATTTTTATTTCGCTTTAGTTTATACTCTCTTCCTACAAAAGCCGTAACGTTGTCTTTTTTATATTCCAGTACGGTGGATACTTTTGGAACAAAATGTAATTCCTAAAGACCAACAATTAAATGAAACGTACAAATGTTCTCATACAGCAACATGATTAACCCCGTAATGAATTGGACCATTTTGCACCATCATGATATGGCCAATGTTTTACCAGTGACATGGGGTCCCTATAGTGGTTCTATCTTTGAACGCTTTGACATAATCCGGTGATTGTGATTAGTTTCTTGTAATACAATCCACTGATGTTAGTTTAAAACATTTGGGTTATATGTTTTTGTCATAGTGCAAAAAATTGATATTTGCAAAAATAAAAAAAATATGCTGTTTTCAAATTCTTTTGATGGACCGCTGAGGTTTCAAGTCCCTTTGAGGCCTAAATAATGGTAAAACCCCACATAAATTACCCCCCAATGTGGTAATCCACAATGTAGGTAAAACACCTTTTGTGAAGTTTGTGTCACAAGGGTTTAAAACAAAATCAGGTGCAAGTTTGAAATTTCAAATTTTGGCTACACGGAAGTATTTTTTTTTTTAAATGTTACATTCTCAGCAGAGAAAATACAAAAAACTCCACAAAAAAACTTTGTTCCCAACCCCACACTTGGTGGGGTAAAGCTGTATGGGCACACGCCAGGCACAGGGGGCGACTGGCAAAGGACCCACCGGAGAAATCCTGGGAGGCGACTCGGGAGGGGGGGGGGGGGCGGTGAAAGAAAAACAAAAAAAAGTAATCACAATGGCGTTAAGAGGACGGACGGATGGACGCGAATGAAGACCATAGGAATGGGAGGCCCAGGCGCAGTGTTGCAGGGACTTCCCCCTGATGTGCTTATGTTCTCTGATGCCAGTGTCATCCCAGTGACCCGCGTCATGACGTCCCTCGCCAAGGGCCGAACATCTCTCCAAGCTAGATTTTTTAGACCGTTGCCCCGAGCATGAACTGTGAGGCAGTCAAGCTCACAGGACCACATAGGCTCCCCCGACGTCAGTCGGCTGTAGTAGCGGTGTTACTGGGGGTGAGGAGGCTGTATACAGCTATATTATGGGGACAGACTATGGTAGGTATATTCTTGTAATAGGGGGCAGTATTATGGTAGTTATTATCTTGTACATAGGGGCAGTATTATGGTAGTTATATTTCTTGTACATAAGGGAGAAGTATTATCGTAGTTATATTTCTTGTACATAGGGAGAAGTATTATATGTTATATTCTTGTTGACATAGGGGGACAGTATTATAGTAGTTATATTCTTGTACATAGGGAGAAGTATTATAGTAGTTATATCTATGTAAATAGGGGGCAGTATATAGTAGTTATATTCGTACATAGGGGGCCGTA
Source organism: Engystomops pustulosus (assembly GCA_019512145.1). NCBI lineage: Eukaryota > Metazoa > Chordata > Amphibia > Anura > Leptodactylidae > Engystomops > Engystomops pustulosus. The sequence continues at coordinate 29,194,568 of CM033646.1, read as the reverse complement.
TATAGTAGTATATTATTGTACATAGGGGGCATTATTATTAGTAGTTATAGACATAGGAGAAGTATTAAGTAGTTATATTCTGTTACATCGGGGGCAGATTATAGTAGTTATATCCTGTACATAGGGGACAGATTATAGTAGTATATCCGTACATAGGGGCGTATTATGGTAGTATTATATCTTGTAACTAGGGGGCAGTATTTAGTAGTTATATTCTTGTACATAGGGGCAGTTATAGTAGTTATGTTCTTGTAATAGGGGGCCGTATTATAGTAGTTATATTCTTGTACATAGATGGCCGTTTTTATTATAGGCCCAAGTTATATTACTGTACATAGGAGGCATTTATTAGTAGTGACTTGCTTGTTTTTAACGGGAGAAGGTATTGTAGTTTAAGTTGTGTCTCTTAAAAAAAAGCTTTATTGCCTGTATAAGGGAGGTAGTTGAGTTTTTTCTCTGCGTGTACATGTGGATTTAGACCATATATAAACAGTTTGTAGGCAGTTTAGTAACTCCACCCACATCACATGGCCAACGCCTACTTTTTTGACCACGCCGGCAGAATGGGGCCACTTAACAGTTTCGGGCCACTAAAATCCCAGTCCGCCCATGCCAGGGCATAAAGGATTTGCATTGCCACTTTTTAAAGGCCTTCTACAATCTTATTTTTTGGGGCAATTTGGACATTAAGGGCTTTTTTATAGATAAACTGCACTTACAAGACTATTTAGGGGGTCTATAGCTTATGATGAGATTATAACTTTTGAATGTATGGACAAATAGAAAATCGTCAATTCTGTTTCGACCCTCTTATCACTTAGGTACTTCACAACCCCGGTACTTGACAGGTACTGTAGGAGGATGGGACCCCCAGCCACTTTTGATCCACAAAGAATGGAGGCACATTCCCCGTACATGCCGCAGTCATGCGTGACCCCTGTGTGTAAAAGGGGTTAACAGCCACCGTGATCAGAGGAATTTCCAATAGCAGGTGTTAAAGGTGGTGTTAGATGTAATATACAGCTGAACACCGTAGATTTGATACAGCCCGGCTTGGAGGATGGGGCAGTGAAGCAGGACAGTATAGTAGTCAGGGTTCGGAAGGTACATCGGCCCGTGAAGTACTATTAAGTCCTGCGTTATTTAAGGGGTTAAAAAAACGTATATATATACCAAAAGTCCTCAGTCACTGGATCGTGCGGCACTTAGTCCGACTAGCGGATCCACCCCGTGCGGGCGATGTTAGTCCACAAAAAAGAAATTCCGGATCGAGCTAGGTGCAATCATGATTAAGAGCACTGTATGTGCTAGAAACGCGTGACGATTATCCCATGCCACATGTATTTTATCTGATGATGCCCGAATAGAAGAAAGGGCGATTTAATCTGCACTCGGCTGGACGGAAATTTCTTTTTTGTTAAAAAAAAACACTTCTTCCATATTTTTGGCTACAGAGCTAAGAGAAATGCTCAGACATTGACTTATTTTTGAATTTTGTGCCTTTGAAGTTCTGATGAATGGTTTCATTTGACAACAGTATATGAGAGGTTAATTGTCACTGATAGAGTGGTGTCCAAAAGAGATGAGGGGATTTATGGTTGTTGTGTAGAATCAAATCTGAATCTTTTTGTTTCACTTGGAAGGTCTTGTAGAAGACAGATGTCATTCATCCCAGAACAGGGACAGGCAAAAGAAAATGATTCATAAACTGTTCAAGAAGACTAAAGGGGGTTATAACCCGGGACAAGGGAACCACATTAGTTTGGATCAGATTCTGAACTCAATCTGAATATTTTTAAAAATTTAAAAAGACTTCCAAGAAGCAAATCTTGAAACTTGCGTGATATCATTTCTAATACAGGACAATTCTAGAAGAACCTGTCTGATCTGCAGAAACCCCATGGCACCCATGACTTCAAAAGGGATGACACCTACTGGTGGTTCTAACTCTCAGCAAGATAATGAGAGCTGCAATAATTTATCATTTCAAGTATTGGACCACCTACTTGACACCCTCAACACCTGTCCACACCAGAGGAGGAAGCACCAGAAGTATTCTCGACACCTCTCCTACCAGTTCCACATAGTTACCCTCCTGTCAAGTGGCTGGACCAGGCCAAACTTTCTACCATCCTATTTCCATCACTGGAGGCCACCCATAACTGTTTACCCCTAACTGGTAAGGTATAAGAATTCATGACAATAATAATAAGCCATTATTACAAGGGTACTGAAGTTATTTATCTATCGGGATTAGCTTTCATAGCACAGGCCCCACAACAGACACATGGGGTTCATTACTAAGGGCCCGATTCCGTTTTCACCGACGTGTTACCCGAATATTTCCGATTGCCATTTCCCCTGTATTGCCCCAGGATTCTGGCGCACGCCGATCGATTGTGGCGCAATCGGCGCCGGCATGCACGCAAGGAAATCGGGGGGCGGGACCGAGGAAAACCCGAGGGATTCGGAAAAACCGCCACATTTAAAAAAAGAAATGTGTGGCTTGGGACGCGTCACCTCACCTACACTCCAGAGCGTTCAGATGCTTTCCAGCGCAGCACCGCACAACATGGTGGACGCGGAGGAAACTACATTAATGAACCCATGCGACCTGATCCAGCGCAGAGAACGCCGGCCGCTGATGCGAGCAACGGCACCAGGTAAGTAAATACTGCCCCAATATGATCACAGATGATGCCCCTATTAGATGTTGTATGTTCAAGGTATGTGCGTCACATGTAACCGTAATGGGGGGAAAGGAGAAAGGTGGGATAGGGTTATTAAAATATTTGTCCCCTTGCTATTGGCCACACATTTGTCCATCTGCAGACAACCAACCTTTAAGGGACGACTTACAGGCTATGTTAAAACAAAAACTTTCCAGTAAGAGACTATTGTATCCGGTAGCAGCTTCCGCGCATATAGATGAAATACTGGTAAGGAACAATAGGCTAGTGTGTTCGCTTTATAAGACAACCTGTTTCTTAATGTATTCTAAGAAGGAAATCACATGCAATGATCACGGCTGAGCCTTTCCTTTATGAAAATTCAGCAGACTTTAGGCAAAAAGAACCAGAACGTCTGGTGTCTTACGTGATTCGAAAAATATATGACCCCGAAAATAACAAGTAAATTGGCATTTTCTATTATAACATTGTATCAGATTACGATCTTGCAGATAATCAACGGAAGGAGAAGTGATTTCATTACTTTTATGAATGATTAGGGCAAAATATAATGGTATGGGAGGGATTTATTGAAACTTAAAAAAAAATTATCTTCTGCTATAGGAACCAATAGATGTGATCAAAAAAACACATGAAGGACTCTATGAGACTATGGAAATAAGATATTTGGGTCTGATGAGGACAAGATTGAACATTTTGGTGTTAATTCTAAGTGGGTATGGGTGGCAGAAAACCAGGCAGTGCTCATCACCTGCCAAATACAATCCCAACAGGGACCGGAGCCACTAGTTGTAATAAAGGAAAGATTGAATGTGGCTAATAATGAATACTAGCTAAAAGTTTCTACTCAATACTGAGCGAAGGGGCTCTGAATACTATGACAGTGATTTTCAGTTTTTTGTTGTTTAATAATTATTAAAAAAATATCCCTATGTTCTGTTTTTTTTCTATTAAGATGGGAAGCCAGGTGTGATATTAATGAGCAAAAAAAAAAAGAAACTTTTGATCTTACCAATTGGCTGCAATGAAACAAAGAGGAAACATGTGGAAATGAAGTTACCGGTCTGAATACTTCCATACCCATGTTATTAGGGACCACTACGGCTGCAATGAAACAAAGAGGAGAAGATTATAAGGGATCTAAATATTTCTGTACACACATGGCATGAGACAGGGGATGGGTGACAATCATTTCTTGTACTTAGCAATCCCTTTTCAGGGTCGCCTATGTAAAAAACTTCACATGTCATTATTGCAACAACAATAGGGGACTAAGGTACACCTAGGGAAAATGCCCTTGTACATAAAGTAGTAGAATTATGAGGGTTATCTCAAACAATTGCAGATACTACGTGTAGATAAACAAGACCACATCAATATCTTGAAGCCCTGAAATGCATTGAGGATACAAGTAGACTATTAATGGAAACCTACCCTTTGATTTGATGCATTATGAAGACAAAATACCTTGATCAATCTGGGTTTATCCTTAGAGTGGTGTTTGCTAAAAAAAACAAAATTATAGTATCAGGACCTGGGAGAAAGCTGTGTGAGGATGGCTGCCTACATAAAACACATTACACACAGAGCTTGTCATTACACATGGAAGCGTATTTCAAGACATTGATTAATCAACTGACTGGATCACGTCATACACAGCAGCTGGGGGATGGTGCAGCAATTGATATTCTGCCTTCGATACAACACTAGGGATTAATCTCCTGTGAAGCAGTGGAATAACTAATATGCTAGGAGACAGTGCAAGCCAAGAAGTGTAGAGCTTCATTATCATTAATTATAATTGTTTGTTAGCAAAAAACCAATCAGCACAGGGATACTACCCGCATCAGTATAGTTAAGCATTTCAAGGTAGTTTTACTTTCATAATACCAACACAATCAAAATGGGAGGTGTCTTTAACTAGTGCATGAATTATGGATGATACTCACACATATTAGGGCCACCCAGGGGGTCATATGCCATTTCTATACAATTCACCAGCAATTTTCCATTATAAATAAACAAAAAGATGGAAAATGAATCTAAACTCCATTAACAAAAAAAAAAACGTGAACTGATGTGGTTGGAGGTGGAGGCTCAAAGCGGTAGATTATAAAACCCTTAGACTTATACACAAAAAAAAACCTGCATACACCAGTCAGTGGCCTAATGGTTTGTACTGGGGAGGAAAAAGTTATGTTTTAAATGTTCTCATGTTGTCTCCAAACATGCGGTGTAACTACATGGTAGCCGACATACAAGCCGTATGGGGCCGCGGTGTTAGGAGGACCCGTCATCCGAATATATCATGGGAACAGGCGGTGGGTTAGAGGGCGGGGATCATTTTCAATTTTCCTCCAGTTAGCAAAAGGACAATCAGCCTCCTGGGAGGCACTGATGCAGAGAGATCAGATGCAAGTCCAACATGCCTAATAATCTTTAGTGTCATCGACATTTTTTATGGTGAGTTGGAGACATAAACAAACAAGGCCCAAGAACATGTAGTTGGTTTAGTGTACAAATCAGAACTTTTTTTAGCAAGGGATAGATGGGGTAAGTGTTGTTAAAGACATATGTTTTTAAGGCTTTTAAGGTATATGGTAATAAAAGAAAACCCTTTAACTATTCCTGGCAACCCCTTGACATGATGCAGAATGCAGGGTTCACATATTTACTCCACAGGGATCACCCACAACAACTTTAAAGTGGTTAATTAAACTTGTTAACAAAAATTGCATTAAATAGAAGTCTACACTACCGGCCACTTTATAGGTACACCATGCTAGTAACGGTTGGACCCCTTTTGCCTTCAGAACTGCCTCAATTCTCGGCAATCACAAGGTGCCGGTAAGCTCCTCGAGATTTTGGTCCATATGACATGATGGCATCACACAGTTGCCGCAGATTGTCGCGGCTGCACATCCATGATGCGAATCTCCCGTTCCACCACATCCCAAGTGCTCTATTGGATTGAGATCTGGTGACTGTGGAGGCCATTTGAGTCCGTGACCTCATTGCCATGTTCAAGAAACAGTTGAGATGATTCCAGCTTTATGAATGGCGCATTATCCTGCTGAAAGTAGCCATCAGATGTTGGTACATTGTGGTCATAAGGGATGGACATGGTCAGCAACAATATCAGGTAGGCTTGTGGCGTTGCAACGATGCTCAATTGGTACCAAGGGGCCAAAGAGTGCCAAGAAAATATTCCCCACACCATGACACCACCACCACCACAGCCTGAACCGTTGAGTACCAAGGCAGGATGGACCATGCTTTCATGTTGTTGACGCCCAAATTTGACCCTACATCCGAATTTGCAGCAGAAATCGAGACTCATCAGACCAGGCAACGTTTTTCCAATCTTCTATTGTCCAAATTCGAGTGAGCTTGTGCAAATTGAGTCTCAGTTTCGTGTTCTTAGCTGAAAGGAGTGGCACACCATGTGTGGTCTTCTGCGGTGTAGCCCATCTGCCTCAAAGTTCGACGTACTGTGCGTTCAGAGATGCTTTCTGCTCTACCTTGGTTGTAACGGGTGGCAATTTGAGTCACTGTGCCTTTCTATCAGCTCGAAACAGTCTGCCCATTCTCTTGACCTCTGGCATCAAACAAGGCATTCCGCCACAGAACTGCCGCTCACTGGAAGTTTTTTCTTTTTTGGACCGTTCTCTGTAAACTCTAGAGGGTGTGCGTGTGAAAATCCCAGTAGATCAGCAGTTGACATGCCACGTCAAAGGCACTCAAATCACCTTTCTTCCCATAATGATGCTGGTTTGAGACTGCAGGAGATTGTTTGACCATGTCTACATGCCTAAATGCACTGAGTTGCCGCCCATGTGAGTGGCTGATTAGAAATTAAGTGTTAACGAGCAGTTGGACAGGTGTACCTAATAAAGTGGCCGTCGGCGTGTAGATACAGGCGATCCCCCTCTTAAGAACACTCGACTACATACGACCCTGGTTACAAACGGACCTCTGGATATTGGTAATTTATTGTACTTTAGTCCTAGGCTACAATAATCAGCTATAACAGTTATCAAATGTCTTCTAAGCTTTATTATTAATCCTGTTCTATGACAACCCAACATTTTAAAATCCAATGTCACAGAGACCAAAAAAGGTCTGGCTGGGTTACAATGATAAAAAAGATACAGTTCCGACTTACATACAAATCCAACTTAAGAGCAAACTACAGACCCTATCTTGTATGTTGCGGGGGACTGCCTGTATATACATAATACAATTGTGTAAATCGTTCGTATCCACTGAGCGACGGGGAGACTATAGAGCCAGTAAAAGATTTTGGCGCCACATGGTATCACTCGTTTTGCTGTGTTTTTGACGCCTTTTCATTTCAGGCGCCCGTTTTTGTGCGCCATTTTGCCATTACTAAGCCAAACTAGTCCCGCGCAGCAAAAATAACCCGCTTTCCCCTCATCTATCTTACCAATCCAGAGGTTTGGCCGCGCCTAATGATATTCATCACTTTACAACGTTTTTCATTTAGGCGCAAAAAACAATCCAGCCCGAAGGTGGCGTATCTGAGAAGAAAAGCACTGCGGGCCCCTTTGCAGAAACAGCTCTTCTAGCGCAGCAGAGCTCAGCAGACACTCGAGAAATCAAATCTAGATACATTGATACTCTCAAGACAGGGAGCGTGCAGACTCTATTTAAGTTCATCACCCTTCATTTACCAACAATATTTCTGCAAAACGCTAGCTCAAAGAAGAGAGAGACGAGAACTTTGCAGAAGGACGAGCGAAGTTTGCAGAAAAACTACAACAAGTGTCCACCATGTAATTTGCACAGTGTGTGTCTGAGGGGGATACTGTGCAGAATTACAGGGGTGCAGCAGGAGACCAGCACTGGGGGATCCCCTCCAGGAGAAGTCCCTGCTGAGGAGGTCACTGGGTGCAGGGTGTCACACACCTGGGTGCTGCTGTGAGTGTTATCTTCATTCTGGGATGTGGGAGAAGCAGAGAGGAGCTTGTAGCAGGATCACATGTAACTGCCCGAATCAAACATTGCGCCTAAACTGCGCCAAAATTGCGCCTAAACTGTGTTAAAGTAAAGTGATTAATAAGAGGCAGAAAATATACTTATCACAGATGGTTGTAGCTTGTGATAATTCTGGCAAAACAGTGCGCCAGAATTTAGGCGCAACTACTACACTTAGGCGCACAAAAGTGATAAATGTGGCCCTTTGTCTGCATTTTGATAACTACAACCTCCTTTCCCAACTGTTTTTCCAAATGCCAACGATCCTGCAATTTAGTGCAAAAGATTTAATATAAAATGACCCAAATAATACTTTGCATTAGCACAATTCGGAAGCAACATGGTGATCCACACAATGCCAATGAGATCAATTAGAAGTAGACATAAAAACAAACTCCCCAACAACAGTCATACACTCAAATTGTAAAGTTGGGCACCAGGTGAATTGTGTTACCTGCTTAACTGGATTTCTGGGTTTAAAGATAGCTTTTATACCCGTGAAGAGATTTCCCTTGGTACAAGACAGTTGTGACTATAGTTCATGTTCTCAGGTTCCTTGAGTTAATTGGTTGACTGCTTTCCTTTTTGGACTCTCTGGCTAATAATATGGCTGACTAATGGGTGATACATTAAATATACTGACTTTGGCTCTCTGGGTTGCACTGCAAATAGACCAGTAACTGTCCATTCTACTCTCTACGTCCTACATTGTTCTTTAGGTCTTGTGCTTCTTGGCTTTGGGTTTATCTTGTTATCTGGAGGCATTGTACTATATTCTCTTCAATGTCACAAACACATTCACATATCCAGTCACTGGATGTTCACTGACATCATAGTATCATAGTTTATACGGTTGATAAAAGACACATGTCAATCAAGTTCAACCAAATAATGCACTGTGCAGCAATTCACTAAGATGGTGCACCCGATATCCTGCATGTGTCGCTTGCCCGTTCAGGTCCGACAGAGTTCACCATCTTTTTTGCGGTTCATCTTATGGTTAGGGCTTGCGACACCATTTAAAAGTTAAATACCGCGCTCTGTCCGAATGAGTCGGACCACCCGCCGGCACGCCCTCTAACTTGTGTTACATGGAAGCAGTGCAGCTGCGCCACAAAAGGGTCGCGTGTGCCACAATCCCAGTGCACACACACTTATTAAATAAATGTGAAAGCCATTTAACCCCGAAAAGGGGTGCACGCCACCCTTAGTAAATGAGCCCCAATGTTTTCCATTTGTTGATATCCAAAAAAATATTCTGGTGAGTTGATGTGTCATGGTAAAATACAGGTGTGGCTACAGCTCACCTTTTACTCTGTGCATGTGAGTGGAAGCCATAGCAAGCAAGGCTGCCAAAGGCATCATTTGAGGAGTACAATCGGCCCAGAAATCTTAGGAGGACCATAAAGTGCCTCTTCTTCCTATGAAGAGGCCAGTATGATAAACAGTACATGATAGTTGGGGGGTTTGGTTTTGCATTAGGTCCTAGCTTCAAGTTACACCTCTGAAGGCTCTTATAATAGTAAGAAAGAATTGGATAAACTTTGTACCATATCTAAAAGACTGGGCACCAGTAGCTTATTGGCATCCATGACTCTACCAGTTTGCTCCCATTTTCCTCCATCTGCTAATGCTACTGAAGCGAAACCTTGTTTAATGCTCCTTAAATCTTAAGTGTTCAGCAAAATTCTAAAACAACCACTGGCTTTATCGGAAGTGTTAAATCTGTTGACGACAAGGAATTTCTAAACATATGACGGTACTGATTTGTTATTTGACATTAAAGTATAATAACTAAAGCCATAGAACAGAGTGTCCTGATATGACCGCTCTATTTCTAGTCCAAATGTCTTATTTCTTCAGTGTACAGTAAATTGCCCTAAAATAAAATTCATAGCAGATTTTAACACTTCGCTGATCATCCCAAAAACCAATATATAGAGGCCAAAATAGTTGACATTCAGCCTAATAGAGATTGGAAGGGGTGACATGGGGCATGTCATCAGCACAAGTTCACACCTTATATAGTGATATACCAGGACTGGGCTTAAAGCTTTCATTGACAGGTTTGGATTATTTTCTGTTACAAATTTACACTGAGAAGGTTACAGAGAAAGTTCTAGATTTGTGCCAGAATGAATTGCTTGTGGATTGTTATTCTTATTATAATTATATTATATTATCATTTATTTACAGTACCTTGGAGTATCACCAGAAATATACTAGAAGTACAACCTGCTTATAAGGATTTGTTTTGACACTGAATAAAATCTACAGATCAGTTCTGGAGACCTCAACCATCGGAAGCTTTTAGGCAAAATTTGACGGCAATAATGAAAGGTCATAGAAAACGTGACATGGAAAAGCAGGACATGGTTACTTTTTGCCCATTTTGCCTACTTAAATTATCATTTTAATACAGATGCTAATGAGACAGTTGGTTCAACTGGGTTGTGCTTTCAGCACTTGGACCATGATATTCCTGCCTGGTCCTTTACCTCTTCAATCAGTTGGGCAAGAGATTTCTCTTGTAGCAATTAGGGAGGAGCACTGGGAGGAGAGGAAAGTCAGGGCAAGTTCTTGGTGCACCAACTGCCTAATTAGCATATGGATTTAAAAAGGAATTTCTCAGAAACCGCATAATGGACAGACTTTATAAAGGTATGATGGAAATCTCAGTTGCTGCCATCAGATTATAACTCTTGGTGGAGGTAGTAGACTCCCTCCAATATGTATTCATGTACTATGTGTCTCTGACGCCAATAATCAAAGGTCATAAAAAATGAGACATGGAAAAGCAGGGCATGATTAATTTCAGCCCATTTTGTCTACTTAAATTCTAATTTTAATTCAGGTGCTAACGAGGTAGTTAGTGAAACTAGGTCATGCTTTCAGGACTTGGACCATGATATTCCTGCCTGGACCTCTATCAGTTGGGCAACAGATTTCTCTCGTAGCAATTAGGGAGCAGCACTGGAGAGGAGAGGAAAGTCAGGGCATGTTCTTGGTGCACCAACTGCCAAATTAACATATGGATTCAAACAAGAATTTCTCAGAAACTGCATAATGGACAGACATTGTAAAGTTATGTTGGAAATCTCAGTTGCTTCCATTAGATTATAACTCTTGGTGAAGGTGGTAGACTCTCTCCAATATCTATTCATGCACCATGTTTCTCTTAAGGACAGATATTGAGGAAATAAGCAACAAGAGCTTATGTTTGCTTAGTTGAGTCAAGCAAACATGTCAATAGTAGGGTCAGAGTGGAGTGTGTTTCTGTACGGCCTACTATGGATATGTCCATGGTTTAACACAATAAAGGGGTTGGCCACTAATAACAAACTTACCCTGGTAAAGTTTGTCTGTAGTCTGCAGGAGAAGTGGGTGACATGACCGGCCCACAACAGGACACGGAACTTCCTGTGATGTCCTGTGTCCTTGTTGCTTCAGTAGTAGAGGTGTTATTACAGAATGAACACCCCCTCTGTGAGCAACACTTCCACATTAGTGGTTGGAGGGTCATGATGATGTCTCTGGCCCACCCCCTCAACCACTTATATAGGAATGATGTTCACAGAGGGCGTACATTCTGTAATGACTGCACTGCCCCCCAGAATCCAGCAGGACATGGGACGTCACAGGAAGTCCTGAGTCCTGCTGCCAAGCTGGTCACTTCAGCCACTTCTGCGGACTACAACTTCAGCAGGGTAAGTACAATATGGGTTAGTTTCTTATTACTGGGAAACCCCTTTTACAGACTTTCAAAGAGACTATTGGAAAAGGTGTGTTTAAACCCTTTCAAAAGGAAGACAAAGACAATTTAGAATTAGATTTGTCTGGTCTGGTAGTAAGAATTAAATAAATGTAAGTTTTAGAATGGAATATTAGTATGAAGTAAGATTTGCATGTAATCCTAACGCTCATACCCACACAAAGTGATCATATATATGTATGACTGGGAGAATTATGATGTCGCCACATGTCCTAACACATCATATAATTAAATGCCACCCATTCTCTTTGCCGAAAATGAATATCAAATACCAATTTATGAAACTTGGAACCATCAGGAACCATCAAAATATGATTACATTACTGTTGCAAACCTTCACACAAACATCTAACATCCAAAACCAATTATAACCTCCCCATAGCAGGAATAGGAATATAAACATAACTTTCTAATTGAAAACTAAATCAAATGTCAGTATGAAATTTCACATAAAAAGTAAAAATGTTTCAGGCAATGAAAACCCCATCTTCAGGTGCAGAAATAAATGAAATTTTGTTTTTCATGGAAAAAAATTGTTTATTTCCTTGCTAATTGTCCCCTTTCTGGCTTTTCCATCGAATCTTGATTATCTCATTTTACACAAGGAGAAATGAGAGGATGTATTGACAGATTGCTACAGTCGAAAATGATTTCAATTTTGATGATATAGCTGGAGAGCAAATTCTGGGATGGATCCTAACATTGTTACATAGGCTATTGGGCAATGTGTGACCATTTGTGGAGAACATAATGTAGTTGTTTCTAAGGAAATTTTAGAATTGTAAGCTTAGATTATGAAGGAAGTGTGCAGGGTCAGATCAGAGTTTCTTGGGTTCAATATCCATACAGCATATATCTACTTTATTGCAAATAGTATAATGGACAGTACAGGGGTGGTGATAGACGGCAGAGTGCCGGTCCACGATAGGGGAACAAGAATCAATTGTATGCATGTAAGACACACGTACAATACAAGTTCATGCAGACAGAGACCTGTTTGTGTGCTCTGCCTGCGCACAGTGTATGATGTCATCAGATGGCGCCTCCGCCACATCATTCAGTATGTGCGGGCAGAGCACACAGAAAGACGTATATCTTACTATGCTGCTACACAGGAACCCTGGGGAGAAGAGAAAGCCGTGGGGAACACTGGAGGTGATTACTGAGTATTATGGTTTTTAATATGTTGAGTATATTTCATTAGTTAGCGGAGGCTGATGTTGGGCATTAATCACTGAGAGGAGGCCGCTGGACATTTCATTAGTGAGGGGAGGCTGCTGGAAGTATAATTAGTGAATTATAATTACTGAATGGAGGCTGCTGGGTATTTCATTACTGAGGGGAGACATCTGATCATTTTATTTGCGAGGGGAGGCTGCTGAACACTTCATTAGTGAGGTTGCTGAACACTTCATAAGCACAGCGCTAGGATATCTTCGGCGCTGCCAGAGAATGACAGAGATAGTTGAATACTTGTGTTCCAATCTCAGAGGTGGTCATTCTTATGATCAGAGGGTGTCAGGATCTCCTGTGACAGTAATATAGATATTTGGTACAACCCCTATAAATGTTTTTGCTGTCATATACTGTCACTGTCACATACAGTCTGATTATCAGGTGCACCAATCGAGGAAATATACACAGAAATGTAATCTGTTGTTAGGGAGCCATAAGTAAGGACGCATTTTCGTTGGACTGCGCAACTTTTTCGGGGATTTCAGGGCTTGCTCAGGTATTTAACAAGTGTCTGCGCTGAAATTTTGCCGCACATGATCCTATTTTGGTGCAGCTGCGCCGGCTTCCATGCCACTCAAATTGGGGGGCGTGCTGTCTTACGATCCGACTGATCCGGACTGAGAGCAGGATTTAACTTTCAAACTTTGTGTCGCAAGCCCAAGCACTTACTTGCACCACTTAAAAGATGGTGAACTCCGTTGGACCTGAGCGGGGAAGCGGCACATGCAGGATATCAGGCGCACGATCTTAGTGAATCGCCGCACAGTGCATTATCGGCGGGCAATGCACTTTCGGGGTACTTTGTGAGACAAGTAAGTAAATGTGCCCCATTGTGGGTTTTTCAAATGCGTTAGCGATGATTATTAGACACTATCTATCACTGTACCAAGATTTTTATGGGTATGAAATAAACTTCAGAAAGTTTTAAAGAGAATCTCAAGTGTCAAGTGCTGGATCAAAAAAATTCAACTCAACCCCTAAAAAAACAAGTCCTTATATGACTATGATGATTGAAAAAAAAAAAAAGGTTATGGTTTATGATTGGGTGGATCCCCAGCCATCTACCATATAATCTCTTCATAGGGGACAAACCAACCCTTTAAAGATGTTGCACTGAGTATTATTGTTTTCTCTTACCTGCAGGATAATGGATAACAATTGAAAAAAGCAACAGGTCGAGCATGCATCCTGCCTTGTGTTAAAGATATTACACTGGACTCAGACGCCATCTTACATACTGTCAGACATTTTAAAGACTCAGCATTTATTTCATATAACTTTGTGTAGTGATAACTAAGTTTGGGTGTTTCCCTCTGCACACAAAGACTTAGTGCTCACTAGCACCACCTAGAGGAAGGTATCCAGGCGAGCACCTGGGAAGTTTCAGTATTTGCATGTAGCCAATAGTATTAGACTCCTTTGTGTACTTACATCCAATAGTGTTACATTTCCTGGGTGAGAACACCCAATTATAGTTGCTGCTATAGATAAAAATCTATAAGACTTGCCATTCAACACTGTGGGAGTTGACATTTCCAAGCACAGTGCTAGGGTATCTCCATCTATGCCAGAGATAGCTGAATACACGTGTTCAACCTCAAAGGTGGTCTATTCTCATCAATCAGAGGGGCATCTTTAGTGGATAGTAAGATATATAATATTTGGTACAATTCCTTTAAAGGGAACCTACCACAACGATCCTACCTATAAGAACAGTTGGTAGGTGGATGTATGTGACGTGAGGATAGCCCTTTTTTAAGCTAATCCTCACGTCCCCACTATCTTTTTAAACTTTAATACCCTAATATGTTAATTTTCTTTAGCGGCTACTGGGGCATGAAGTAGCTGGACATGAGGCTACACGTCGCGGCTACTCCATGCCCCAGTAGCCTCTTTTCTCTTCCTACCCTGACATCTTCGGCACCCAGCTCCTCGAAGCTGCATGCCCTTGTCCGGGAAGCCAACATTCTGCACATGAGCAGAACAACCGGCCCACGGCTGCTCGGCCACTGCTCCGAAGCCGGAGCTACTGCAGAACCTCTGCTTCGCGGATGAGGGTGTGCAGCTACGAGGAGCTGCACGCGGAAGATGTCAGGGTAGGAGGAGAAAAGAGGCTACTGGGGCGTGGAGTAGCCACGACGTGTAGCCTCATGTCCAGCTACTCCACGCCCCAGTAACCGCTTAAGAAAATTAACATGTTAGGGTATTATAGATTTTAAAAAGATAGCGGGGACGTGAGGATTAGCTCTAAAAAGGGCTATTCTCACGTCCCATACATCCACCTACCACCCGTTCTACCTTTATAGGTAGAATCGTGGTGGTAGGTTCCCTTTAAATGATTTTTTTGTCACTTTGTATTAGGGAATTACAATGTAAGCAGTTTCCTAATAATTTGTTGCATAGATAAACATTGAGAAGCTGTACATCTTCATAAAGAAATGCATTTAATGTAGAAGGAGAATACACAAGGTCAGGCGGTGCAGCACTTCGGGCACCCCTGGGTAATTTCCATGGATGTCTGAATCACTAAGTAAAGATGTTTATACCATCTCTGCAGGGTAAACTCTTCAGCTTGACAGATTTCTGCACATTTTAATGCATAACTTCTGCTCATTTGCTGAACTTAAGAGACCTGAAAAATAAAATAATGGTTAAGGTGTGCAGAAGTTTCGGCGGTAACTTAATAAAAAAGATTCTGGAGGCAGACCTATGTAAACTATTACTTTCCCAAAGCCATAAAGATTTCACATGTCATTTGTGAATTCCCGCTCAGCATATCTGTTGAAAGAATCTAATGGCTTTTGCCAGTGACAAGGGCTTAAAGGGTTTGTCTTATGTAAATGTATCAATCTAGGGAATCCCCTGGAAGCTACACACACAATGCTCCGGAGTGATGGCGCTTGCATACACTTACACAATGTAACAAACCCTCTCATGTGTAAACAGCTCTGTACAAGGGTCTTCAGGCTTTTTAGCATGGGTTGACATGCATTGGGTGCCCTGCAGATAAGGGGGACCCATATTACGTTAACCCCTTCATGCCCCAACATTGGAAATATACGTCAGCGGGTGTGAAGGGGGGTATAGAGAGGGCTCACAGACCGAACCCTCATCATACGCAGCGGGGTCAGCTGTGTTACACAGCTGACACCTGCCGGTAACTACTATGGTCCGTGCTGCCACCGATTGTGGCAGTTAACCTTTTAGGTGCTGAAATTGAATCGGCTGCTGTGCACCGCAATCTTTAAATGTCAGTCAACGCCCTCATCGGAAATTTACATGAAAGCTATCAAAAAGGTATCACTAGAAAGTACAATTTCTGTCGCATATAACAAGCCCATATATAACTTAGTTACCGCTTGTGGAAGGAGAGGAGTGAAAAACAACAGAAATGCAAAATAGGTTGATCTTGAGCGGGTTAAAAAAGCTCCCTACTGCCTATTTGATTGTATTTCTTTTACGATTACTAAAATATTATGTGAAAGACCAAAGGACAGTGGGTCCCTAGATTGTCGATGGACAGGGGCCTTCTACAGTCTGCGACCAGTACTACTGTATTTATTTATTATAGATACATTGAAATATATTTAATGCAAGGTCACACCCTTCTCTGACTTAGAAAAGATAGTACTGGATATCCTTCAATACACATGCATCCTCTGCATTTTCTGTATAAGTGGGGTCGTGAGAGGAGAGGGGTGGATGTAAGTGAGAGGACTATCGTCATGTTAATGTAGTCCACCATAGAGCAGTAGGTGCTGAGCTTATTGGTATAGACATGTGTGAAAAAGGTTCTGTAGAACTAGCATTGATGTAAATGCCATTCTGGGGTTAGGAGTCTCATCAATGATCAGCCTCTCCTACATATACAGTATACATACAAAGAGTTCAATTAGTGAGTAGGATTACCCACCGGACTCCTATGCCAAGAATAGACAGAGATTTAAATAAATGAGCTACAATTTATAGAGAATTGTTTCCTCAAAATCAATAAAAATAAACTGTACATCTCCTCCTGCTCTATAACATGCTGCCTGCAGATAGGACTGCTCTGCTCCTACTCTTCTACTCCCTGCTGATAGGAAAATATATATAATATGATCAGCTCCTCCTGCTCTATAACAAGCCACCAACAGAAAGGACACTATATATAACATGCTGCATGCAGATAAGTTACTATGTAAAATCTGCTCAGCTCCTCTTGCTCTATAACATGCTGCCTGCAGATAGGACATTTTGGAGAACATTTACTTACCCGTCCCGTTGACGCCGCCAATCCGGAATGTCCAACGAAGATTCGAAGCTGCCGCGATTCACTAAGATTGAACGTCCAATTTCCTGCATGTGTCACTGGAGTTCACCTTCTTCTTCCCAGTGTATGTGAGTGCTGATCTTGCGACACAATTTGATTTTTAAATTCCGCGGTTTGTCTGAATCAGTTGGGTTGTCCGACAATTCAGGGCAAAACGTAAAAATTTGGGAAACCCGGCGGAAATGCGTCCGATGGACCCTTAGTAAATGTGCCCCTATGTATAATATGATCAGCTATTCCTGCTCTATTACATGCTGCCTGCAGAGAGGACATTGGGGCACATTTACTGCCCGATATCCTGCATGTGTCGCTTCCCCGCTCAGGTCCGCCGGAGTTCACCATCTTCTTCCCGGTGTATGTAAGTGCATGTTCTGCGGCACAATTTTAAAGTTAAATCCCACAGACAGTTAAATCCGTCAGACAGCCCACCCCCCTATTTCTGTTGCATGAAAGCCAGCGTGATTGCGCCAAAATCCAATTGCATGCTACACAATCCCCTTCTAAATAGCTGTCCCAACTGTGCAATCCCCGAAAATGTTGGGAAGTCCGACGGAAATGCGATCCGTGGACCCTTAGTAAATAAGCCCCATTATGTATAATGTAACTGTAACTTGTCACCTGCAGATAGGACTCTATGTATAATGTGATCTACAACTCCTCCTATATAACATGCCATCTGCACACAGAACACCATTTACCTAGTAAAATATGCTGCAGATATAACACTAAGTACAATAATTCTGATCCAAATCAAGTTTATTGCAAATACAATATTCATAACAACATGCTCAGATCCTCCTGCTCTATAACATGCTGCCTGTAGATAGGACACTATGTACAGTTTGCTCAGCTCCTCCTGCTTTATAACATGCTGCTTGCAGATAGGACACTAAGTACAATCAGCTCCGCTCCTCCTGCTCTATAACATAATGCTGGCAGGACTTACTGCTGATTTTGTACTTACTTTAGTTTCAGGGTGACAGGTTTCCTTTAAATATTGTAACGGCATAACAGAAGGTTCTAGTTAATAAATATGGTTTTCTTTCGGAGACTTTTAGAAGGGGTGGCGGTACTTACTTAAACCCATGTGTGTCTTAATCACAGCGGCCCGGGCTGCAGAAGAATCACATGTTTTAAAGCCCCTTTGCCTCATATATCAGCCATTAAATCTGAATGTAAAGTGCAGGTTCCTTTCCTGCAACCACTGTATATTTTTCATCCCTCCGGCTCCTGTTAATGTCACATCAACTGTTTCCTGAACATTTTAACAATCGCCCAATCTGGACGCAGCCATTTACAAGACTCTACTTATCAGCCCATAAATCTCAGGCTCTGAATGAGACATTTGTTTGGAAGGAAAGTCTGGGAATGCAAATGTATTACTATGAAATGAAATAAAGCATTGGAACATGTGTTCATACGTGATTTATAATGAATTAAGTATTGTCTGCGCAGAAAATATGGCGGAGCAGGGAACAGCCGAGTTTAACACTTCATTTAATGCTCTGTTGGCAGTGACATTTGCCGGCGTGTGGATAGATACAAATCTGCCATGAAGCTGGAAGAACCGCATATATTTCCTTACGTGACTATCACAGAAAGCAAACGAGTGGAGGTTCCTGTGCGACATTTACATTTCGTATTACTATGGGCCAGATTGTAGTCGTATCGTTTTTACAAAATCGGAACTTAAAGGGAATGTATTGCGGTTTTATTTTTATTCTTTTTAAAGCCACAGAGTAAAATAAATCTATTCAATCTGTGTTTTCTTTGCAATTTTAAATTTTTTAAATTCTATTTTCTCTTTGAACTCCTGGGCTCTTCATGCGCAGGAACGTTGCTTTCGCCCATGTGCTGTCGTTTTTTATTTTGTTGTGGATGGCGCACATGTTTTTCCTGGATCCGTGTGGAGGTTGTAGAAAACGCAGAACTTGGCTTCACAAGAAAACCCACTGCTGCCACAATGTTGTCATATGCATGCGGTCCGTATTTGCTACAATCATATGACTCTTCAAGGGGTACGGACAAACTAGTGACGTCATTTGTCAAGCATTCCATTTTTTTTTTTGGGGGATCCACAAAAACAGATGTCCTGCAGTTGACACGTGGACAGTTTCAGTTGACATTCATCTCAGAAAATCATTGCATACTTATGACATACAGACTGCAAGAAAGGACCATTTATACGTTTGCGGTCCAAAAACAGCCGCATTCATGCACAGGTAGAATTAGTCACTCCGGAAATATCCACTCGCCAATAGCGAACATGGTTCTGCACATGCACCAATTATTGTAAGGCATATGTATGAAACTGTATAAGCTGCGCCACTGCTTCAATCCTGGAAACTGGAGGTTTAAATTATGGATATAGTTTGAGGGCTTGGGGCAACTCTAAAGAAGTAAAATTTTGAAACCTAGTATAAAATTGTATGAACTCATTTTAAGCTTTATATCGGATCAATTTCATGATTTTTTTCTCTGTATCCACTCCATATACAATCTCTCCATATACATTCATTCCATATACAATCACTCCATATACATTCATTCCATATACAATCACTTCATATATATTCACTCCACATACATTCACTCCATATACATTCACTCCATATACATTCACTGCATATATATACACATATTATTTAAAATACAGGAAAAACTTTCAGTTATCAACATGGCATAAACTTAAAAATATAAATTAAAACATAGTTTATGTTAACATAGTTATTATTAATTATTAATAATTGTTAATAATTTTGCACTGACCATCAGTGACTGATAGGAGCTTAACAGCAATAAAACTGAATAAAAGTGTTAAGTAAGGGGCTAAAAATTATCTTTATTGTGTAAACATCACTAAGGGATTCAGATTTGAGAACATTCTTTCATGGGCAAACACCTTTTAATTCATGTTGAGGAACAGAATAGACTTCACTGGGACTTCAGAGGACTATCCCAACAGTCAGACTCATTTCAATCTTGCTTATCTCCGGCCCCTTTAGGTTTGCTTGATGTCAATCTAATAAATGGGGGATATTTATCATACGCTGGCGCTCGTGATGATGTATCGGGCAGCCGGCTGTGCAGCGTTTATCCTATGGGTGACTTTTCACATATGACATTTCCATTTCCTGTACATAATAATAATAAAAAGGCCAATACTCATTTGAGCAAGATTTTTTTTTTTTTCTTCGACTAAATTTTAGTCCCTGCATTTGCTTCACAATGTAGTCTGGACATTGTACAAGCCGATACTTTATGTGCAGAGATTAAGCCCTGAATGTTCTGTCACCTTTTCTCAGTCTCCTTTTATTATTAGTCACAAATGAGATCTAATAATTTGAGACAAATTTGGCGCAACTTTAGGTGCAAATGAATCGGACACCGACAATTCCAAAACTCATTTACTAAGGTAAAACCAGATCCATCATAGATCACAAGCCAAAAAAAAGAACAAACCAGGCACAAAAATAGGCGAACCTGAGACCCACTATGATTAATGTCCCCCTTAGAGTCCTTATTTTCTGTTACTATACCCAAAATAGATTTACTTTTTTTTATTCTTCTTATTAGTTGTATGAATAAGTATTAATCACTATGCATTAAATTAATTGTTCTAATGTATCACTATAAAAGATCTCTACTCCACCTATTACTTATATACACTAACCGGCCACTTTATTAGGTACACCATTCTAGTAACGGGTTGGACCCCCTTTTGCCTTCAGAACTGCCTCAATTCTTCGTGGCATAGATTCAACAAGGTGCTGGAAGCATTCCTCAGAGATTTTGGTCCATATTGACATGATGGCATCACACAGTTGCCGCAGATTTGTCGGCTGCACATCCAGATGGCGAATCTCCCGTTCCACCCATCCCAAAGATGCTCTATTGGATTGAGATCTGGTGACTGTGGAGGCCATTTGAGTACAGTGAACTCATTGTCATGTTCAAGAAAACCAGTCTGAGATGATTCCGCTTTATGACATGGCGATTATCCTGCTGAAAGTAGCCATCAGATGTGGGTACATGTGGTCATAAGGGGATAGACATGGTCAGCAAAATACTCAGGTAGGCTGTGGGTTGCAACAATGCTCAATGGTACCAAGGGGCCCAAAGAGTGCCAAGAAAAATTCCCCACACCATGACAACCCCCACCACAGCCTGAACCGTTGATACAAGGAGGATGGATATATGCTTTCATGTTGTTGACGCCAAATTCTGACCCTACCTCCGAATGTGCAGCAGAAATCGAGACTATCAGACCAGGCAACGTTTTTCCAATCTTCTACTGTCCAATTTCGATGAGCTTGTGCAAATTGTACACTCAGTTTCCTGTTCTTAGCTGAAAGGAGTGGCACCGGTGTGGGCTTTGCTGCTGTAGCCATCTGCCTCAAAGTTCGACGTACTGTGCGTTTAGAGATGCTTTCTGCCTACCTTGGTTGTAATGGGTGGCGATTTGAGTCACTGTTGCCTTTCTATCAGCTCGAACCAGTCTGCCCTTCTCCTCTGACCTCTGGCATCAACAAGGCATTTCGCCCACAGAACTGCCGCTCACTGGATGTTTTTTCTTTTTCGGACCATTCTCTGTTAACCCTAAAGATGGTTGTGCGTGAAAATCCCAGTAGATCAGCAGTTTCTGAAATACTCAGACCAGCCCTTCTGGCACCAACAACCATGCCACGTTCAAAGGCACTCAAATCACCTTTCTTCCCCATACTGATGCTCGGTTTGAACTGCAGGAGATTGTCTTGACCATGTCTACATGCCTAAATGCACTGAGTTGCCGCCATATGATTGGCTGATTAGAAATTAAGTGTTAACGAGCAGTTGGACAGGTGTACCTAATAAAGTGGCCGGTGAGTGTATTACTGCCATATACTAATAATCAGACTTTCAAATAAAAGTTTATTAAAAAATGAGACACATTATACAAAATACAATAAAACTATGTAAATGAAGTAATTTGCATAGCACGAAACCTCCAGTGTATTGAACTTACCAAGTGAAGGCGGAAGCTTCCATCAAAGTAATTTACAATCACCACATAGAGGCATAAGCCATTGTGATGGTTATTATGTTATTCACTACCTGTCACAATAATACCTGCCCCCCCCCCCCCTCCAGGTGCTTTAATGATTTTATATTATTCGATGTCTCCTGTAGTAATGCTAAAAGTTCACTTTGGTAAATGCAAGTCAAATAGAAAAGAAATCTACTTTGAAAAACCCTTTCTTATGACCAATGGTCCAAGCACAGGAGGAACTATTAGTAATTTTCTCTTATAGAGTGTCAGATAACAGATCATGGGGGTCATTTAGTAAGGGACAGATTTGTGTTTTCCCAACGTGTTACCCGAATATTTCCGATTTCCCCTGAATTGCCCGGGGATTTTGCCGCACGCGATCGGATTGTGGCGCATCGCCGCTGGCATGCACGCGACGGAAATCGGGGGGCGTGGCCGAACGAAAACCCGACGGATTTGGAAAAACCGCCGCATTTAAAACAAAAAATGTGTTGCGGAGCTTGTACTTACCTTCACTCAGCCCGGCTCGGTGTATTCCAGTGTGTTCCAGGGAACTTCAGTGCAGCAGCGCCACCTGGTGGACGTCGGAGGAACTGCCGTAATAAATCCCGTCCGGACCTGAATCCAGCGCAGAGAACGCGCCGCTGGATCGCGAATGGACCGGGTAAGTAAATCTGCCCCAATGAGTTTTGAAGATCAGAATACTGACCTGTACATTATAGGACATCTAGCACCAGGATGAAGGATTGTAAACCAAGCACACAGACATACTGATGTGTGCCCCCTCTGGCAGGATCTGCTCTTCTTTTAGCCTCTTATGCCCTGGTTTTTCCAAAAAAAGCTTTAAATATATGGAAATGAGCCTGAGGGTGCTTTCACACGTTGCAGTTAAAACTTCATCGCAATCAGTTTTGAGGTGGTTTTAGGTGCAGTTTTGTCAATTGAACAGGTGAAAGACATGAACTGAATGGGTGAATTTGATTTTGAAGGGGAAACCTGCTCCACAAATCTCATTCACTCGTTCAGTTCACCTGTTCAATTGACAAAATTGCACCTAAAACCACCTCAAAGCTGATTGTGATACAGGTTTAACTGCAACGTGTGAACGCACCCTGAGGGGTTCCAGGCTTTATTAACATCTATGGAGCCTGGAGCCCCTCAGGCTCATTTGCATTATTGTTAATGGCTTTTTTGGTAAAAACTAGGGTATAAGAAGCTAAAAGAAGAGTAGATCCTGCCAGAGGGGGCACACACCAGTATGTCAGCGTGTCTGGTTTACAATCCTTCATCCTGGTAGTAGATGTCCTTAAGAGTACATTTACAAAGCCTTATGCATACCGCTGTGCGCTGGGGAGGAGGAGGAGAAGGTGACCCCTTCCCCCTCCATAGAGAACAGTGGCGCACAGCTGCACACACGGGGAAAGATAGAGCAAGCACCGCCATTGTCGTCTATGGGGATGTATATACGGCTGCAAATTTGAGGCTGCATATATACATCCCCACAGACGGCCATCTAAATGAACCCTTAAAGTAAATCTACCATGAAGAATCTCCTTACTGGGTAGATCCTGTGTTAGATTCATCATGGCTGCGTCCTCCCTACACAGCTTTTTTAGAGTAGGCAGCCTTTTTCCTATAAAATGTTATTTTGTGTTATTAATATCATACCTCCCAAGCGTCCCGGATTTAGCATGACAGTCCCATTTTTTGGGCTGTGTCACGCTGCCACGGGCGGCTGGGAGGATGTCCCGGGCTCCGTCCACTTTTCCCGCTTTGTCCCGCCTACTCCAGACCCCATAGTTTAGAGCTGCAGAGCAGCCAAGGCATGGGAGCCAGGACGAGGCGGGACCAGCCCCTTCTACCTCCTCACATGATGTCTGCACGAGTCATGTGAGGAGGTAGCTGCTGCTGGAGAACAGGAGAAGGCTGCTGGGTGCTGCTGGAGGACAGGAGGAGGCTGCTGGATGACAGAAGAAGGCTGCTGGGTGCTGCTGGAGGACAGGAGGAGGCTGCTGGAGGAGAGGAGGCTGGAGGACAGGAGGAGGAGGCTGGAGGACAGGAGGAGGCGGCTGGAGGACAGGAGGAGGAGGCTGGAGGAGAGGAGGAGGTGGCTGGAGGACAGAAGGAGGCTTCTGGAGGACAGGAGGCTGGAGGATAGGAGGAGACGGCTGGAGGACAGAAGGAGGCTGCTGGAGGACAGGAGGAGGATGCTGGGGGACAGAAGGAGGCTGGAGGACAGGAAGAGGAGGCTGGGGACAGGATGAGGATGCTGTAGGACATGTGGAGGCTGCAGACAGGAGGAGGCTGCGGACAGGAGGAGGTTGGAGGACAAGAGGATTCTTGAGGGGACTGTGGGACTGGAGGCCAAGTGGAGGCTAGGTACAGGAGGCGGATGGAGGACAGGAGGCGGATGGAGGACAGGAGGCCACATTATGAGGAGGATAGAGAACAGGGACCACACTATGTGGGGAGGGGAAGGGGTAGGAATACAGATAGAATTATGTGTAGGTTTGGGGAGATAAATAAGTGGAAAACGAAATGTAAAGGGAGGATAAAGTTAAAGAGGGGTTTATATGTTGCAGATTTGCATTAGGGGGTATTAAACGGGTCCATGCGGGTGGGGGGTGGCCAAAGTAAGGGGCATTGTACTATGCAGGGACCGTCAAGGTCAAAATTATACTATGCTTGTGGGTGGGACAATGGGCGTGGTTTAGAAAGAGTGGGAGGGGCTTTGTCCCTCTTTCTCTCGTCCAAAAGTTGGAAGGTATGTTAATATGCACCTGCATAGTCACATGCAGGGGCTACTTGGGGGAGTGGAGTATCCTCTATAAACTCCTCTGGGGATAAGGCTTCTCACCGCCCCGAGTATCTGCACATGGAAGCAGCTCTGCCGGGCTCTTTGGGATATGCTGTAATTTTTTTTTTTTTAAATATGGAGGTTTGGACAATCTTTTTTAAAGTGAACATGTCAGCAGGAATATCTATTTCAGCTGGTGACAGGTTCCAATAACCTATGCTATGCTGATTTTAAAAATGCCTTTATCAGCATTCTCAATAATTTCAGTACTTTGTATATCAGGGGAGGAGACTGACACCAACTAAAAATGACATTCCTGGAGACTGGAGACTTTAAATAGGAAAAATTTGGTTCCTACCGGATTTTTCGGACTATAAGGCGCAGAAAAAAGTCTTTGATTTTCTCAGAAATCAAAGGTGCGCCTTATAGTCCAGTGCACCTTATATATGAACCCTACTGACAGACAACAGCTGCCTTGAACTGTCCACAGGTCTGCACAACTTCTGGTCATTCATCCTTATAATCAGGTGCACCTTATAACCCGAAGCGCCTTATGTATGAACCTAGACGTTTTAGCAGGCATTTATTGATGGTGCGCCTTATAGTCCAGTGCGCCTTATATATGAACAGTACTTACAGACAACAGCTGCCTTGTACTGTGCACAGGTCTACCACCTGCTGGTCATTCATCCTTATAATCAGGTGCGCCTTATAATCCAGTGCGCCTTATATATGAACCTAGACATTTTAGCAGGCATTTATTGATGGTGCGCCTTATAGTCCGGTGTGCCTTATAGTCCGAAAAATACTGTACTATTTGTAGAGGGACCTTAGGAAGTTGAGGTATACAGCTTATATACTGAACAGTATAGTCATATCATATCAATGTCAACCATGACTGGAGAACAACAGCTCAGTTCTGTTACAGGGTCTATACTGGTTGAAGAAAAACAAATGGTTTTACTGAAGAACCAGTTTGACATTATTGGGGGAAGAGCATTCATTTTCCAGCACCTGTCCAACAATACACATCTGCCAGGAGATATAATGGGCTGCACCCACGCTGTACCGTCAAACCGCAGTGTAAACGTGGTTTCATCCAATAACTGAGAAGGGCATTGTGCAGGCTACACAAGCTCTACCCGCCGGGCACCTGCTCACATATTATCCTAAGAGAAGTAATTGTGCCCAAACATGTCAAGTATGTGAACACAACAGATGACATACCATGTAAGGGTGCAGCCCGGAAACGCAATGACATCACTAGCTATTCATGGAAATGCTAACATTACAGTATTCACATTCTGCCTTCAATTCCTATTGGGAATAACAGAAGAATAAGACTATTATCACACAAGAATTTTATGAATCTTTACCCCAACCTTTATATTTTATGCATAAAATTCCAATCCGACCCAAATTTTTTTAAGATTCACGTACACAGGGGTTTCACATAAATCACTACATATAGTGATATAGATATATTCCTCTACGGCAGCCATCTTGAGAAAGAGAACTAAACAGATGCCATTACAGGTCCGGCCTGGGGAGGGGGGGGGGGGGGTATGTTGCCCACTCAGAAGCTATAGAGTTAAATGCTTTAATTCAGGTATTTTTCTTCCTTAAACTGTTGTTTGCCTTTTACATTATCCTTGGCATTTTGCTGTCCTTCAACCTCTATGTTGTTTTTTTTTTAGTTTGTTTTGGTTATCAAGAAGCTTCTGGAGACATTCTATGTACATTATGTAGATAAGCATGTTTGTGAGCAAGGCCTGTTAATTTTTTTCACGGAATGTACCGGTGTATTCATTATGACCAATAGCATTGCAGTATTCTATTCACGCCTCTTTGATGACTCTTCTGTCCTTTTTTGATATACGACTGTGGTTGTGAAATAAACAAGAGAGAAGATCTTTACATACACTAAGAGACTGACGTGTGTCTTGGGTTTGTTCTCTCCTCCTGGTACCGGGAGTCATGAAATATTTAATTTGAAAGTCACCTGTACAACATGAAGTAAGGACTGTTTTGAGTCCTAGATAAAAAATCTCTAACAGCTATATAAATAAAGAACTATTATTAACATTTGCATGGTCTAGGTATTGTACAGGAACCCCCCGCACCATGACCCCGCTCATGCCCCGCCACACCTCCTTGGCATGGAGCTGGCGTATAGGAGACGATAATCGCAATGCCTGGTAGTTCGAAAGGCATCACAATCATTCCAGGGCTTCTGCGCCAGTTTTCTGCCCTAGAAGCCCTGATAAATGCCCCCATAGAGTGCAAATAGCAATCAGATCTGAGGGCTCAAATGTCCCCCGTATTACCATACAGCATATGCCGTTTGGGTCTCATTGCATGAGTCACATTGTGTAGGATGACATTTTGAAGAATATGATGTGAGCAGCAAGAGCGATACCTATTCCCTCACTAATGGCTTTTAAGGCAATCGTCTTCCATTCCTCTCCTGCTGCTTCTGATATCTGGAGAGTTTCTTGTCGGCAGAGGATGAGGGATATTTGAAGTTTGATAGAATTTCTCCTTTGTCCAGACAGGTCTTTACCGCTATGATGAGTAAGTATTGTTTTCATTGAGCATTGTTGATTTCAGCCAAAATGTGAAGAGAAGGATTAGATTTATATAATACTGTGGAGTATTGATCTATTGTGTGTTTGTTGTTTTGCTGGCAGATGGGTCGTTTTACCGGTGACAACCACATTCTCTACATCTTGAGATGCTATTACTCAGGCCCATCAATGGTTCTCAGAAATGGGAAGGAAGTAATCTCACAATTATCCTTTGTTCTGCTCTTTTAATCTCAAAGGAATTTTTGATGTTTCTTTTGTCCATAGACAATTTGTATTGCTTTTTTATATGTAAATAAAAATATATGTACATGTTCCTGCACTTTTTTTTTATTGGATTACATGATACAATGCCAAAACTTCAAAAATGTGTCCAGTACAATCCAATAATCACTCGGGATTGGAGATAAAATAATTTCTTCTTTATTAGATCACAAGTTCTCCCATAAAAACAGCTACTAGTCACAGCAACGCCTAGAAATTATAATGAATTAAGGGAAATATGTACATATAAAATTAATGAAGTTGACCAAATGATATATTTTTATTCACAGTAATCAAATGATTATTTTTTATAATTTACATATGCAAGGTGCACATCATGCAGTGCAGTGTGAAGATGTGATGCAAGTGCAACGATACACAGACACGGGGCTAGAGTATCTATGGGAAGAGTCCAAATGGAGGAGTCTGTGGAACAGTGGACCCTCTGGGCCACCGCAGGAGATGTAGAGGGTACTAGCCGACACCCGGGACCGGAGTTTAAGTGGCACCTGGTGTTCACCAGAGCCTGCCACAAAGCGGGATGGTCTTGCTGTGGCGGGGTGCCACCAGGTCGTTCCACGGGACACAGTCCGAGCCTGGGATGACAGCAGGAATACAGCTTAGAAGGATGAGCTGGGACTCACGACCCAGGCAGACAGGAACGGACAAGACCTTAAAGAAACACAGCAAACATGGAGGTGCCTTGAAACGCTGAAGATACACTGAAGACGTCTGGAAATGCTGAAGACACTCAGGAGCGTATGGGAACACTGAAGACACTCAGGAGCGTATGGGAACGCTGAAGACACTCAGGAGCGTATGGGAATGCTGGAAACTATCTCATGCCAGTTCAGGAACAGCTTAGGGAAGCTTGGTACGGAAACCACAGAAGTTCCTTTAGTCATAGAAGATAGGGCTTTCACTTACAGGAACAATGCTTAAGAAACAATGCTGAAGATCTGGCGAGGCAGGTACGGAGGTGCCGGATTATAAGGGCGAGCGGGGATTAGCCAGCATCAATCTGGAGGATGCTGGCCCTTTAAGGCTAGGAGAGCTTGCGCACGTTACACAGTAGTGAGCGGGGACGTGTGCGGCATACTCGGGAAGCAGGAGCATTGGAGAGGTGAATCCGGGCTGGGGGTTGGTGCGCCACACTGAGGGGCACGGCTGTGCCCGTGATCCAGGACAAGGATTGTGGGTGCATCCGTGACAGTAAGGAGAAGAAGACATCTGCTACTACTTAAGTGATAAGTTATGGCATGAAGTTCTCTTTGCAAAGGAGCACAATCATCACTTATAAGTTACAAGGTGCCATTTATACTTGTGTTTGACTGTAGTCACTCATTTCCTGTCCAAGACAATGATATGTACCGTATGTGTTATGGTGCGCAATTAAGACTTTAGTTTGTGCTAGGATAGGGAAGTGATAGCACGAACTTTACTTAAATATGTCACCCTGATGTAAGCCTTAGAAAAAGCTATCGGGATAATGATAGTCCATCTTGCTGTGCACCACGGTAATAATTTAGATACTGTTTACAAGTTGTCTGACAAGAAGGAGTGCCTTTTTGGGAAAGTGGTAAGACTTAAGTTACTGGGGGTAAGATAACTTTAGACAAGCTCCTTAGGACACTTCTGTGTCTGTCTTTGGAGTTCTGCTTCCAAGCAAATAAAATTATGGGATGTATCAAGAGAGGAATAGATTCTCATGATAAAGTTTTGCCCTTATACAAATCCCTGGTCAGACCACACATGGAATATTGTGTACAGTTTTGGGCACCAGTGTATAAAAAGGATATAGTAGAGCTGGAACGGGTACAGAGGAGAGCAACCAGGATTATTAGGGGAATGGGGGGATTAGAATACAATGACAGATTACAAAATTTGGGATTATTCAGTTTAGAAAAAAGACGACTGAGGGGGGCCCTTATTACAACGTACAAATACCTGAACGGACAGTACAAGGATCTCTCCAAAGATCTTTTTATACCTAGGCCTGTGACCAGGACAAGGGGGCATCAGGAGAGGCGATTTTACCATCGACATAGACAAAGGTTCTTTACTGTAAGAGCAGTGAGACTGTGGAACTCTCTGCCGCAGGAGGTTGTTATGGCCGACTCTATGTACATGTTCAAGAGAGGCCTGGATGACTTTCTGGAGAGAAAAAATATCGCAGGTTATGGGGATAAAACATTTATTTAATTCTTAAAGGTTGGACTTGATGGACTTGCGTCTTTTTCCAGCCTTATATACTATGATACTATGATACTATGAACGTGGCTTTGATCCTTGATAAATCTGCTGGCAATGTCTTATGTTATGTTCGGTTGTTTGCAACAGTCGCATAAAAAGTTGCGAAACAATATAAAAAGACACAGCACGCAGATGAAGTGTAGGGACTGGCGTCAATTTGCGCCCAAACCTGCACCTAAATGAAAGTAACAATACATTAAATCAGTCCTATTGTGAAATCTAGTATATGCAAATAATGGATTTGGTGCAAGCAGTGTCTATGTCAAAGTAACTTTGCACTTAACTTTGTCATGTGATGCAATGGAAAGCCACAAAACAGCATTTGCACCACAACTGCACCAAAACAACGCCAAACATAGAAAAAAAAACAATTATATATCATTCTCCATTATGTCAATTTCTTGACTAGATAGTCTGAAGATGTGCCATACAGTATGTGACTAATGCTAGATGATATATTTTCCAAATTTAAACAGAATTTGTCAATTTTCCTAAGGATCCAGATAATTCAGTCAAGAAAGAGGTATAGAAACTATACCACAAAAACTGCAAGAGGTTACACAGCGGAACGAGGACTACAAGAGTGCTGCAAAGTGCAACAGTGCTGATAAGTGCATAGTTTTGGGAAAAAACCTAGTTTGGGAAAAAGACTTGTATTTGTCTTAATTGGTACTAAGGGTTTTGCACTATTTGTGTTCATCCCATTTGAGTAGAACCTCTATCTGTTTTTCTATTGAAATGTAAGCATGCCTCGAATAGTCATTTGAGGTTGAATATGTGTGCCCTAGATGCAAGCAAGTTGAGTAGTTGGAAGCCCCTGAATCTAAATAGTCAACTGGCAACAGTGAGGGGAATTTTGTTCATGGAGGAGGGTCTATATCAGACACAGCGGGCACTGGCTGGGGTCAGTGAAGATGAGGTGGATGGAGGTGGACAAGCTGAGGTCTCACAGACTGGTAGCTGGATAACAGTTAGAAAAAGGGGTAGAGAGAAAAGTGCCAGGGAGGCTAGTCCTGAGCTGACCAACCCTAATCAATATGCATGTTTGGCTGATATTAGGGCAATGACTGTTGTAGGAAGGTTGGGAATAGGAGTGCCAAAAGGGTTAGGCAGGTATTGGTGGTAGGGGATTCTATAATTAAGCAGACATTTAGGGTTATCTGTCTCTGGAACCGTGAATGCCGAAAAGTATGCCGAACAGTTTTCCGGGTGCTCGTGTTCGGCATATTGCAGATCTGATAGACAGATTGCTGTCATGCTCCACATTGGTACCAATGACAAAGTCATTGGAGGGCATTCTTTTCGCCTAGAGGAGAGGGCGTTATAAACTAGAGGAGAGGGGGTTCGACCATCACCCATAGACGAGGGCATCCTCTACACCTAGAGGAGAGGGGGTTCTTACCATCGCCATAGACAGGGGGCATCCTCTACACCTAGAGGAGAGGAGGTTATACCATCACCATAGACAGGGGGCATCCTCTACACCTAGAGGAGAGGCAGTACTACCATCACTATAGACAGGGGGCATCCTCTACACCTAGAGGAGAGGGGGTTCTACCATCACCATAGACAGAGGGCATCCTCTACACCTAGAGGAGAGGGGGTTCTACCCTCGCCATAGACAGGGGGCATCCTCTACACCTAGAGGAGAGGCGGTTCTACCATCAGCATAGACAGGGGGCATCTTCTACACCTAGAGGGAGGTGGCTCTACCATCACCATAGACAGGGGCATCCTCTACACCTAGAGAAGCGGAGGTTTTACCATCTCCATAGACAGGGGCATCCTCTGCACGTAGAGGAGAGGAGGTTCTACCATCAACATAGACAGGAGGCATCCTCTACACGTAGAGGAGAGGAGGTTATACCATCGCCAATAGAGAGGGGGTATCTTCTATACCTGGAGTAGAGGCGGTTCCTAGACAGCAGTATAGATTTTAAAGTTTGTTGTAACAGAATTATTTTCTTTGCAGTTAATATATTTATGACAAAACAGCTATTTTCACAACCTGTAATGCAAAATGTAGGGTTAATATTTCTCCAGGTGGAAGAAACCTTTTCGAAAACTATGTGTCAGGTGCAACTTTATAACCTAACTATGGTATCTAGTGACACCTATCAATGAACGGGTTTATTTCTGTCTTTTTGAACCTTATCAGCACAGAGCAGGTTTCTGGTTATCTAAGTGAGATGTTCTTTGTACAGTTGACTCTCTTCAGGGAAAACCTGAGAAACTTGAAGTTTCTACATTTTTACAGGTAACCGTTTCCCTAAGGAGAGTCAGTATTCAAGTGAGGCCATGGGTACGAAAGGTTCAGAAAATATGAATCCAAACATCCATAGAGAATAAATCATGTACGTTTTCTCAATTTTTAATGAACTTAATATAAGAAATAGCAACAAAACAGCAATGCAGATGATTGGTGGAAAAATCTAATCCACAAGATCTTACAACAATAATGCTTTTATAGTATCACATTTTTTTAATTAATTTAATTAATTTAACACATTAATTTAAAGGAAATTACACCTATAAACAAGTGGGAAAGGGGGCGGTGGTAATTGGGGTAAATGCTACATGCTACAGCCACACACTAGAGGTAATTTACCCCTGGATAGTCAGCAGGGTGGAGCTACTGCTCCAAATATCCACACTAGAAAGGTGCATGACTTCTGGGACTGGATTTGAGGCACTCGGGGTGTGTTCCCACAGTTGTGTTCTTAGATCTCTGCATTCAATCTCCTCCCTAGCTCCCCAGCTGCTATAATATCTAACCATAAACCTGCTACAGCTCTCACTCAGAGCAGAGGGAAGGGGCTCTGCTTTGTTCTGTCAAGAGATATCACACAGGCGGATTAAGACTGCCATGGGCCCTGGGTTGTATAAATATTATAGCCCCTACAAGTCTGGAATCACTTCCTACATGTGGTGCTAGCATCATCCTACTTGGGGAATGGAGGATGTGCCCTTCTGCCTGCTTTCAGGCTGTTTTAGAAACTTTGGAGGACCTTTAAAGGTCCTGAAATGGCTCTTGTTTGCATGTGTATTGTGAAGGGTTTCATGGGTGAAGATCCTTCTGAGTGTAAAATTTGGTGGATGGTTTGGGTGGCCATGGGCCGCCTAGAAGGCTTGGTACCCCGCTACCGCTCAAACCAGCAATATCATACACCCCTACTGATCACATAAGAGTGCACCAAGTCCAGCTACAACCCTGGAATATAAAAGCATTTTTCACAGTCCTGCTGCTATCAACAACACACTCTAAGGTATGGTTACACAGATCTCCAGGGACAATACCTAACACTATCTGCAGATTTATCTGGGGAAAAAGAATTCCATTGCTATTCTCTCCTTCCCCACCCACAAAAACCTATACTGTATTCTAGAAAAGACAATGCAAGCCTTTGCTCAACACAGAAGAAGTAGCAGCAGGGCAGCCATCGGGGGGTTGAGTGTGACTGTGTTCAGGGGACCCCAAAGAGAAGAAGGGTGCTCCAAGTCACAGAAAACTGTCCTCCTCTGCCAGGTGCAGGGAACTAACTGTGCACACAGGACCGGATTATCATTCTATGGGGGGTAGGGGGCCCACAAAATTTGACGGTCAGGGGCGAAACTTACTAGTCGCGGCCCTGAGTAGCAGATTACAGTTTATGTCCTAGTAATCTTTTCTGCGGCCTTCAGCATTGAAGTTGTTAATCTAAGTTTAAGCCGAGAGGTCCAATGTCAGATTCAAGAGCTTCAGAAAAGTTAATGGAAACAGAAGAAAACGCTGAAAGACTTGGCTTGTGTACAAATGGGTCTCTGCCAAGACAGACAGAGAACAATGGATGACTGTATGATGGAACACATCATCTGGGCAGATATAATGACATCAGCCCTAGGCAAAGGCCAACGCTGTGAGGCTCTGGATCTGCTGCAATGCTGCGGTTTACATTCCTGAAAGGAATTCGCCACCAAACCGCATGAACAGTCAACCTCTGCATCCGGTGCTGCACAACAAGCCCAGCATTGACAGTCATTCAGGAGACAATGGCAATCAGTTACCCTTGTTGTACAGTGTATAGCCAACAATGTCATACTGATTCCATGATAGTCCCACATTGGGGCTTATATACTTAGGGTACCGTGGATCGCACTTTTATTGGATTTTAGAGATTTTCTGGAATTGCACCACTAAGACAGCTATTTAGAATTGTGTTGTACGCGATCGGATTTTGGCGCAATCGCCCTGACTTTCATGTGACAGAAATTAGGGGTCGTGCTGAGTGCGGGATTTAACTTTAAAATTGTATTGCAAGACAATGCACTTACATGCACCGGGAACGAGAAGGTGAACTCCGGCGGACCTGAGCGGGGAAGTGACACATGCAGGATCTCTGGCGCACAATGTTAGTGAATCGCGGCAGATGTGCATGCTCGTCGGAAGAATGCACTTCAGGTGAACTCCTCGGACAGGTAAGTAAATGATCCCATCAGCTCAGTGTCTTCCTACAATGTGGTAAATGACTGTATTTTGTATCTCAGTTACAAGGTACCAATTTAGTAACATAATATGGAAGTAAAAGGTACATCCCTATGATAACTTGTTACTTCAGTCTGTTACATACAGAACATTCCATTTTTGTTAGATTAATAATGGAATTTTAACAGAATGTAACCTTCCAAATCTAGAAGTCTAAGGGGAACGGAGATGAGAGAAGGTCTTCTGGTGACCTTCTGCTTTTAGCTTACATCACAATCTTTTAAAATGAAGAATGCAAAGGAGAGCCCAATGTAGTTATGATTTGGGCCTATGATTGTCCTCCTAATATGTGCACTTCTGGTGGTCACACATAACTCCACCCCATAAATTCTCCTTTTCTCAGGCAGCACAGTGGTTGCACCATATTTATTCAGACAATTTCCTGACACCTACAAAATGCTACAACTTTGTTGCAAGCTAACTAATAGATGGTGCAAAGTTAGACTAGACAGCATATTAACAGATTTATCAGAAAGTATTAGACACTGTGCAGAATCTTGTGGAATTTAAAGGGAACCTGACACCACACTTTCATGAATTCAGCTAGTGACAGGTTCCTATAGAGCCCTAGTAACTAACTGACAACCATCTTTTAGCGAAACATTGTTTCCCTCAGATTTCCATAAAATCAGCTTTATAATCTTGCTTTCCATATAGACAGTCCTAGAGCTAGTGAAAGGAGTGTGGCCTCCTTGGCCTAAATCCAGCAGCTCCACCCCATGCCTTCTCAGCATCAGTAAGTAATGTCATGTGACCAAGGTCTTCATCTAAAGTCCTTTACCCCCTAACATTTGCAGACTGTACCTCATGTATATATCTGATCACATGAAATCACAGCATGCCTCCATGGAGGGTGGGAGTTGCATAAATCCATGGAGGCATGCTGTGATTTTAGTGATCAGTTACAAGCATGGGGTACAGTTTGCAAATGTTATGAGATTAAAGAACCTTCAAACATGCTTAACAGGTGTAATAGCACAGCGTGGAGCGTTAAGAGGTTAAAAGTTCAATCAAAAAAGGTGGGGGAGCATCGGTTGATATCCATCTGTATCAGGAGCCAGACCTGTGCCAATCACCTGGCTGGATTCTTTTGAAGAATGGTTTTTCTTGATGACTTTTAGTTTACATTAACATCAGGATTCCAATCCATTGCAACATGACTTATCTTTGTACCCAGATACCACACTAATGCCTCTGACAGTCACTACTATGGTTTCCCATCCACTATATAATATAATGTAAACTTCTCATTCTCATCCCCAAAAGCATCACCGTCCTGCCCCTGTGTCTACCATCCCAATTGTATTCTGCCAAAGATATTTAATTAAAAAACCTCACGTTCCCATCTTCAATACTTTTGATAAACTGCATCTGTTCTCTGGAATGCATTACCCTAAACGATCAAGTAAATTCACAAAATTAGGAAAATTAGGTGGACTATTGCATTCTGTAATCAAACTCTTCCCTGGTTAACCTTCTTGGTTAACCATTCTTTCATATTTGAATATAATATATAATATTTTATATCTGTATTAATATTATAATTTTTATTAGGGGATCTGAACATGCATTACATTATTAATTCCTTTATTTATATAGCGCACACAGATTACGCAGCGCAGACCTTGCCAAAACAGCCCTTGTCCCCAATGGGGCTCACAATCTAATCAACTTACCAGTATGTTTTGGAGTGTGAGAGGAAATCGGAGGACCCAGAGGAAACCCACGCAAACACAGAGAGAAACTCTTTGCAGGTGTTGACCTGGATGGGACTTGTACCCAGGATCCCAGTGCTCAATGGATGACATATACAACATTCTGGGTATATGTTAAGTAATACTCTCAATAGAAAGCTTAAGTATAATGTGGACAAAGTCATTTGTATATTAAAGCTGTAATATAATAACAGAGAAAATTAGTCAAATTTAATCATCCAGATATTTTTTTTTGGTCCTGTTTCAATTCCTTTAATTCATTTTAATTATTTTGTCAGTTTTTCCTACTCACCTGTATTGAAAATCCTTCACATTCTTTGGCTAATATTGAAGGTATCTTATTAGTGTAAAGCATGAAAGTTTAAAGTAAATTATTGAAGTGTATCACATGTTCAAATATATTTCCATCTAGGTTGAGAATTTGCATAGCACTCAATAGCGTAATATTTTCGTGTATGAAAACTTGACTTTTCATCTCGCTGAAATTTTTATAGTGTTGAAACTTGATAAAAGGGTAAAACAAAAACCTTTAGAAAAGCGCGATGGGACAGAGCAATGGGGAAGCACAAATCAAATCCCTGAAGACTGATAACTCCATGCAAATGTATTGGTAGGAATCATATCAAAGGGATCATGGCTGTAAGACTGGAGTCCCCTGCTGTAATTATTCATAAGGAAGTCATTCCTAAGTCCTGAAGTCTCCCTCATAAATTATTTCTTAGCTGAGCTGTTTAAACTTCCATTTTCGGTAGCTATGGAGCAATGTGCTCTCTTCAAGGGCACACTGTATCTAGGATGGGCCGGCAGGACAGAGGTTCACTGTGCTGTGACTGTAAGTGGGTCTCTGGAAAAACAAAAAACAATAAATATATTCTAAAAAAAACACTTTATTCCTGTATAATCGGCTATTCTAACGCTGTCATCCATTACCAATCACGTTCATTGCTTACATGAAGCTGAGACTCTCATCAAACAAATCACATGAATCCCAAAATGCTGTTCTTTAAATATACCACTCATCCCGCAGCACGAAGCCCTCATACACGTGTTTAAAGAATCCAAAAAAGATTATAGTTCTTAGACAATGAATGAATGAAAAGGACATGTGAAGTTACAAAAGCAACTCCTATAAGAACGAAAGAAATTCATAGCACTATCAAGAGCCTGAACCCTAATAAGACCCCGGACCAGATGGACTTCCGGGATTATACTACAAAAAATTTGTCCGTATTCTCACCCCCTACCTGAAAAAAAGTTTTTGAGAGAGCATCACAGACAGGAACATTTCCACAAACAATGCTCTCAGCCCTTATTGTAACCATTCCCAAACATGGAAACACAGCAGATTGACCAAATAATTTCCAGCCCGTCTCCCTCTTGAATGAGGACGTAAAGCTATACGCAAAAATTCTAGCAAACAGATTAAAAATAATTTTACCAGGTATCATAGCACTCGATCAATCAGGTTTTACACCAGGCAGAAAAACATCGGATAACACAAGAAAACTGATAAATCTCTTACAAACATGTGAAATTAACAATACCCCTGCAACCTTCCTCACAGTAGACCCCGAAAAGGCGTTCGACAGGGTGAACTGGGAGTATGTGTTTCAAGCTCTACAGAGATTTGGCCTACAAGGGTCACATCCTAACGGCCATTAGAGCCCTTTACTCGTGCCCGTCAGCAAAAGTATTCATTAATGGCACGTTGTCCCAATCGTTCACCCTGTTAAACTGTACCAGACAGGGATTCCCCCTCTCCCCGATCATTTTTATAATTTCAATAGAATCCCTAGCTGAAGCCATACGTTCCAACCAGAATATCAAAGTAGGCAAAGAGGAGCACAAAATAGCCCTCTTCGCCGATGACATAATATAATCATCTGCAAACCCCAAAATATTTGATAACTTATATCTCTTTAGAACCCTCCTCATCCCCATACCAGAAGCTTATTTCAGAAAGTCACGTTCACAAGTTAGGAAATTGATCTGGAAAGACAGCAATTAAAGGGTCGCTCTCCATATCTTAACAAGGCCCAAATCAAATGGGGCTATAGCAGTACCAGAACTTAAAGACTACTATCATGCAGCAACCCTGGAATAATCAGGGCATTGGTGGAGAAACTCAGGGGACAACAAATGGCAATCTATAAAACAACAACACAACAAAGAATCATCCCTCTTCCTTACTTACAATGCACACTACAGAAAAGGCATGGAAAACACTATCCACAACAAATCCAGGCACAGAAAAACTACCATTAGAGCTAATTCCTATCAATCTCTTAGAATTCAATATCCTAAACCTGAAACTAGAAAACTGGAGAAATCAGGGTATAAACAACCTAGCAGACATAGTGGAAAACGGAGTCCTAAGACCATTTAGCAATTCAACTCCAAAATTCTCTCTCTAACATGGAGAAATATACAACTATCTTAAATTTTGTAATTATTTATCTAACAAAGTAAAACATCTGCCCCTGCTTAGTGAGCAAATAATCACATGGATGAAAAATAAATCCCCTGGGAAAATAAGGATATCTTTCTTTTATAACTCTATAGCAGTGATGGCAAACCTTTTAGACATCGAGTGCCCAAACTACAACCAATATTTTTCACAAATTGTCAATGCGACAATTTAAGCATTACTCCATGATTTGGTACAGGTTTGAATTGTATAAGAACCTGAGGACACCAATACAGTAGAAAGAGGAAGTAGTTTGGATCATCATTGTAGCTTCCTTACAGGGTCCTGGCCTGCTTTGGACTGCAAGAGGCCTTGAGTCCTGTCATTGCTGGGGTGATGTCCAAGGGGCCCATAGAGAGGGCTATAAGTGCCACCTCTGGCACTCATGCCATGGGTTCTCCATCACTGCTCTATAGGCAACAAAAGGGAAACAGGAAAACTACCATATATGTTGGCTTGGGAAAAAGATCTAAATTCCTCATACACACCCTCCCAATAGCAACAAGCTCAAAAACTGTAACATCACACATTCCAAAGTATATCTCATTTGGAAGCCATAGTCAAAACTGACAGGATTCGGGATGTGTGGATCCACTGGACCACACCGGGAGATGCTACTTGCCGACACCTGGAACCGGAGTATAAGTGGCACCTGCTCTTCACCAGTGCCTGCCGCAAAGCGGGATGGACTTGCTGCGGCAGGATACCACCAGGTTGTTACACAGGTAACTAGCCCGCGGTGGCAGCCGAATTTGCTGTACCTTAACGGAAGACAGTCTCATGGTCTGATCCAGGCCGGCAGAGATGCACAGTCAAGTCCAATCCGGGGTCAGCAAGAGGAGGTCCAGGCAGATGGGAACAGGAACACAGCAACGCAGGAACACAGCAACACGGAGGACAGGAGCGGCGGGAGCTGCAGAGACCATCGCTGGAGCCAAGAGAGGTGAGTTCACCGGCAGAGAGGCTCCTGGGGCACACGGAGGTACACGGGTGCGCCTGTGACCCGGGATATGGGTTGCAGGGGCAGCTGTGACAAAAACGCATATGAGATAGTATTTCACCCCAGCAAGACTAAGCAAAAATTTTCCTTCAACACCCCTGGGATGCTGGAGAGGATGTGGACATTAAAGGGACCTTATTACATACCCTATGGTCTTGCCCCAAAATTCAAGGCTAATGGCATCAAATATATACAATCTCTGCAAACTTGGGAATAAATAATATACCATACTCCCCAGCCACGGCTCTGCTACTTATAGACCTGCAATCCTTACCTCCTAGAAATAGAACCATCTCTTCAGACAAATAAGCTGAAATTATTTCAAACTTAATGAGATTCATGGATACAGAGCTCATATTATAAAGAGTGACAGACATTACTATAAGACTCTAGGCTTGATTTAATGTTTATGTTTAATGTTAACTGTTAAACGTTATAGATGTAAAATATCTAACAACCGATAGTTATCGTGAACAAGCAACCTGATGATCATGCTAGCTCCCCCTGGTCTTTGTCATGAGGACCTAACAGGGTAAAGGGCAAGATGGAAACAAATGTTTGCTAGAACCAAGCAAGGGAAATGTTCATTTGGGAGAATTAATGTGGTCCAATGGGCCAAATGCTTGTATGATTTCATATCTGTTCTAATGTGAAAAGTTCAATAAAATATATTTTTAAAAAAGTTACAAAAGCAATGTAATGTGATTTGGATATCCAGTTTTGTAGGAAAAGATTGACTAGGATTAAATAATTCATTCATTTAAATCTCTACATATTTTGGGTTTATGTATATGTCCAAGCTCCTCCAGCTCTGTAATATTCTTTCTGTAAATAGGATATTATGATCAATCTGCTCAGCTCCTCCTGCTGTATAACATGCTACCTGCAGATAGGACACTATGTACAATCTGCTCAGCTCCTCCTGCTGTATAACATGCTAACTGCAGATAGGACACTATGTACAATCTGCTCTACTCCCCCAGTTCTATAACATACTACCTGCAGGTAGGACACTATGTACAATCTGCTTTTCTCCCCCAGATATATAACATGCTACCTGCAGATAGGACGCTATGTACAATCTGCTCTGCTCCCCCAGATTTATAACATGCTACCTGCAGATAGGATCTATGTACAATCTGCTCAGTTCTTCATGTTCTATAACATGCTGCATTCTAATAGAACACCAGGTAAACTTTTCTCAGGTCCTCCTGCTCCATAACATCCTGCGTGCAGCTAGGACCCTATGGACATATATCATAATAAAAAATATATATAAATAAAATACTACATTATAGAATATAGTGATATGAAACAATAGGAGAGAAGGCTCTGCTCGCAAGAGCTTACAGTCTATGAGGATGAAAGGGGTGACACAAAAGGTTTATAATGGTCCGTACATTCTTTATAAGGGAACAGAATAAAATAATTCAATAAATAAAAATACTGCTGCTTGAACCAGCCATCAGCCCTAATCTTGTATACAAAGTCCAAAGTCAGTGGGACTGCAGGGAAGCCTGGAGCTTGGTATTTATCTGGTGTTTGCTGGATAACAGATGGGAGATAGGACATAGGATGGGCTAGTAAAGAGAGAGTTGACATTTCCTGCATTTAGTGAGTGTGATAGGCTGCCTAAAATGGGTTTTAAGAGCAGGTTTGAAGCTTTGGAGGTTGGGTATTAGTCTGATAGTCTGGGGAAGATCATTCCAGAGAATTGGTGCAGCTCTGGAGAAGTCCTAGAGACGCATGTTGGAGGTTCAAATTAAGGTAGAGATTAATCTAAGGAAGTGGGTTGAGTTATTGAGTTAACACTGCTTGATACTGGCATGTGAAAGTGGTGAAAATAAATATGTTTTAATATGTGTATGAGTTAGAGAAATGAGGTTGGGGGCAAAATTGAAAAGGCTTGTGTCCTGTTCTGCCGCAGAATATGTTGGTGCTCCAAAAATATTGTGCAATGAATAATAAGAAT
The DNA here is from genome assembly GCA_019512145.1 of Engystomops pustulosus. Taxonomy (NCBI): domain Eukaryota; kingdom Metazoa; phylum Chordata; class Amphibia; order Anura; family Leptodactylidae; genus Engystomops; species Engystomops pustulosus. Next base: position 29,152,956 of record CM033646.1, on the reverse strand, counting down.
ATTTTTTGTGTTTACTGTAGCTGTTGGTTTTATTAGTCTATGGCTTATAGGGCGTATTGTAAAGAAAACAGAAATATGTTACTGCAGACTGTTAGCGGCTGCCAGGTATTTGGCATCTCATCTGTAATGCTAAGAAGATAAAGAGTTGTAATACCCGGCTGAGCAACACGTTTCCAGCACCCTTCAGCATTCATGAGGCCGTAGGATGAAAAATACAACTGCTAGGGACTTCCCATCTGGCTGATCCGAAGACGAGGTTTCGCGGCCCCAGGCATAAACCTTTAGCATGTGATTATTAAGGCAGTTTGTCAAGAACTGAAAGGCAACAAATGATTTGGGAGATAATATGGAAGGCAATGAATCATGTAGAAAAACTGTATATAGAATCCTGTGTGTTTAATAAGAAGCCCTAGGCTGCAGGACACACAGTGACAAGCTGCGAGGTATCTTCCACCTTGTAATGGATTTTATAGCCCTGATTATTTCATTCAGTCTTTAATCTTCTTTAAAACAATAATCCGCTTTAACATTTTTACCTCCCAGCATCAAGATAGGACGGCCCAGTAGGGAAAGGAGGTTATAAATTGAAAATAATTGAGAGAAACAGAAACATATATATTAGGAATGCTCAATAGATAGACACATAGAAAAGCAAACAGTGTATAGTAAATATAGAAATCCCTGTAATAGTGTTAAGAGATTTGCAGAGCGGACATCCGCTATAAACTGATAGAGGTGGCCTAGAGACATGATGACGGCAATATACCTAGGGCAGTGATAGCGAACCTTTAATGGGGTGCCCAAACTGCAACACAAAACCTGCTTATTTATTGCAAAGTGCCAATGCAGCAATTCAAGCAGTATCTTTTTCCATTCTTCTTAAGATCCCGAGGACCCCAATATCGCTGACAGCAAAAGGGGAAATTTTGGAGCTTTTCTTGGGAGCCCCCTGAGTGAGGATCCTTGTGGGGCCCAGAGAAGGTGGTCCAATGATAATTTGACCCTGTTCAAAACTTCTCTCTCTTCCTGTAGTCTTAGGTAGACCAGGATGCCCCCACAGATTACTAGAACGGGGGTCCAAATAGATGGCAGGAGGAGCCGTCGTGCATGGAGTTGACAGAGATTGCTTAGTATGGCACTCATCAATGTCTGACGGCTTCATAGAGATGAACAGGGGGGTACATTGAACTGAGGTTCTTGTGATCCGTGGGGTTTCATCACAAAGGCCTTTAATGCCTGTCTCGTTAACTCTGTTCTGGGGCAACAGCCTGAGTGACCACCGAGTGCCACCTCTGGCACCTATGCACCTAGGCGATATGAAAATCAAAGAGCTAACCCCTTATAGGGGTTTTCTCCTGAAAGTTCTCAAATTTTAATCCCCTAGTCATGGTTACACCATAAAGATCATTTTTAACCCATTACTTTACAATTTTACTCTGTTTTAGCTCCTATCACTCAGTGATGGTCAGTGTAAGATCCCAGGGTGTAAGCGGGACTCTCAAAGCAGACACTTCTGTTTGCACCTAATCTGCCTTTGCATTTCTCCTACTTCCAGATGTTTGCGCCTTATTTAACATTATTTTGCACCTATATGGGGCGAATAACTGTGCAATAACAAGCCAGTCCTGACCATACTTAGGAAAGGCAATGGTGTGATCTGTTCAAGAAAATTGTTCAAAATTTGTGCCTAATACGTTTGACAAAGAGCCATAACGACAGAGACAAATGAGGTGCAAAAAAAAGACTTACAAAAGACGCTAAAAGAAGGGGAAATATGAGAAATGACCCCATATAAATACCTGTGCAAGCAGTGTGCACTGAAAAGAACGTGCAAACTCAGACAGAAAACTGGCGCAGGGGCTTTAATAAATGTGGGTCATTGTCTTTTATTCTCCTTTTGAAGAAATTCTTACAGAAAAAGGAAAAGTGTAGTCTAGTATTGAGAGGAGCATGTGACTTTTTTCCTTGAGGTGCCATATAAGAATAAAACTCCATATTAGAAATATACAAAGCAGGTGGCTTGCAAGGTACTTTAACTTATGGAAAAAAAATTTGGATTTTCAAGTACAGGGGATTTTCAGGGGGCCAGTATGATGCCATAAATTTTTTAGGAATACTTTGTGTGTCTCTGGTACTAATGGCAGAATGTGGGGTAACAGTGTGAATAGTACGTGCACTACAGAAGGAAGGTGGTCCGGTAATAAAGGACTAGTGAGGGAGGAGTGGGATTCTCTTGCTTAATTGAACAAGTATTTTGGCATTCTTCACGCACGGCAGAGACAGCAAAAATATTTTTGTAACCACATCCGTCGGTGGATTTCACAGTCGGGTTGCATTGTGTTTCACGTCTTCATTTTGTCAGCGATGGGAATGTGGTGAACAATCAAAAGTGCATATGCTGTAATTTTCTTTTACAATGTGACAGTACAGCAGTCACCTCTCCCGAGAGCCATGATTACCAATGAATGCAGATGATAATGCCATGTAGTTATTATTCTGGCTTCCTGTGAGTGGAAAGGGCAATCTGCTGTGTGCCGCACGTGAGGGGATGTTTTTGGGCTTTACATATGCTCGTAGCTAGAAAACACTCAAAGGAATCTGTTAGCAGTTATGACCATACAAAACAGTGTTAGGTATTTGCCCTGGAGATCTGTGTCACTATACCTTTGAGTAGGTTGTTAGTAGCAGCAGGACAATGAAAAAATGACATATATTCCAGGATTGTAGCTTTTTCAAATGCTTTTTCCTCACACTGCTCTGCTCTCAGTTCACCACAGACCCCACTCACAGCTCCAGCCTTCAACATTTAATGCTGCAGCCATTTCCATTTCAGCGTTTCTTTTTTCCAGTTTACAGGGTTTGTTTTTTATGTGACCTATTGTAGTGGCACCATTTAATACGCAATTTACTGTATTTTTCAGAGTATAAGGTGCACAAAAAATACTTTGATTTTCTCAGAAATCAAAGGTGCGCCTAATAGTCCAGTGCGCCTTATATATGAATCGTACTTACAGACAGCAGCTGCCTTGAACTGTGCACAGGTCTGCCACCTGCTGGTCATACATCCTTATAATCAGGTGCGCCTTATAATCCGATGCGCCTTATATATGAACCTAGACATTTAAGCAGGCATTTGTTGATGGTTCGCCTTATAATCCGGTGCGCCTTATAGTCCGAAAAATACGGTACTGGAAAGGCTGCAAAAAATTCTAAATGGTGTAAAATTGATGATTTTTTATGGGCTTTGCCATTACAATTTTTAAAGAAATGACACTTCTCCCTTTTTCATTAGGTCAGAATGATCATGGAGATATCAAATTAATATAGTTTTGCTTTTGTTTTAATTTCCTCCATACATCACCTTTTGTTGTCAAAAAATGAAATAATGCAATGTATTGCCATATGCTGACACTTTATACTTGTGCATGTAAGGTGTCGTTTTTGCAAGACATGCTGACATTTTCATTGAAAGCATTTTGGGCACCGTATTTCTTTAGATTTTTTATGGGTAGTGATGAAGTGCTGATCTGGACATTTCTTTCTGTTATGGCTTTCCCTGCATGCGATAATTTGTTTTAGAATTTATTCACACAACTAAGACTATTCACCACCATGAAAAACAGATGTTTTGAGTTACTTCCTTGTGGCATCCATTCTTTCATGTATCCTCAAAAACTGGCGGGGGTACGTGCGGCATGACGTGAGCGGCCGCGTCCGAGGCTCCTCCCCGTCCCACGAGACCGTCAGACGCTCCAGCCCCAGCTCTGCCCGTCAGATGCACCCCGTAAGCCGAGCCGCCCCTGGGATGGACGGCACGGCGCTTTAGGGTATCGGTACAACGCCCGGACATGCCTCGGAGCTCCTTCAACTCCGGCGCAGCTCATCTGCTCACCTGATCGGGAACGCACCATACCACGCGCAGGACGAGGACGCCACTACTGTGCACGGACCAGCTGGAGGCGCCAGCCCGGCGACAACACTCTCGTGTCCTCCGACAGGTTGTGGCAGCTCTGGCAGTACCGCTCAGAGACATCCATAGGCCCTAGCACCAGCACATTGGACAACTGGTCCGGACCACTGTGGATCCTCAGGCGAGGTGGTCCGTGACTTCCCCCCCAAACCCGGCCTACGAGAGCCAGGAGACATCTGGAGGAGCAATCTGCGCCCCCCTGTGGAGCAATATACGTGGATTCTGGACACCTGGCACACATGTGTCAAGCAAGGGTGAAGCGGTCTCCCCACAGTTGTGGTATCGTATACCTTTAATTTACAGTCTAACCCTATTGGACAGGCTATGTCTATGATGATTGGAGAGCGGCTGCTACTTTTCTTTATTAATAACTAACTGGATTCTTGGCTAAACTGCTTCATATAACTAAGCCCGTCCCCGGTACCGATAACTAACTTGGACATAAAACACACTAACAAAACTGTATGTCATTACACGTGTATTCACAACCGTTAAAAATAGGGACTGCATAGACCATTACCAACTATCTTAATCCTTGACCGGTAACAACTAAACGGAATAAGGTCAATAGAATGAGATACTGGGAACAGGTCTAGTGCCACAGTATAGGAGCTGTGCCACTAACTGCATTCAGATCAAGAACTGCCGGATAAATGTTGGTTTGTCCTGTGGTCTGCCACTATCAGACATAGTCATCGCCTATCTGATTACATCGCAAACAGACACAGAATCAGGACATAGGCCGCCTTACCAGATCGGCTACGTGTATGACGGTTGGAGTTCAGCAACTATATACCATTAACAACTAACTGGACGGACGGTTGGAACTGTGTCGCACAACTAACCTCGGCTTCAGCACTAATAACCAATAACTGGGCTTAGCTAACCTGCTTTTGCTTATACCGAAGGATAGAGCATACATGAACAACAGAGCTCGTTATTGCATGCCTTATTAAACGTGTTGTAATCCTATACTTGGGGACATACAAGATGTGTTACTAACTGTACTTGGACACTACTGGACAAATTTATCGCTAACTTGATTATCTTGTACACCGGTTTAGTACCATAAGATACGTGCTGTACAACCAGTAGAGTGAAGCATAACCTTGGTTACATTAACTTGTCCGATGCTTTAGATCCGGGCAGCATTGTGGGCATTTATATGGTTTTCTTGTATATGTATACACCTGCACATGATTATGAAACAAATATCCTAAATGTCTTTTTCATGTACGGAACACACTGGACCAACTAAGTTTCCTCAACAACAATATAACTTAATTCATGAATGGTAGGCATATTGGTTTTCCGACGGCCTACAAAAATTTGAAAATTCACGTGACCATCTGAAATAGTTAGGGAAGGTGTATAGAACATAGGACAATGCCACCAAAAAGTGGCTCCAGAAAATCTGCGGGGTCCAGTTCCCCCAAAGACAAAAGCACCTCTAAAATTGACAAATTTCTAAAAAATACTCCCAATAAAAACATAAAGGCAGCCAAGGAGTTAGGAAGTAAGCAAACACATGTAGAGACAGATAGTGAAGATGGGGAACCCCTACCCAAGTCAGGGACACCTCCAATCTGGGAAGAAATCCTATTGGCAGTAAATAAAATTAACCCAGCAATAGAAAACCTCTCTACACAGCTGGCTGAGACCAGAAATGATGTTCTCGCAATTAGAGAGGACCTTACCAAAATCAGAGATAGAATCTCCCTACAAGAAACTAAAATGAGTAAGGTGGAAAAAAAAACAGAGCACAATAGAACGGTTCTAGATCAGGTTAAAGCTGAAAATAAGGAACTACAGAACAGGCTGGTGGATATGGAGGATCGGTCTAGAAGATCAAACTTAAGAATAATAGGCTTTCCAGAGGGGGTGGAGGGGAAGGACACGGAGCAGTTTATACAAAAATGGCTTGTAGACACCGTTGGTACACAAAGTCTATCTGCTATGTTTTGCGTGGAGCGGGCACACCGAGTTCCGGGGAAAAAACCAATACCAGGTGCCCATCCTCGATCAATAATATGTAAGATCCTTTTATCTAAGGATAGGGACACGATACTCCGAGTATTTCGGAATAGTAAAGAGGTTGCTTTCGACGGGAACAAAATTTCAGTCTACCCAGATTATTCTAAACAGACGATGCTCAAAAGGAGGGGATTTTCTGAAATTAAAAAACGTTTAATTCAAGCAGGCTTAACCTATTCCCTTCATTTCCCAGCGCGCTTAAGGATAATACATGAAGGAAAATCCTGGTTTTTCGACAATGCAGAGGAGGGAATGAAATGGGTAGAGTCCAAAGGTTTATAACTGACACAGGGTTGGACGTGGGTGGAGAAGTGGGATGGAGGGGGGGACAGAGGGACTACCCAAGGTATGAGTACCATTACAGCATCTTGGTACACTAAGGGGGGAGCAGGGGGGCGGGTTAGCCGACGGGGAGAGCGAGGGAAATTAATTTTTTTTTTTTTTTTTTTTTCTCTTTCTTTTTCTTTTTCTTTATTCTTTTTATCTCGTAGATGCTACCCCTAATCACATGGAATGTTAGAGGGTTGGGGGACAGAGTAAAAAAGCGTATAGTATTTGATGTCGTGCAGTCACACTTACCAGCTATAGTATGTCTGGTTGAAACCCATTTGAGTAAAGAAACAGCGAAACTCATGCAGAGAAAATGGGCTGCGGCAGCATACCACTCAGTTTTCTCATCCTATTCTAGGGGAGTAAGTGTGTATATTCATAAAAAAATCGACTTTGAGATATACTCCTCAGAGCTGGACGTAGAGGGCAGATATGTTTTTTTGTATGGCAGATTTTATGGTGTGATATGCACCCTTATGTTTGTGTATATCCCCCCCCCTTTTTCCTTAAACGTATTGACGAAGGCATTGCTCTTCTTGGCTTCTAAAAGAACATGCCCCGTTTATGTGTGCGGTGATTATAACTGCACTATGGATTCGGAGCTAGACCGAGTGAACCTGAACAAGACATTAAGTCCAACACAAAGCAATGGGTCCCCACTAGCCAAGTTCTGCCAAGAGGCAGGATGGATAGACATCTGGCGGCATTTATATGGGGACAAACGAGGATACTCTTGTTTCTCGAGGTCACATACGGTGATGTCGAGAATTGACCTAGCATTCGCATCCCGGGACTCAGTCGCCCTTGTCAAACAAATGAAATACCAAGCAGCCAGCCATTCGGATCACTCCATGCTGATTATAGAATTAGAGCTTCAGTGCAAGTTGGATGGTTGGAGAAGGCCCTTTAGACTAAACCCCCACTGGATGTCAATTATCACCACAAAAGATGAGAACTTTATTAATGAAATATTAGAATTTTGGCAACACAATGTTGATACAGCAAATATCGGTATCGTGTGGGATGCCCTGAAGGGATGTATAAGGGGTTGGTGGCATCGGGAAATCAATAAAACTAAAAATTTGTATAAAAAAAAGGAGCTGGGATTAAAAAGAAACATTCAACATTTAGAACTCCTACATCGTGAACAACCCACCCCACATAACAGCCAACAATTACACACACTGAAACAGGAATATGCCAAACTCCTAACACATAAAGCACAACAAGCAATATTTTTTAGAGGCAAGAATCAATTTTGCTCGTCGGGCAAGCCTGGTAAACTTCTCTCGGAGCTCATTTCGGAACAGGGCAAGGGCAATAAGATTCAACAGATCCAGGACATACAAGGCGACATAGTAGCCGATGAGGGACAGATTAGGCACACCTTCGAGAGATACTATGCCGATTTGTATAGATCTCAAGAGGGAGTAGGAGAGGCGGACCTCAACAGATATCTTGATGGAATTAAACTCCCCAAACTAACGGAGGAACAGGCACATATATTAGAGTCCCCATTGACGGTCGAAGAACTAAAGCTGGCAGTGTGCTCCATTCAGGGAAACACCAGCCCAGGATCCGACGGACTCCCTTTTGAAATATATAGAAGATATGGGGACGTTCTTCTCCCTATGTTAATAGGAGTTCTGAACAAAGCAAGGGGGGAGAACTCTCTCACGAGCTCAATGAGAGAAGCAATAATTATTTTGATACCGAAGAAAAACAAAAACTTGTTATGTTGCGATTCCTATAGACCCATATCATTGTTAAACACAGATATTAAAATTTTGGCGAAAGCCTTAGCCTTAAGATTACAGAGAGTGATAGGTGATCTGATACATCGAGACCAAAGCGGGTTTATGCCAGGGAGGTCGGCAGTTAATAATTTTGACAGGCTGTTCATAAATATTCAACGACGCGATCCGGGGGGGGACCACTCCATCCTGTCACTGGATGCCTCAAAGGCTTTCGACAGGGTGGAGTGGTCATTTTTATGGGGTGTATTGGGCAGATTTGGTTTTGGTGAGGTCTTCTTGTCATGGACGAAATTATTATACAGGAATCCCACCGCCAGAATAGATGTCAATGGCAGATGGTCCGGGCAGATTAGGTTAGAGAGGGGCACAAGACAAGGGTGCCCCCTCTCTCCTATGCTGTTCAATCTATTTCTGGAGCCGCTCGCGTCACTCATCAGGGAAGATAAGAACATACAAGGTTTTGACAGAGGGGATACCACTGACAAAATTATATTATACGCAGATGACATTCTATTGTGCCTAAAGAATCTCGAAGTCTCTGTCCCTGAGGTGATGCGAGTGGTTCAGGAATTTGGCGGGAAATCCGGGTTGGCCATCAATTGGGATAAGACCATGCTTCTCCCTCTGGGTCACCCCTCCCCAATGGGATACGGGCCCATAAATATCATCTCACCCGCACATGCAATGGAATACTTGGGGCTTAAGGTTTCATCTAAGATAGTGGACTACGTTAGGCTTAATGTCGTCCCAACTATCAACAAATTAAGGGGCAAAGTATCGATATGGACTAAATTGCCACTGTCCAGAGCAGATAGGGTGGGTCTTCTTAAAATGACCATGCTACCACAACTGTTGTATGTGCTGTCGGCCTCCCCGGTATGGATCCACGATAGGTTCTTTCATCTAATCGAAAGATTAATAAATGAATTAATATGGGGACGCAAGCATGTAAGAATAAAGTTAGATTATTTATATAAAAAATATAACGAAGGGGGCCTGTCTATACCCAACTTCAGACTCTATTTTTTAGCATCCAAAATATGCTTTCTGTCTAGATGGAAAGATACCAAGGTGATGAATGAAATAATAGGTAAAGTTAAGGGATTAGGACAATGGATGGAAGTATTAGAGTCAGGTCAGTTGGGCACCAGCGAATTTCGAAAATCCCCTCTATGCAACATGCTTAATGAAATATGGAGAACACTAAGGAAAGTAGGGCAAATAAAAGGAGCGATAGAATCCACCCCTTTATGGTATAACTTAAATATTAGAGAGTTTTGGAAAACACACGAAACAGGGAAATTTTGGTGTACTTTGGGGATAAATAAGGTGGTACAAATATTTATAAATGGTAAGCCGATACCATTTGTAGACTTACAAAGGGAGTATGGGATTGACAAAAAACACTATTTTCACTATATACAAATCACGGATGCATATAGGGGATCCACGAGTAAAGTCCTTTTCACAATTGAGGAAGACACTTTGATAGACAAGATATGGGTTAAATGGACGGGTAAATATACTATATCTAAATTATATAATATATTAAATAGTGACAACACACGGAATATGAAATTTAAAGCACAAAGGCACTGGGAATCAGAAGTAGGGGATAAGACCAACGAACAATGGCATTGGGCCTTTCATAACATCAACCATGCCTCTATTAATATGAACCATAGAATGGTGTACTTCAACTACCTCCATCGCTTATACTATACACCTCGGAAAATAGCTAAAATGGGGAATCAAGATACCGCACGCTGTTGGCGATGCGATGCCGCTGATGCAGGGTTTTACCACATGGCATGGAGTTGTCCGCAGATTCGCCCCTTTTGGGCAGAGGTGCATCAAAAAATTGAATATCGAGTGGACACTTTTATAGAAGCATCCGCAGAGATACTATTGTTAAACATGCTTAGCTGCAAACTACGTCCAGATCTGAGGAAGTATCAAATAGAGGCAACATGCAGACTCTCTCTAATAGCAAAGGTTACTTTGGCAAAAAACTGGAAAAGTACGACCCCACCAAATATACATCAGTGGGAGGCCCTATGTCGTAAAGTGGAGCAATACGAGAAAATATACTACGCTCGCAGTAAGAAAAGTTTAACAGGGGACAAGCCTTGGCTACTCCAAATAAAACCAATATAGCAGACTCCTTTTTTTTTTTTTTTTCTTCTCCTTTTTTTTTCTTTTTTCTTTCTCTCCCCTCGGCAAAAATCAGGGAGGGATGGGTGGAGGGTAGGGGACAGGGGTTGGAGTGAAACAATAGATATGTATGACAACTGTATTGCACATTTTTACTATGAACTTTAATAAAAGAAAAGAAATTTAATATAAAAAAAAAAAAAATGTATCCTCAAAAACTATAGCCTATGAGTGATCTGTGAAAAAACTGTCAAGTCTAGAACATGCCTTTTTTAACGGGAAGGACACGCTGTCATGTATTATGATAATTGGGACGACCTAACATGTTTTTGTTAAAAGGTTAGTGCTTAACGCTGCGGCCCTGTTCAGATTTTGTATTTCAGTTTTTTATTCACCTCCTCCAAAATGCCAGATTTGTTTTATTTTTCAAAAACAAATTGTACTTCTTAGTGAAACTGGAAAAAAATTTCCAAATACCACTGAGATAAATTTGAAAGTTAAATCCTACACCCAGTCCGAATCAGTCGGATCGTCCAACAGCACGCCCCCCAATTTGTGTCACATGAAAGCCAGCGCAGCGGCGCCACAAAAGGAACGCGTGCACCAAAAACCCTTTCTAAATGCGGCGCACATCAGAAATCATCAGGTATTCCAATGATAGTGCGGACCACGGACCCTTAGAAAATGTGCCCCATTGTGCCTCTGTGCCATCAGTGACCAGTTCTGGCTCCTCCAGGCATCAGTCCTCCCCCTGATCCCTGTCTAGATGGGGTAAGCAGCATTGATCTCAGAGGCATGGAGTTTGTCCTTGTCAATGTCATCCAGGTCATCCCATGCCATCAGCTCCGATCGTTCCAGGAGCCTTTCTTCTTGCCAACATCGCCACATCCACAGGTCCACCATGGCTCCATCAGCTCTTTCCGCACCCTAGCTCCACCAGATCCTGTGGCTCCTGTGCTCGCTTTGATGTCCACTAGAGGACAAAGGACACGAAGGACAAAACATTCCGCAATTATGATGTGGATATTTGGTCCTTGCTGTCTGTGGATACGGTTGATAGGGAACATCATTTTGAGCGGGGTGTGGAACAGAAACTTAGGTTTGCCAAGACATTTCACAACTGGCTCCAGGCATTCTCTGCTTTGAGTTAATATAATAATAATAATTCTTTATTTATATAGCGCACACATATTACGCAGCGCTGCACAAAGCTTGTCAAATTCTAAACAACCTAACAATATGTTTTGGAGTTGGCGGTTGGTGTGCCAATCTGATGCTCTTTCAGTCGTTTTCGATTGTTGTTGCAGTGGAATTGTGGGGTTCTGCTATTGCTTATAAGTCAGTCATGTTTGGACGGACAACATGAATGTTGTTCGGGTGGCGATTTGTCTTCATACTCTCCTCCTGTTCTGTGTCAGTCGCATTGTGTTTTCTTATGGTGCCTTCAATATAATACCGCTTTTAGGGCCCGCTATACCGGGCGTCAACAATGCTGTTGCTGATACCCTTTATCATTTTAATTGGCAGGTGTTTCGAAGTCTCTGCCCTTCAGCGGACGAGGAGGGGATCCCATGCCCTAGTTCCCTATAATCCTCCCTGAAAGTCAGCTCCTCCCATTGATCAGATCCTAGATTCCCCTTTCAACCTGGAATGCCCATGGCAATGAACCGGCCAGGCGGAAGATCACTTGGCTTCTTTAACACAGATGTCTGGTGGCATGGGATTTGTGGCCTTTGGTGGCTGTAGGCTCTTCGTAATGACACAACATTACACCATAGCTCCCTCTGTTCTAGTTTTACAATTGGGGTAATGATTTGTGCTCAGTATGTTGAGGAGAATTAGTTCCTCTGATACAATTGGACCTGAAAAGGTTTTCTTCCTTCTTCTACAGGTTCATGCTAGTCTGGTCTGAGATTATCCCCATTGCGATGTGGCACAGAGCCACGGATGAGGCTGCCATTGAATGGAGCAGACACCTGCTGAATACTAGGGTATCCCATTTTGTTCAAGAAATGGGTGGAGTAGCTATTCAACACAGGGAATTGGAAGAGGACAACTGGAGCCTTTTGTTGCCAGATGGGGTTCATTCAACCAACATTTGTTGCAGGATGGAATTGAAAGGGCTGTGTTTCTTTTGGCTGGGGTTCGGAGTGACATGTAGGTGAGTACATCTCATCCCACATGGCAGTCTTTAAGTGGGTTTATGACCTACATGCCCTTTAAGAAGGTCGGCATTCAGGTGCCAAGATTTAACTCTTTGAAGTTCTACAAAAGTTGCTACTCTATGAGTAGAAGTTTATTATTAATTACCTTTAATAAAGCTGTGGCCGACTCCCAGTTGTCATACCACTATGCAGGCAGTCCAGGGACCGCTATTCACAATTTTACAATCAAACTACAGTGGAGGCAGCAGTATTTTTTATAATACGTCTCAGGGGTAAAATCTTCTCCACCTTTACCTCAGCCATAATAAAGCCAGTCAAATCCAAACATTTCATCTCAAACAGAAAATTTACTAAACCAAATTTATCACAATAATTCATGCATCAAATTCATACCCGGGAGTGATCTTCTGCAAACTACTTCATCCATGTCCCGTCTTAGTCACATCAATATAACCATGTCCCAAACTCTCACCTGAAACATCATAATCCTCCCCCAGAGTCTGTCTGAGGTAATGAGGCCTCCATATTACATTGAAAAACCTTGCTCTGTATTTTCTACATTGGCAATCAAGGTAAATAGCAAATAACTTGCTCCCTGTGTGCCAGCCAGATCTGGGCCACCATTAAGAAAATGGATGGCTCACTTAGTTTTTGCTTGGCGTATTAATATTGAATAGATTTTTTTGCACAGTGAAGAACGTTGTGGCATTAAGGTCACCCTCCAGCTAATCAGGTTCATCTGTATCCCATTGCTAAAAGCAATTCAGCATTGCCGTGTAAAATGTATTATCCGTTAGTGATGTTGATGGGCCCTCAATGGCTGCTGCGGTGCTAAAACTTTAATAAATCCACAACTTGGGAAAACTTTTGTCATTAACTGCGCGTTGAAGAAACTATTTCCCCACAATGCTTTGCTGTGCCATGAACATTTTCTATTAGCTGCATCTACTATTAGGATATTCTTTTCCATTCCCGGCTCTGTCCCGTTATGGATAAGGTCTGAGGGATGTTACAGTCTCTAGAGCCTCCAGTCTCTCTCCGTAGAGACTCTGCTCATATCTATTATTTAAGTCCCTATTACGACTGTCACTAATAGGACTGGTGGCGAATTAATGGTGTAAAGTCAATTACATATCTGCCTCTATTAAAAAACAGCCTTCATTATCACTCATTAATTAAATTGTGTAATTTAATCCATTTAATCCATTTAACAATCACCTCAGGAGCGTTGCACCGTACATTCACCCACAAGGTTATCATCACATGCAGTAGATTTTGCTCAAACTTATGTGATATACATTAGGGCACATTTACTTTCCCGGTCCCTGAGTGATCCCCAAGGTGTGTTCTCCGATGAGGATGAAGTCTGCAGCGATTCATCAAGATTGTGCGTCCGATATCCTGCAGGTGTCGCTTCCCCGCTCAGGTCCGCCGGAGTTCACCTTCTTCTTCCTGGTGTATGTAAGTGCATTGTCATGCGACACAATTGAATTTTAAATACCGTGTTTAGTCCGAATCAGTCGAGTTGTCCAACGGCCTGCCCCCCGATTTGTGTCGCATGAAAGCCGATGCGATTGCGCCAAAATCAAATCGTGTGCGCCAAAAACCCCTGTTAAATGCGACGCAAAACGGAGTCGGGAAACCATCTGTAAATGCAGTGGGCTGACCCTCCATAAATGTGCCCCATTATGTTTTCGTAGGCTTATTTACAGGCCCATTATGATTCAGAATCCTTAATGGGAACACTTGATCGGGACAATAGGCCGGTGTTTATGAGCTCTGAGGAGAAAATGAATCGGCTTATTTCCTCTTGTGGGTAAAAGATGTTCAATAGTCAGAAGTTTATCATTTCATGTGAAAAAGTATGTTGACACAGGTACTATCACTGTTTAAATATATCCGAAGGCTACATGCACATAGACACTGGCCCACAATTGTCAAAAACAGCGCAAACTGCACTAGTGTCGTTTGCCTGTGTACTGTGTAGGGTGTTCCAGATTCATGAAATGTGTCCCACGTTCTTCATGAATGTGGCGCTCCCTGCACTGATCCGACAGAGTGCGCTAATTTCTTTTTTTTTCATGTGCCTTTAACATAGGGCGTTCAACACACTTCTGTCGCATTGCGGTAATAATGTAGCGCATTGTCTGACAGTGCAGCGGAACGCCCCATTATGTGCAACGATTTGTGTCGCGTCGGGCATAGTGCAGTCACAACACAAATGTGTTGCGGATACTTTATAAATACATGTGCAAGCAGTTTCCACGTTCTTTATAGTGCAAAGTCCGACAGAAAACTGGCGCAAACATTTTAATAAATGTGGACCATTGTTTTCTGTTTTTTTTTTTACTTGTTTTTCACTGATCGGTGAAACAGATTTCACACTTAGGACCTATGGACCACAACAAAGCACCACACATCCATTGTTTGCAGCTCACGAATAACACATGTTTGTCCATATTGGTTGTATGTTGACCAAAGCTTTTGATAGCAGCTTTCTCCCCTCTAACCATATACAATAGTGATGCTTAACCAATGACGTATATTTAGGAGACATGCTGAGATGTTCTAGCTGACATACAGTAAGCTGGAGGTGGGTAAGGTTCTCCTGCTTAAGGCATAGTGAAGTGCCCTTCTCTAACGGAGGTAAAATAGCCGCTGTTCACACTACACTCTTCGCAGCATAGTTGCCCCATCTTTGGATGCTGACACTGTCTGCTTGCTGCTCTGGCTTAACTACTTGACATTATCAGGATCCAGAGTCAGGCCAACTTCCTCCTGTAGCCATCTTACCCCCATTAGAGAAGGCAGTTAGGCACTATATTTATTGGCCCTGCAGAGAAGCCTGGAGCTGAGTATATATTCTGTGTTTGCCGGATGACTGACAGGAGGAGGACATAGGATGGATTAGTAGAGAGAGTTAACATTTCATGCTGTTAGCGAGTATGATAGGCTGCCTAAAGAGATGGGTTTTAAGAGCACATTTGAAACTTTGGGCATTGGTCTGAGGAAGGTCATTCCAGAGAATTGGTGCAGCTCTGGAGAAGTCCTGAACATGTGCATGAGAGGTTTAAATAAATGGTTGATTAACATTTCTTTCAATATTTCTTATATTTTCTCATATTTCATCCCCAAGGCGATTTGTTTTTCTCAGAAAATCTCTTTAACTACATTTTTTTATAGGAAAACCTACTCTAAGCCCAATAAACATCATCTGGAGAATATCAAAACCGAAAAATGACAAAAAGTGAAGAACAACCACAGATAACATAATGTCAAGAGGAAAATAACCCATTACTCTTCTGAAAAGTCTTTTTGCAACCTTTTGTCAGTGTTTATCATAAAATCTTTCTCGTTTGAACTAGATAAGGAGTTAGTGGAACGTAATCTACAGGATAATTCGCCTTCCACCCCCTCACACACTGACTGACCTATTGTAAAATGGATTTCTTATGTCACCATGTCACTTGACCCTCTGTTCTATGCCTGACACAAAAGCTTTTACTTGTTGAGACAAACTAGAGGCTAATAGTTATAATCTGCTGCTGTCATCTGTGTGTATCAAAGTAACATCTCGTTCAGTGTGAGAGTACAAGATTCTGAATCCACTAATGGCAGGCTAAAATAGTGGATAATCTGCAGCAGAGGATTCTGGGGGATAAATCTGGAAAAGGTCATGGTGCAGTTTTATGTGATAATGTATCCCGGTAGAGTTCTGATGACAAAGTGTTCTGAGATATGGCTTGAAATTGTATTTTATATCAATTTTTATCTTGTTCCTATGGATTAGATCTAATAAGTTACTGGAGTAGGTGTCTTATGATCCACCATTAGGACATATTACACTAGTTTTACCGTATTTAGATTTAGGTTTCTGACTATATTAACATCCTAGATGTACAGAAACAATGATGTACAAGGTAATTCAGTAAAATCTGAAGGAGATGTATGAATTACATATTATTGTAGAAGATTAAATTATTCTGCAATACTTCTATAGCAAAACAAAAACCACTGTATGGATGAAGGCAATTGCTCCAAATAAATCCTCAAATCAACCTAAGGTCTAGTTGCTAAACGTTACATTTTTTGTTTTCATTAAAGAGGTTTTCAAACAAAGAAAAGTTATCCCCTATGCACGGGATAGGGGAGACCCCTCTCAGATCGCAAGAACGAGCGGTTTGACCGATCCCTCGCCGCTCCTCAGATTAATGGAGCAGAGGGCCGCACATGACCGTTCTGCTCCATTAATCTCTATGGAGCTGACGGAGATCGTTGAGCGCGACACTGTAATTTCCGCCAGCTCCATAGAGTTTAATGGAGCAGAACGGTCAAGGGGCGAGGGTTCAGTTGGACCCCTCGTTCTCGCGATCTGCGGGGGGTCTCAGCACTGAGACACCCACTGATCAGCAAGTTAGGCCCTATCCTATGGATAGGTCCTAACTTTTCTTCATGGGAAAACCCCTTTGAGATTTCCAGGCTCCGCTTGTACATTGTATTAACCAACACAAGATTGTGTGGCAGCAAATTCCATAGTTTCTCTGATATTACAGTCAAGTACATTTTGGCACCAGGGTTGGGACAATGGGTAGGTGAAGATAGGTAACCACAATTTTATTTGGTGCTTCTAATCAACAAGCTCTCAGGGATGGTGACACATAATACTCTGTTTTCCCAGAAAATAGGACAGCGGCCCACATTTATTAAAAGCAGCGCAAACTCTAGTGCAGAGGGCGCCAGATTCAGGATTTCTGGCGCACGTTCCTCATGAACTTGCCGCATTCTGCACTGCTCCAAAAAGGGAACATCAACTTTATTTTGGCACATATTTGACATAGAGCATGCGGACGTGCGTCGGAATGCCCCTTTAGGTGCAGAAATTTGTGTCGCGTCGGGTATAGTGCAGCCACAACACAAATGTGTCACGGGCACTTTATTAATACATGTGCAAGCAGTTTACACTAAAAAGACTTCTCTTCACCCCCCTGCCTTCTTCTGCACCCAGCCACAACTCGTACAAGATCCGGCCTGGGCAAGCACACAGTGGTTTGCATGTAGCCTTATAGACAATGAATAGGAGTGCTGGAGATATCTCAGCACTGGGCTTATCCAACGCTCTCATAGTATTGAAAAGAGTTTCAAGGGGTTTTCCCGTTTCAGCAACTAATTGATATTGTTTTCAAAATGAATAGTTATACGAATTTCCAATATACTTTCTGTATCAATTCTTCTAGATCTCTGCTTGCTGTCATTCTATTGAAAGCTTCTATGTTTATTTCCAGTCGACAGAAATCTGTCCATGGTCACACAGGTGCACGGCTCGTTATATCACACAGCTCTGATTACTCTCTATGATACTAACGAGCCGTGCACCAGTGTGACCATGGTCAGATTTCTATCCACTGCAAGTAAGCAACAAAGCTTTCTAAAGAATGACAGCAAGCAGATGTCTAGAAAATCGCGAGGATTTGATACATTGGAAAATTGTATTATTTTTCATCATACAAACAATAAAATTAATTTGACAAAGTGGGAATACCTCTTCAACCCGCTGCTCCAACTTCCTGCAAACAGGACCCCCGTTTTTGTGAACTGCGGGCGTTCAAGCAGTCAGTCCTTCACCAATCACATTGTGGTCATCTATCTTGTGAATAGGGAATAACAATCAAACTTGGAACAACCCCTTTAAGTGATGCTATGATTTAACACATTAATGGCTCCCAAAAAATAATCAAATGCAACTCAATTTGAGACAATGGGGGTCATTTACTAAGGGCCCGATTCGCGTTTTCCCGACGTGTTACCCGAATATTTCCGATTTGCGCCGATTGTACCTGAATTGCCCCGGGATTTTGGCGCACGCGATCAGATTGTGGCGCATCAGCGCCGGCATGCACGCGACGGAAATCGGGGGCGTGGCCGAATGAAAACCCGACGTATTCGGAAAAACCGCCGCATTTAAGAACGGAAAATGTGTCGCTCGGGACGCGCTTACCTTCACTCAGCCCAAGCCGGTGAACTCTGGCGCGTTCAGATGCTTTTCAGCGCAGCAGCGCCACCTGGTGGACGGCGGAGGAACTGCCTTATTAAATCCCGGCCGGACCCGAATCCTCTGCAGAGAACGCGCCGCTGGATCGCGAATGGACCGGGTAAGTAAATCTGCCCCAATCACAACCTATTATTTTTCATTGGTTTAGTTTATATCTTGTTGAAATTCTCCTTTTTTCTCCTTTTTTTGTTTAGATTGACAGTGGCCTTTTATTTCCTCTGGTGGATGCCGGTCAGTGAATAAAGAACATAATCTGTCTGACATTTACAGACATGACAGTAGCGCTATACATACTGTATGTACACATATAAACTAATTATTTCCTATTTCTATAATACAAACAAAAAAAAAGAAATAAAAATGGATAAATCTCTTGATATTTGCAGACTTGATATTTTCCCACCTGCCAATAGCAACTGTGTTTAAGGAGGAAAAATTCCCCTCAATATTTCTTCCAAAAGTGAAGCCTGTTTTCATGTCACCGAGCACCTGAAGACACAGGCAAAATTCCTTTCATAAAAAGAACATTTATGAAAACGGACCATTAGAAAAAAGCAGGTTAAATCTTCCAGCTTTCTGCAGATTGCATTATCAGCCTGAGGCCAAAGCCACCTTCATATAAGTTAGCTAAAGCAAGGGAAAACTGCATCAATTTAGAGAGAAGTCAAGTATAATGAAAGATCTCCTTTTAGGGGTGAAAAAGATTTTACGTACAACTGCTGGAGGTTGATGAAATTACATGTTTAACAATTTTGCACATAAGGACCAGCAGATACCAGGAACAGCAAGTCCTACATAAGCAATATATATAGGGTCACTGCAGATAAACCTCCAGCACACATATAGAGATCTTCCACTTACTCCATGCCATATCTTTTTAAATGATTGTAAAAATAATTTACCCAAATCAGCGTCAGAGAACCCGCCACTGGATCACGACTGGTAAGTAAATGTGCCAGAATGCATTGCAAGGATATGCTTACTTACCAGCTTTGGTGCTGCTATAGTAAGGACATATAAAGCCCACTGGTAGACCACCCATAGACCTGCCTGCAGCCCCTGCCCCTTATTTGCTTATCTTTCCCAGCTCTGACATTCCCAAATTTGTTATGACTGTCTCTTAGAGGACATCTAGCATCACATAAGCTCACAGTAGATACAGGGCCGCCATCAGGAGGGGTCTAGTGTGACTGTGTTCTGGGGTCCCATAAGCAGAGAAGTGGCCCCCAAGTCACAGAAAATCCTCCTCCCTACCAACTCACTGTACACATAGGGCCGGATTATCATTCTTCGAGCGGTGGGAGGCCCACAAAATTTGCCAGTCAGTGGCCCCAAACTTCCTAGTGGTGGCCCTGGGTAGATGTTTATACTCGCATCCCTGTCCTATCCCAAATTGCAATTAACTTATTTTTTCATGTTTTTGAAATAGTGTTATCTCATAGTGTTATCTCACCACATTCTGCTATGATCATGCATAGCGCAAGAATAGCAGAGTAAGAACCGGTAATATCTGGATAACAGCTTCTTTTTTTTTTTAGAAGAGTTGTTCTTTTTAGCGGTCTGATTTTGAAGAGCATAACATTTTTTCATCACTTTTTAGAGCTTTTTTAACCCCTTAACGCTGAGGCCACTTTTTACCTTCCTGACACAGCCCATTTTTTCAAATCTGCCCTGTGTCACTATAAATGGTTATAACTTCGGAACGCTTTAACATATACAAGTGATTTTAAAATAGTTTTCTCGTGACGCTTTGTACTTCATGTTAGTTGAAAAATTTTGGTGTTATGTTTTGCATTTATTTATGAGAAAATCAGATGTTTGGTGAAAATTTGGAAAAATTCTTGATTTTCGAACTTCAAAATGTTCTACTTTTTCCATACATAGTCATAACCGCAAAAAAATTTAATAACTAACATTCACTAAATGTCTAATTTATGTGGACATGGTTTTTTAGGCATCCTCTTATTTTTGTAGGATGTTATGTGCCTTTGAACGTTAGGTGCGATTTTTCACATTTTCATAAAAACCGCAAAATCCTGCTATTGAGGGACCTGCTCAGGTTTTAAAACACTTTGAGAGGCCTAAATAAAAGTAAAACCCCATAAATTACCCCATTATAGAAACTACACCCCTCAACGTACGTAAAACAACTTTTATGAAGTTTATTAACCCTTTAAAAGGGGTTAAAACAAAATCGGATACAATTTTGAAAGTAAACTTTTTTGGCTAATTGAAAGTGTTTTTCAAAAAATTTACAAATTCTCAGTGGATAAGATACCAAAACACTCCACAAAATTTGATACCCAATCCCTCCCGCGTATAACAATACCCCATATGTGGTGGTAACCTGCTGTATGGGCACACGCCAGGGCATCGAAGGGAGATGCGCCATTCAGAGCAGATTATGCATTGTCACTTTTTATTGGCTATACAATCTTTATTTTTTTGGCAATTTGGACATATAAGGGCTTATTTTTTGCGACATGAGATGCACTTTACAAATAATTCATTTTCGTGGGTCATTAGCTTATTGATGAGATTTTATTAACTCTTGAATGTATGGGTGAAAAGAAAATTGTCAATTTTGGTTTACTTTTTTTTCGTATTTTTTGGGGGTCGTACACCATACACTAAAAATACTATATGATCTTTATTCCATAGGTGATTACGATTATGGTGATACCTCATTTATACAGTTTTTCATTTATTTTTACAATTTTACTGGATAAAAACTAATATAGAGGAAATCTCATTTGTTTTTGCATCGCCATCTTTTCGGAGACGTAACTTTAATATTTTTTGGTTGACAGAGCTAGGGCTTATTTTTTACGAGTTGAGTTGTTATTTTCAGTGGTACCATTTTGGCGCACATAACTTTTTTTGACCACTTTTTAGAACATTTTTGTGTAGAGATTTTATGAAAAATGTACATTTTTGGCGTGTTTTACGGGTTTTGTTTTTACGGCGTTCACTGAGCGGGTCCAATAATGTTTCTGAGTTATTGTACGGATTGTTACGGACGCGGCGATACCAAATATGTGGGGTTTTTTGGCGATTTTGTGTTTTTTTTCACTTTATTGCATGTGTATAGGGAATATTTGTGTTTAGGGGACTTTAACTTTATTTAATTAATTCTTTTTATTAAAAAATGATTTTATGTAGTGTTTTTAACATTTTTTATTAACTTTTACAGGTTAGCTTGAACAAGTGATCCACTGATCACTTGTTCAAGCTCTTCTTCACATTACACAGTGTAATACAGATGTATTACACTGTGTAATGTAACACACTGAGCATGCTGCGCATGCTCAGTGTGTTACAGCCAGGTCCTGCCAGAAGGGGGGCTCACAGAAGAGGATCACGCAGCCCCGGGCACCGGCAGTCCCGGGGCTGCGATGGGTGCAGCGGACCCCCCCGGTAAGCGCCGCGGGGGGGTCCGATTCTTCTCAAATGCCCCTAGCACGCCGCAGTCAGCACGCCGCGGACCCGGAGAAATCTCAGATCGCGGGTGTTAGAGGCGGGTGTCGGCTATAATATATAGCCGACACCCGCAGCTTCTGGCGCGGGCTCCGTTCTGGAGCCGGCGCCAGAAGCATGACGTACTATTACCGCATTTTGCGGGAACGCGCCTCCCGCCATGCAGTAATAGTACGTCAAATGTCGGGAAGGGGTTAAGGGTATTAAAAAAATTATCTTTTTTCTGTTTTTCAGGTTTTATTTTTATGGTGTTCACTGCATATTCTGTTGGATTCTACAGGTTGTTACGGATGCAATGATACCAAATATGCTGGATGGTATTTGTGTAAAGCTATCAAGTTTTGGTATGGAAATGTGTTATTTTAGGGGCTTATATTTAATTTTTTTATTTTTAATTTATTTTAATGTTTGAAACTTATTATTGTTTAGTTTTTTTACTTTATACAAACTTGTACATAAACCAGTGATGCCCTGAAGAGGATCAGATCCCCCTGTAGGTGACACCTGGGATCCGATCCCTAGGGGGAAGACCCTTACACTCCGTAGTATTCATGCAGTGAACAGTTTCCTTCTTTACTGAAGAAATTCAGGCAAAAAGCTATACAAGCAAATCAAAGAGCTGCCATCTCCAATCTACTACCTGGCAGAAGAAATGCTCTAAACTGAGGAGTCCTGGGTTAGCTGTCCTGCTGTTTCTAAGAAGGCTGTACCATCTCAACTTCCTCTTTGGGTTGTTCAGGCAGACTGGCAGTCTTTTCCTCCATGCTCTGTTCCCTAACTGCAAGACACTAAGGACTGGGACTGTTCTCCTTTGGTACCTTCTACCAGGGGAGGAGTGGTTACATTTTAGCACAAAAACAATGATAAAGCATTTTCCCATAGACTTACATTGAGTCCCCATAATATTCTATGGAAGCAGGGTTCTAAAGTATAAACAGTTTCCAGACAGCACTTGTCATCCTAATGCTTGTCTGGTAAACAAGTCTCAATGTTCATCAACCCTTTCTACTAGTCTATACAGTAAAAAACACAGAATGGGGCAGATTTACTTACCCGGTCCATTCGCGATCCAGCGGCGCGTTCTCTGCTCTGGATTCGGGTCCGGCCGGGATTTATGTAGGTAGTTCCTCCGCCGTCCACCAGGTGGCGCTGCTGCGCTGAAAATCATCTCAACGCGCCGGAATGCACCACCTCGGACCAGGTGAAGGTAAGCGCTTCCTAAGCGACACTTTTTCGGTTTTTAAATGCGGCGGTTTTTCCGAAAACGTCGGGTTTTCGTTCGGCCACGGCCCCCGATTTCCGTCGCGCGCATGCCGGCGCCGATGCGCCACAATCCAATCGCGTGCGCCAAAATCCCGGGGCAATTCAGGTACAATCGGCGCAAATCGGAAATATTCGGGTAACACGTCGGGAAAACGCGAATCGGGCCCTTAGTAAATGACCCCCAATGTCTATAACAAAACACTGTAGATAAATGCCAGTTAACCCTTGATCTAAAATAAAGTAAGAAGTGCTAAGTTTGCATAGGGGAAATATTCATGTGTCCACAAATGTCCACATTCCCCACCGCGCCTCGGAATCAGAGGAGAAATCAGCACAGCTAGGAGACACAGACAGTGCAAGCTAAACTGAGGAGGATAGCAAAGAAACTGCTGCATATAGGTAATCAAGATCATAGGTAATGTTGGTCTACATCGCAAGAGCTATGGATTAGTGATGTAGAACAATTTTGCCTATATAAAATAATAGAGATGTGCTTTAAGTGGGCAGATGTGCATGGAGTTTTAATCAACCTTGTATTCCAGATGCACTCATGTACAGGGTTGTACGGTCCGAAGGAACTCAATTGAGCAATTCATTGTTTTATTAATTGCTTGGCTTTTAAAGTATGTTACTGGCAAGAATGAAAAGTCTTCAATGACTTTCTGAAATTTATAGAACAATGTACCCAACAATGTGGTGGCTGATGGTACTTACAAAGAAATTTAGTTAATCTAATTTCTGAAGCATATCTGTTCGGGTCAGGGACATTAAATGATTTTGTGAAAGTTCTTATTGTTTTATGAACATTTACATTTATTTCAAGATGAGATTTTCCAAAAAAGCAGTACATGTCTGTTTAAAGCTTTAATGAACTTTTTTTTTAAAAAACTTTGTAATATAGTTTATTAAAGAAATATACTCTCATTTCCTTCAGCTGATAGATAAAGGAACCTGATAAAGTTTCTAACAGATAGTCCCTGTCTAGTCTAATCACTTCAAAGAATCATCAAGGGAAATATTTTCCAGTTAATAATTATTCTCCTTGCATGCCTACAGACCTGCAAAAGTAGTTTCAAATATACTGCTCAATACAGGAGAAAGAAGAGGCTTCTTTCAACCCAATAGCCCCTTTTCCTTTGTGTTTCCTTTTTTGTACCCACATTCAAAAATCCATAACATCTTATCCATAACCCACGAAACATCTGATTCAAATATTTAAAGGAAGTTGCAAAACAGGCCACCCTGTCCCATTGAATCATCGCACCACCAACTCCAAGGACCCCTTACCCGCCACCTCTACCATAACGCTTTCCCTCCCCTAATACAATCACATAATTCCCATCCCCCATGGAAAATGAATGCTACCACAAACAACCTCTCCATCATAACCCCCCATAAAAACCCCACAACAGGGTGGGTGGGTTCTCATATAAGTGGTGACCAAAAATGTCTCCCAATGTGTCGCCGAGCTTTTATATTCCTCCCTATTAACCACTTCTACCCCTCCCTTGACTAATGTGACTCCACCCCTCCATGCCGTGTCATGACAGCTCCCCCCTACACTGCTAATAGAGAGTATGTGTATTAGCTGTCACCTGCAGAGTGAGTTGTATCATGGGCTCAATATATCAAGGGACCTTATTGCACTATTATCCCAGCTTGGCATGACCTGCCACTACTTGTGAGTGTTTATTGAGATTATGCAGGGATTTCTCAAGTTAACCCCTGGCAGAAGAGGAAAACCCATTAGCATCGCTACAGAGCTCACGGCAAGATTTAGGTGGAGGCGCTGCGTCATAGTAAATTTAAAGTCACCATAAACCCTGAGGTTGGGCTGAAAAGGTGTTACGAGTGTGAAAGCTTGGATGTGTCTATCAAATAGCAGTTGTACATATTTTGTAGTACTGCGTTTTTACACTTGTGGAGCTATAATAATACCGCAAATTTATTAGTATGGGGTTTGTTAACCATCAAAATCAAGCATGATAAACCAGGGACACTTACTCATAGATCCAGGCACATTGACTGTGGTCATCTTATATTTGTTATCCATGGCCTTTTTCCTTCTAAAATCAACTTTTAAAATTATGCTCAAGGCTACTAGGGCAGTACCCAGAGCCCATGTGTGCTACAGGGTCACAAGCTCTTACATTGTGCAGGACCACTTCCCTACTCCCACTGTGTGCTGTCGTGAAATTGCATCCGGTAGAGGAAGGAGAAGGTGGGGGGAGAAGAGAAAGTCTACCAGCTTGTGAATCTGCAGCGAGGAGGGATTGCCCCAGTAGCCTTTCAGGTTCATTAGTATAATTGTAAAACTTGATTTTAGAAGGAAGAAGGACATGGATAACAAACATAGGAAGATTACCACCGTCACGGGTCCAGATCTATGAGTTAGTGTGCCTGGATTATCATTGTTGATTATGATGGTAGATGGTAGATATCCTGAAGTTGGCTGTAGAAAGCTACCCTGCACCTGCCCCTGTAGAAAGCAGTGGGATACTTTGCCTACATGATTCCAAAATAGCTGTATCCATATTCTGTGGCAATGCTTTGTAGATGCATCTATGACCAAGGAACACAATAAACCACCAGACCATAGTATGGACCATATGAGGGTCATACCATAACTGGAAGGAAGTGAGGGTCATACCATAACTGGAAGGAAGTGAGGGTCATACCATAACTGGAAGGAAGTGAGGGTCATACCATAACTGGAAGGAAGTGAGGGTCATACCATAACTGGAAGGAAGTGAGGTTCATACCATAACTGGAAGGAAGTGAGGGTCCTACTATAACTGGAAGGAAGTGAGGGTCATACTATAACTGGAAGGAAGTGAGGGTCATACCACAACTGGAAGGAAGTGTGCAACTTGTTCAATAGCTTATTTCCAGTGTTTGTGTCTTTAAGGTTTTCCTAAAATGTGTATTGCAACCTTTAGAGGATTTCTCTGTGCATCCAGATGGCTCAAAATAAAAAGGTCTATAAAGAAAATTCAGAGTGTACACTAAATATCTTTAATAATCCTTTCAACCATCCCAGCCTCCTCCTACCCCCCAGCTACAACTATTCTCTGCCGATCAATAGGTGTTAATTCTCTTATGTGAAAATGTAATGATATTTTAACAGACTCTAAAACGCGTTAGCCAATGCATATTGGTTCCAGGAGATTTTCCTGCCCTGAAGAGGTTAAACTGACTAGCGAACACATCCTATCGATTAAATATGAGGCACTTATTCTTCAATTCGGTTTGTACACAGAAGAAATCTTTCTCTGAGAGGGAGGTTTAGCTTAGAGGAGGACAAATGCATTTTACAATAAACTGAGCTCTCCGCCAGGCAGACACCTATAAACCATTTATGTCATTACAGTAGTTCTGTTCAGCCAAGCTACATTGTTTGCTCAGTGCGAGGGGTTCCAAACTTTTTAATACACCGCTAATATAACAGAGCAGCTGATGTGACCCAACTGTGTAATATATGTAAGGACAGTCTACAATCGCTTTGCAACAATCTCTCAGACTACTCTTGTACATATGGCACATATGTATAAATATGTATCATCCATGAATTGTAAAAAAGCAAGGAAACTTGCTGGTGGCCTGGAGGGCCGATGTTGAGATTGCTAGTAAGGTGGGAGGAGCTAACACTAAGTAAGTAGATTGGGTTAGATTTGGGCACTAGAGGAGGCTGAGGCTGATACTTTCAGACATTCTGGCTAGATGCTGGAAGATTAGGCTGGGATTAAGTAGATATCCTGGGTAAAAATAGCAGGTGTTCACCAGCCATGAGGTGAGTCGGGCTTCTTGCCTCAGGCAGCACCACCTGCAACAAGATGGGGGACAGCATCAGAGGTGGAGCCACGTGCTACAAAGTGAAAACTTTTGTCAGTTTTTCCAACATTTTGAGCAGCTTTGACAGGTATTTAACTGGGGATTGTGTCACACGGGATGGGATTGTGCGATGGCTGCACTGGCTTTCATTGCAACAGAAGTTGTGTTGCATGATCAAGCACTCACATGCACCTGGAAGAAGAAGGTGAACTCTGTCGGACCTGAGAGGGGAAGTGACACATGCAGAAAATCGGGCGCATGATTTTAGTGAATCGCGGAGTGCATTCCGGTCGGACAATGCACTTTCGGGGAACGCGTCAGGACGGGTAAGTAAATAAGTCGCCATATATCAGCACGGGTGTGAGACACTGCATGGAGAATCCATACTTTTATTAACATTAGGCCATGTAGTTTGTCTGAAAGACAAGGTCTTCTGTGAAAGAAGGGAATATCTTATGACAATGGGGACTTTCACTGACTGTAGTGAGTATTGTACCTTTATTTTGGTTGACAGTGAGACTGAGATGGTGATCTGTGGTTGGCTACTTATACCAAACTTTAATAGGGTAAGTATAAGATCCTAATAGGGTCACACATATTATACATACTACCTTAACATTTTTTGCGACGTCCCATATGCGGCCGGTTTCTGGAATATGAAAGCCCCCCCCCCCCATCCGCTCTTCACCATTATTCCATATCAGTGGTTGAAGGGGCATAAGGCCAGAAGGACATGGGACGTCACAGAAAGTCCTGAGTCCTGCCCAGGTGGTCACATGACCCCTAATATGGGTGACCCTCTCAGGGTCTTATATTCACCTTCTAAAAGTTATAAGTGGCCAACCTCTTTAAATGTGGAAAGTAAAACCCAATGAGGCATTCTGGATGACAAAAGGTTTTGGCTGGCAATGATGAGAGCTGTGTCATGGAGAGAATTGATATACTGAATTTTGTGATAGAAAGAATAATGTAACACTATTATTTATGGAGTCACATAGAAGACAAAGGTGTGACATAAAAGGTGTGCAGATGGTGCAATCTCACCCATGCCCAGGAGACCTAGGGGGCACAAGAGGTTTAGAAAAAAGTTAGACGCCATTATGATTACTAGGACCAAAGAGCGATGGCCTAAGTTGTGCCAAAAATTATGCTATTATGCTATATCAGACAGTGTCTGATAGAAGAAGACTGTCCAGTTTAACTATTTGTAGTAAATATGCCCCAATGTGTATAATTCATTTTGAAATTTGAAGGGGCACCAGGCAAGGTGGGGTGGGCCAGCTGTAGCTCGCCTGCCTCTTTACAGCTGGGATAACTTAAATCTTTGCATACTTGGCAGCACAATGTACATTTACTTTCTATTGTTTATGTCTTGCAGCTGAGCCTTACATTTGCCTTAGGCATGAAAACGGATCATGTGCTGAATAATAAAGTCTTTTTTTTTTGAGAATTTATGGATATTTTATAATATATTCAAATATTTTAAGCATAATTAGAATCATACATGTTAAGCTTAAGATGGTCCGATAATGTTTCTTTTGCTTTTATGACTTTATGTCTTAAAATGGAATAGCTCAGAATCCAATTAGAGGTGATTGGGAACTAGAACTGGCCGCTACAAGGAGTTATATAGGTAATTTAAGGAAATAATTAGCAAGGAGAGTGATACTGTGTGAACATGATATACTGTGCCCAGCGTAAGGAGGGGGACTCCTGAGCTCCCAGCATTTTGGCAATGGAAGGAAGTCTTCTACAGGTCATTATATTTTAATGGGAGTAACATGGCCTTCATCCAATTCAGTGTTAAGCTCACAAACCTTAAGAGTAGGAGCAAATATTTTATCAAGGACATTAGAAAATAGCCTGAGCTACTTACTACCAGTAGAAAACCTGAAGGACATTACCTAGACAAAAACGGTATAATAAGGAGAGACCAAGCAATGCACCACCGACTACAACACAATCATAATGTGGAAAAAAACATTATAAAAACTTCTCCATAAATATTTGATAAAAATGGGAATCTGTAGTTTTTGGTTCACCAGGGCAAGCGCCAGGATTACATGGGCCCTTGGGTCATAGAGTCTCTGTTGTGACTCCCATGCCTCAATTTTTATCAATATCATGCAGCACATGTTTTTTATATTGTTTTTTTTGCATGGTTTTAAAAATATAAATGTTACAGTCACAGCCATAACATTTATATTTTGCTATAACTGAACAAGTTTTTTTTTGTTATTTGTGCCAAAACCAGCATAGCTGCTGCAGAGCCTCCTGATATATCCAGCTGGGGTGAGATTACCATCATACCCTGGTGAGACTTTTATAAAAAACAAAGGTGGTCAGGAGGAGGCTTTACTTACCTTCCTGCCATCACTTTGGTCCATGCCCCATGTAAACAAACAGGAGCACAGAAGCTGTGCTGCATTCAGCGACGTGCCCATCCACACCCAACCGTCCCTATTCCCAGCACTGTATAATGTGGGAAGGGTAAGTAAATGGTTTTTTTTTTAAGCAGAACCCTTCCGTCCGCCTTCGTTTTTATACAGTCCTGCATGTGCTCAGTGGAGGTTAGAGGTGGATACTATACAGTTGCATCCTTAACCCATAGGCTATTATGGCCTCTTCTGATATCGTACTGCTCTCCCCTGTAGAAGGCAGGATGGAAAAATGTTGTCTGCTTTTTTTTCATCCAATGTTTTCTGCAGGATGCAAAGTATATTTAGCAGACAAAGACTGGATGCCTCCGTCTGCCAGTACAAGTCTGTGGACATTTGTAGTATGTACACTGGGCGTATTCCTATGCTACACAGACATATTCACAGCACCATACTCATACACCTCATATGTAGTGTCAAGCAGCAGCCCCCATTAATGAAATTTCCAGCAGCAGCCCCCATTAATGAAATGTCCAGCAGCAGCCCCCATTAATAAAATGTCCAGCAGCAGCCCCCATTAACAAAAATGTCTATAGCAGCCCCCTATATAATTGAATGTTCAGAATCCCCCTTAATAATAAAATATTCAGAATTCCCTTTAATGAAAAGATCAGAATCCCCCTTAATAATGAAAAGAAATGAAATTTAGCACATCGCAGAGGTGCGACCGTGATCGTTACACCCCTGCAGGTTGCATCTTCTACCAGTCTACCTCGATATTTCCTTTCTTCTCTCTTCTGCTTGTTTCTCTTATTCAACTCTCTTTTTTCTTCCAAAATTCAATTACAGGAGTAGCAGTTTACCCAAGATGAACTGCGTCTAATGTGCCGTGTGTCTGGAGAGCGATTAGTTAAGCAGGGCTGAGGATTCATGCTTAGGGGATGTTTGGCATTATTAGTCTAAGAAGGAAATGTATTTATTTCATAAACTATGATGTCTGGAAATGAGAAATGCAAATAATGTGCAATCGAGACCAACACAGCTAACTCCTTATAGCACCAGACTAGCACAAGAACACTCCGCTCTTGTTAAGACTGGGGTTAAAATGCCCAAACTCTTCAATCTTGTTCTATACACTATGGGGCAGATTTATCAATCAGTCTGAAAGTCAGAATATTTCTAGTTGCCCATGGCAACCAGTCACAGCTCCCCTTTAAAATATTCATGAACACTGGTAAAATGAATGCTGAGCTGTGATTGGTTGCCATGGGCAACTGGAAATATTCTGACTTTCAGACTGATTGATAAATCTGCCCCTATAAGTCTAGCACATGGCACATGGCAACTTGCTGCTGCTCTGTACTAGGACTTCTGCACACAAATCATGTATGAGAAGAGTGTGACAGTATATGGCATCAATAGCATAGTGCTCCACTGGAAGCCATACTATCAGCACTAGAAGGAATTATACTTATACATGTGGTCCCCGACTACCTCTAGTCCACTAGCTGTATGGTGTCTGCAGTGAAACTCTATTGATAATCCTTGTTCCCATGATGACAAAAAATGTTGAAAATCCAATTATCACTGGGCCAAAAAAAAATTTGTCTGGAACTAAAATTATAAAGTTTAACTGTCCCGACTTACATATCAATTCAACTTAAGAACAAACCTAAACAACCTATCCTGTACGTAACGTTGGGACTGTCTGTATATGTCAATTCTTATGACCATGATGCCGATGGTGGGAGGAGAGACCTGCGCAGCACTGCCCTTCTTGTTGCATGACGCAGTCAACATGGAGTCCAGGTGAACAGCATTGCATGGAAGTGTTTACATCCTCAACTAGATAATATAGAAGCTTCACAAATTCAATTGCCCTGAGTTCCACCTAGTGGTGGCTGCCCACAGTTTTTTATTACGGTATTTACTTTTTTTAAGGAAGTATCGAAGTGGTGGAGCTCATTGTGTGATGTTTATTAGAGTTCTGTTACTTTCTTCCTTGGATTGATATGATTGAGTCGGTAAAACCAGGACCATCACGCCGTGCACCCATCATCTCCTGCTAGAGGCCAAATGGAAGGGATTCTGGGATTTATACCTACAGAACCCCTTGTGTCTGATGACTTTATCTCCAGAACCATCAGCGCCTGAACATGACAAACTGTTGCAATGGAGATTGTGAGGTTACAGTGGTCAGATACAAGACTCAACTATACCCCAAGAACTGTTGTATTTGACAATTACATCCAGGTGCTCAGTATGAATAAGCAATGAAAATAATGTTATGATTGGGGGGGGTCACATGAGGAATTGTAGTAAAGGGTTGCACCATTAAGAAGGTTAAAGGGGTTGGCCACTCTTTTACATAAATTGCCTATGTGCCTTTACTGCCTTAATAATATTCCCTGAATGTTCACCAATTGGTTCATCATCCCTGGTGCTTCCTTTAGTGCTGTGTGCAGACTCTCTGTGCACTATGTAGGGTATTTGTTTACATGTCTGCACACTAATAATGATGATGACTCATCCTACTCCCCCTCCTCCAGACAGACAGACCAAAAAAACACACTGGAGGTTGCCATTAGGACAGACTGAATGAGTAAGAAACAGGAAGCTGTGTAGGGATGCAAAGTGCAGCATGTGGAGAACAGGAAAAGGCTGAAGCTCTCACAGGAGCAAAGACACAGGTACATGTCTAATGACATGTCTAATGGAACAGATTTATTGAAAAGTGGCCAACCCTGTTAAAGGGGTATTCTCACGAAGACAAGTTTCTTAAATATAAGGATAACAAAATAACACATGATCTAATTCACTGTTATTAACACAAATACAGATATAAGTCCAACCTGTCTCTATCAGTCCTGGTGTACACAATTTCAGTTGCCCCTAGACACGACCTTGTAACTTCTGACTTAGGGTAAGCAACCATCTTGGATTCCTTTGTGATGGCTGTTTTGCTAAGTTTCTCTCTCTGCTCCCTGCACTCTAGCCCTGCCCACTGCATGGTAGCTCCGCCCCCTGAAGTCAGCATGGAACTCACTCACTGATACACAGTGAGACATAGAATCTGAGGCAGCAGCACCCACAGGAGTCAGATACTAGCACAATGTTCAGAAGCTAAATGAAAGTGTATATAAATCACATTGTCAGCTCACAGAACTAGATGGATCATAATGTGTCTGCTTAGAGAGTCCCTGCCCACACTCTGGGATTTAGCACTGAGCAGCCTAGGGAGTGATAGGAGCTAAAACAGCAATAAAACTGAGTAAATTGTTAAGTAAAGGGTTAAAAATTATCTTTATTGTGATAACATCACTAGAGGATTGACATTTGAGAATTTACTTTTATGGAAAAAACTCCTTTAAGAGCCACTGCACTAAGGCAAATACTTATAGTTAACCATCTACAATTCTTACCCTTCTAAAAAAAAATGAGAACAAAATATGTGCT
Organism: Engystomops pustulosus; assembly: GCA_019512145.1. Taxonomy (NCBI): domain Eukaryota; kingdom Metazoa; phylum Chordata; class Amphibia; order Anura; family Leptodactylidae; genus Engystomops; species Engystomops pustulosus. The sequence continues at coordinate 29,120,092 of CM033646.1, read as the reverse complement.
TGTGTCATGGTTTATATGGTTAACAGTTCTCCTGTAAATTTGATATTGGACTGAAATTGAGGTGCAAATATTCCTAATTGGCCAATATCACAAATGACCGGTTAACAAATTAAATCAAATGTATCAGCAAAAGCTTTATTAGCCAAGCCGTCCAAGTAAGATTGAGATAATGAATATGTCTTTTCTTTTTAACTAACATTGTGCTTAGTATTCTATATGTGTGCATGACTAATGACTTCTGCATGGCCACTGTTCATCTGTTCATGACTTAATCATTGTGACATGTATCTTGCTTTTTATGAGCTATTTCCTATTATTATAAAGATACAATAACGAAACATATAGATATAGAGACAATAGTATGAAATATCCTCAGTAGAAGATTATAACATGGGAACCAGATCTCCTGAAGTCTGGTGTGTGATGTAAGTCAATGGAGGAGGTGTTCAGACGCAGGGAGAGCTTGACTTCACAGTTAAACTCCCCGCCTCCTTGACTTTATACAACCAATTTACAGTTCACTTCAAAGTAGATTTTCTGGGTGATGGAACCATGCTGGGCTATGAAAGAAACATGATCTGTAAGGTGTAAAGCTGCTAGACAACATACACTTGACACACATGTACTGTATACAAGAGCTCTTGCAAGAGACCTACAAAGGTCCTTTAAAGGGTTTGACCACTTTACCTCATGTTTTTGTAATGCGTGCCAGGGCTCTTTCATTTCGGTGTTGGTAGTCCACCGTCAGGTCCTAAAGTAGATTGACATGCATTAGGCTTAAAGGCATTGTCCAACATAATTTAAAAGCTGCTTTAGGTCAAATGTGCCCATACAAATGACACTTAATGTGATGAAAGATATTAATAATATAATAATAATCTTTATTTACATATTCTGGGGATCATATAGAAATAAAATAAGACATTACTGACATTTCTATAAAATAATAGAAAAGTGGGCCTTGCTCGCAAGAAGGGCAGATTTATCAAGCTGTCTAAAAGTAAGAATGTTTTAGTTGCCCAATGCTAACCAATTATGATTCCCCTTTAAAATATTCATAAGCACTGGTAAAATGAAATCTGAGCTGTAATTGGTTGGCAACTAACAAAATTCTTACTATTAGACAGCTTTATAAATCTGCTGGTATGAGATCACAGCTGATTTGATGCACAAGGGACCAGACAATGGGGGTCATTTACTAAGGGCCTGATTCGCGTTTTCCCGAGGTGTTACCCGAATATTACCGTTTTGCGGCGATTTTCCCTGTATTGCCCCGGGTTTTTGGCTCACGCGATCCGATTGTGGCGCATCGGCGCCGGCATGCACGCAACAGAAATCGGGGGGCGTGGCCGAACAAAAACCCGACGGATTCGGAGAAACCGCCGCATTTAAAAAAAAAAAAAGTGTCACTGGACACGCGCTTACCTTCACCAGGAATAGGATCGTGCAATCCGGCAGACCTCGGCAGACTTCAGCGCAGCAGCGACACCTAGTGGACGTCGGAGGAACTGCCTTAGTGATTTGCCGGAAGACCAGAATCCACCGCAGAGAACGCACTGCTGGATCGCAAATGGACCGGGTAAGTAAATCTGCCCCAATGCATTTAAGTAGGTCATATCCTAGAGGCTTACTTTTCCCAAACAACTTGTCCCTCACAGTTTTGTGGTCATTTTTTTTATTCTTTACTTATAAGGTTAAAGGTATAAAGTTACTTATTGGTTACCTCTAAGGGTGAGGTCACACGTTGCTTTTTAATAGCGTTTTTAATGCATTTTGAAACTAATTACAGCTGAGGAGAGGTGATTTGCCTTATTTCATAACGGTTAACATTTGTGTTTACAAAACGCAATATAAATGCCACGTTAACGCATTGCGTTTACTATGCGTTTTGTACATACAAATGTTAATTAGGAAAATCCACTCTCCTCAGCTGTTGTAATAGGTTTCAAAATGCATTAAAAATGCAACATGTTAAATCCCAAATTAACAGTAGTGTCCACTCCTGTATATAACCCCCTCACGTGGCTTGTGTCCACTCCTTTATATAAACCCACTCACGTGGCTTGTGTCCTCTCCTGATATACCCCCCACGTGGCTTGTGTCCTCTCCTTATATAGCCACCTCACGTGCTCTGTGTCCTCTGTTATAACCCCCTCACGTGGCTTGTGTCCTCTCCTCTATAATACCCCCTCAAGTGGCTTGTGTCACTCCTGTATATCACCCCCGCACGGCTGTTTCCCACTCCTATCACTCCTTGCATATAACCCCCTCACGTAGCTTGTGTCCATTCCTGCATATAACCCCCTCACGTGGCTTGCATCATCTTCTGTATATAACCCCCTCACTTGGCTTGTGTCCTCTCCTGTTTATAACCCCCTCACATGGCTTGTATCCTCTCCTGTATATAACCCCTCACGTGGCTTGTGCCCACGTGGATTTGAGACATTTGCGCCTGCCAGGATAGGAAAAGCTGAACATGTATCACAAGTAAAAAGACAGGATCATTCATAAAGTGTAAAAGTAGCCGCCAAATGTATCTAAAATTCACCTCAGAGAGACAAAACTATGATACATGTGCTCCATAGTGTGCTTACCAGAATGTCCAGACTGAATGCCCAGTGGTGGGAACTTAACTCTGCATGTCAGTTTACTTCCGGTCTCTGGTGCTCAGCTCCATTGCAGTAAATAGGGTAGAGCTGCCATACAATTGTTAGGCCCCTTCCACACTAGCGTTGCATTTCACGTCAGGGTGCAATGCGTGAAAAACTGACGTTTTTGGCTGCGTTTTTGTTCCATTTTTGCTTGGAGTCATTAGCGTTTTTGCGTTTTTCACGCGTTTTTTAAGTCAATGGGACTTTTTCAAAGGGACCATGGTTCGGGAATAAAATGTTTTATTTAATTGAAAAAGAATGTCTTCTGATAAGTTAGCAGATGTATGCAAACATCTACAATCTTTTCTTCACTGTTCCCCGTGTATATTATCTCCCGACAAGTTAGCAGATGTGAAGAACAGTGAAGAATAGAATAAAAACAGTGACCACAGGATCATTTTAGTGAAAAACACAGTGAAGAACACAGGGAAGAATAGATTACAGATGTTCGGCACATCTGCTTACTTGTCGGGAGATAACCGCGGAACGGTGCGAACAAAAAAGTATGTGAAGAACAATATATATGTGTGAAGAAGACATTGCAGATGTATGGAAACATAACATTTGGTTATATTCAAACAAAGAAATGGTTAAATTATCAGTTTCAATAAAGCTGTGGCCGACCCCAAGTCACCCCACAATGGAGAATGGTTAAGCAATGGTTTCTGTGTGGTTATTTATATTTGGGGTATGCGGTATTAAAGGGGCCAATCCGGCTCCGGGTTAGTAAGTGTTTATTATTTGAGCAGTCTCCGCGCCCGTTCAGGGTCAGAAAAGGGCGCAATTCTGCTCCTAATAGATCTGGTGGTTGATGGAGGACGCAGCACCATATAATGTATGTGGCCCAATGTATTAAGTGCGAGCGTGCTCTAAGGAAGGCAGGGCCTAGTGACATCACCTGACTACTTATGATTGTGGGATAAGTCGCAAAACAAACAAAAGTTGCAGATTACGGAAGATGAGAAATATTTGTAGCTGTTGTTAAAACCTAAGTCTCATATTCTGGTCTGTGACCTTTAAGTTATTTCTCTTAGGCTTACATATTGTATACAGCTAAGTATAACACTCTGACTACATATCCTGGAATCTGTGACCGATCAATGCTAACATGATGGGAGTTCAGGAGGGATGGGTACAACACCATACACACACATAACATGCTGACAGGGATGGGTACAACACCATACATAGTGGGCTCATGTGTAATGCCAGCACTTAGGCCCCTTCCACACTAGCGTTGTATTTCACATCAGGGTGCAATGCGTGAAAAACTGACGTTTTTGGCTGCATTTTTGTTCCATTTTTCCTTGGAGTCATTAGCGTTTTTGCGTTTTTCACGCACGTTTTTAAAGTCAATGGGAGACTTGAGCATTTTTCAAAGGGACCATGGTTCGGGAATAAAATGTGTTATTTAATTGAAAAAGAATGTCTTCTGATAAGTTAGCAGATGTATGCAAACATCTACAATCTATTCTTCACTTCACCGCGCGTATATTATCTCCCGACAAGTTAGCAGATGTGAAGAACAGTGAAGAATAGAATAAAAACAGTGAACACAGGATGATTTAAGTGAAAAACACAGTGAAGAATAGATTACAGATGTTCGGCACATCTGCTTACTTGTCGGGAGATACGCGCGGAACGGTGCAAACAAAATAGTATGTGAAGAACAATATATGTGTGAAGAACACATTGCAGATGTATGGAAATATCTGCAATGTGTTCTTCACACACATATATATTGTTCTTCACATGCTATTTTGTGCAATGCGTTTTTGATGCGTCTCCATAGACTTGAATGGGGCGCGTGAAACGCAAAAGTAGAGCATGCTGCGATTTTGACGCGCGTCAAAACAAACGCACGCAAATGAGGAAAGGCCCATTGGAAACAATGGGACAGAGTGCAATGCAAGTTCTGTGCGTCAAAAGCATGCACAAAACTCGCGCGTAAAAAACGCTAGTGTGGAAGGGGCCTTACTTCCTCTACCTGGCCAACATTTCAGCTTCTTCCGGCCACAACTTCTCTCCGCAGATTTAGCAACACAAACATTTTAGGTTTCTACCTTCATCATCATCTCCTCCATCTGCTTTTTAAAAAAATTTAATACTGTTCCCATTATGTCCCCACAGCAACCAATATAGTAACATTTCCCTCATTGTCACCAATATAGAAACAGTGCCCCCACACCGTAGCCAATATAGTAATGGTGCCCCCGCACAAAAGCCAATATACTAACAATGCCCCCGCACAGTATCAAATATAGTAGTAACAGCAGCCACACAGAAGCCAATATAGTAACAGTGTCGAGCAGGGGAATTATTCATGTCACCTAGCAACCCATCCATTTAAAACGCATTGTACTCGCATTGCAAGTGCAATGCATTTTTGATGCGTCTCCATAGACTTGAATGGGGCGGGAAAAACAACGCAAATGAGGAAAGACCCATTGGAAACAATGGGACAGAGTGCAATGCAAGTTCTGCGCGTCACCCATTGGAAACAATGGGACAGAGTGCAATGCAAGTTCTGCGCGTCAAAAGCACACGCAGAACTCGCGCGAGAAAAACGCCAGTGTGGAAGGGGCCTTAATCAGAGTGGAGATGTTATTTGTCTTACGCTTAATAACCCCTTTAAAGGGTATCTACCACTAGGATGACGGACTGTATGCAAATGAGCCTAAGGGGCTCCAGGTTTCATAGGTGTTAATCGAGCCTGGAGCCCCTCATTTGCATAGAGTCTTTCATTCTGGTGTTAGATGGCCTTTAAGTCCATTTTTTGCTACTACAAGTAATATTCCCATAAGATGTTGCGAAAACTAGAAATGTAAAGCACAGTGTAACATGAAGTCTGCAATATCTGTACCTGTTTCCATGAATGAGATTTAGAGGGGGGGGGGTTGCACTTCCAGCAGAATCGCTGCAGGGGTTAAACATCTATAGACAGTCTGATGCCTCTCAGCTCCTGTGATTTCACTACAAACAGCTACCTGCATGTCCTCATTTACTGATGTCAGCTGAGGCTGTGATGTTCCAGGTAGGTACTGATAACTCAGCAGCCATAAAAACACGGCGTGCATCCTGCTGTGCTCAGGTTATAGCTTTGAAAACTGGCATCTATCTCTCCCCTCCTTATCTCCCCGCTGCAGACTCTCTGCGGATGACGTGTAGCCCCAACTGAACGCTCAAGAAGCCTATCAGCCATTACTAAAGCTCCAGGCTCCTTCCAGGGGGTCAGGGAGTGGACCACAAAGAATCAGATAGAAAATCCTGCAGGAAGGGAAGACGAAGAATACACAATCGGACAGGTACGTGGAATGAAAGTGTCGCAGATGGATTTGCATTGCTAATAAAACTAATATGTACAATACACATAGTCTGCATTCTTCATGAATAAATGTCAAAGTGTTATTGCACTTATTATCATTGGGTATAAAAGATCTGTACATTTCATAATTGTAACCCCAGCCAAAATATTTTCAGTCTCGGTGACAATTGGATTTTAAAAAATTTTGAGTTGCCATAAGAACCAGGATTAATGATAAATATAAATTACAGACACCTTTGATAACTCTTACAGCTGATCATTACAGCCTGGGGCTAAAGTAGAGTAAATTACTAATATCCAGAGGACCGTTTGTAACTAGGGGCCGTCTGTAAGTCGTGTGTTCTTAAGTCGGGGACCGCCTGTGCTTATTTTTTAATTTTTTTTTTTTTTAATATTACACAAAGGTTAAAAAAAACATAAACATATGAAGAACATGGGCACAACAGTAGGTTTACAATACCCCGTATCAAAATTCTCCAATTGAGCAAGATCTCAGCCCCTAAATGCTGTTGTCCTTTTCCATTTTTGAGTTTTGTTTTTTGTGTTCCCCTCCTCCCAGAGGCCATAACTTTTTTTGATTTTTAGGGTACAGAGATGTATGAGCCTGTTTTCCGTGTAACAAATTGTACTACCTAGAGCAATGATGGCAAACCTTTTAGAGACCAAGTGCCCAAACTACAACAAAGAGCCGCTTATTTATCGCAAAGTGCCAACACAGAAATTTAAGTTGTGATTTATACTCCCTTCTCTGTCACAGTTTTCATTGATACCAGCACCTGAGGACACCGATAAAGCAGAAAATAGTCCCAGGTACAGCTGTCACTTTAAAATAGCTCTGTGCACAGCAAGTCCTGGGCTGTCTGGGACTGCAGGAAGATACCTGGAGTCCTCTCTGGAGATGGACTGAGTGCCCACAGAAAGGGCTCTGAGTGCCACCTCTGGCACCAGTGCCATAGGTTAGCCATCACTGACCTAGAGGATAGCTGGAGAAAAAAATCTGAAATGCAGCGAAATAGATCAAAAAACATGTTTGCAGCATCTTCCTATGGAAACTGTGTGCACGGTTTTCACTGCGTGATCCAAATACACATAACCTTTAATCTTTGGGTCAGTACAAACAAGAAGTTACCAAGTCTATATAGGTTTAATGATGTTTTAATACATTTAAAAAAATCCCATTTTTTGTACCAAAAAAAAAATTGGCTCTATTGCCATATTCTGTCCTATGTGAAGCCAACGGATTGACATATCCACCCCTCCCCTCCATTATGGCAAAGGAGGAGTTTCCACTTTTTTCTTTTCTTTAAAGGGGTTCGCCACATTCCATAATGTTTTCCATAGAACCGGAGATGGAGCTTATGATTTTATTTAAGAGGTGAGCAGTTCAGTCATCTTCTCCTCAATACCTCCTCCATCTCAATGCGGCCAAGGAAAGAGGCTGAGGGAGGGGGGGGGGGTTGATAAGGGAGGAGGAGAGGCAGAGGTATCAAGGAGTAGGAGAATCTTCCTCTCCGGCACTCACCACATAGTGCTGGCAGGGAGCCAGGTAATGTTAAAGAAACAATTAAAATTATTAAATTATTCAGATGCACTACAAAGGTATTTTTGCAGTCAACATGCCGGAGGCTATTGGAACCTGTTATCATGTAAAAATGACCTTCTTGATGAAAAGCTCAATTTGAGGTCCTGGAAGAGCTAGGGCTCTATAGCGGACTTCTGCATGGGGCCTCCATTTCCCTTAACCCCTTAAGGACGGAGGGTTTTCCGGCTCATTTCTCGCTCTCCAACTTCAAAAATCCATAACTTTTTCATTTTTCCGTTTACAGACCTGTGTGAGGGCTTATTTTGTGCGTAACAAATTTTACTTTCCCGTAATGTTATTTATTTTAACATGCCGTGTACTGCGAAGCTGAAAAAAAAATCCAAATGTGGAAAAATTGAAAAAAAAACGTCACGTTCTTGTGGGCTCAGTTTTTACAACTTTCACTCTTCGCTCCAAATAATACGCCTACTTTATTCTGTGGTTCGGTGCGATCGCGGTGATACCAAATTTATACAGGTTTTATTGTGTTTTAATACATTTTCAAAAATTAAACGAATGTGTACAAAAAAGAAAAAAAATTTTTTGCCATCTTCTGACGCTAATAACTTTTTCATACTTTGACGCACAGAGATGTGTGAGGGGTCATTTTTTGCGAAATGAGGCGACGTTTTCATTGCTACCATTTTGAGGTCTGTGTGACATTTTGATCATTTTTTATTTCATTTTTTATGTTACGTAAAAAGGTGTAAAAGTTGCATTTCGGACATTTGGGCGCCATTTCCCGCCTCGGAGGTCACCGCCGCCTGTAACCGTTTTTATATTTTGATAGATCGGGCATTTTGGGACGCGGTGATACCTAATATGTTTGTGATTTTTACTGTTTATTATGTTTTATATCCGTTCTAGGGAAAGGGGGGTGATTTGAACTTTTAATATTTTATTAATTTTTTTTATTTTTTAAACTTTTTTTTTTATTTTTTTTTTCACTATCTTTTAGACCATCTAGGGTACATTAACCCTAGATGGTCAGATCGCTCCTACCATATACTGCAATACTTCTGTATTGCAATATATGGCATTTTTGCAGCACATTCATTACAATGAGCCACTGGAAGACAGCTGCCAAAAGAAGACACGAGGCTACCATGGCAACCGATCGCCGCCCCCCGATGACGTTCGGGGGCGTGGCGATCGGAAAAAAGATGGCGGCGCCCGCGCGCCGCCGTCTTTTAAACGCCACCGGCGACTTTGCCGGCGGCGTTGAAGGGGTTAATAGCCGCGATCGGTGCAAGCACCGACCGCGGTTATTAGCGGTGGGGGTTTTGTGCAATATGCAAAAACCCCCACCTTTGTATGAAGAGGACTCAGCCCGTGAGCCCTCTTCATACATCCCTTATACCTCTGCGCCGTAGGCGAATCACAAACACAGAAAATTGATTCCCGCAGTGTAACTATTGGCAGGCAGATCAAAAAATATTTTGTTGAATCCCGCCACAACTTGCAACGGTGTATTTTTTGAATTTTCATCTCTAATGACTAGTGGCTCAGGGGATCACCTACGTGACTGAATTTTCGGGAGGTGAGAGGAAAGACATGTACGTTAATGTAAGTCAAATTTAATCATAATACCCTAGGAGTCATTATACTAATAACAAAAATCCAAACATTTTATGTTTCCTTTATTCATCCCATGGGCACTCCTCCTTGGGCGGCCTCTAGTAGGCCCAATTGGAGTATCGTGGGTGCTCCCGAAGCAGGGAGACTGGATGTATTAATGGGAATGGCCTGGTGGATGATAGCACTACAAGGTGAAAGGGAGTGGCACTAACATCTCACGGTCGCATCAGTTTGTGACTGTGACCACAGGGTCACAGGTTTGAAGAATAATTGTTTTGTAATCAGACAATTGATAATTCATTACAATATCGCGCTGCAGGCAAGGCAGGATGCATCGTTAGTGGACGTCGGGTTTGGCCTATCTGATGACATCATCAACGGCACTAATCTCCAGCCTTACTGTTATGTTGAGGTCTAAGGTGCACCAGATAGGCGCCTCTGCCTACCCTGTCTGCCAGAGGAAGGAGTAGGCCGTCGGGGTATCACTGGTGAGGTGAGTGGTAACAGAGTTTATCGTTGTTGTTGCATTAGGGGGCGATCGCTGGACATTTTAATTAAGGGGGCTATTCTACATTTCTAATAAGGGTCTCTGCGTACAATTCATTAGGGCTCTTGCTGACATTCATAGAGGGGTCTCTGCCTGACATTTATTTGGGGTAGGCATTAAGGGTCCTGCTGACTCATTTTAAGGGGGTATTCCGTGCCGAATTTGCATTAAAGGTTGTCTCACATTAGTGGGTCTGTGCTGTATTGCTTAGTTGTCATGAGTTACAAGGGGAGTCTTTACATTTCTATAGGGTCCCTGCATGTCATTTCACTAACGGGGATGCTGCTGTGACATAGCATTAAGGGGGTCTCTGCTGATCCATTTCAAAAGGGCGGTCTCCTGTGACTAGAGACGAGCGAGCACTAAAATGCTGGTACCCGTTATTCGAGACGAACTTTATCAAGGGGACCAAGGACTGCACAGGGAAAGCTTGGCCAAGCACCTGGGACCTCAGAAAAGGATGGACAACACCACGGAAATGGACGGATAAACAGCAGGGGCAGGCATGCATGGATTCCTCTGTAGGCTGTTATATTTGCACCATTTAGTGCCCAAGATGGGCACACATGGCAATGACGAGAGTGAACCGATCGAGTCTTGGATTAGCATCAAAACATCCAAATGACACTGACAACGATAGGGGACTATGCCAAGGCAGCAGCGGCGGTCTAGAGAGGTCTTGGCACAGACCCGCAAATGCGATCTAACGGCTTAAAACCAATGGGGTGGCAGAGAGTACCCCAAAGGAGGGAGCAAGAGCGCTCAAATAATATCGGTAAATTATAAAGAGTTGCCAGTATATTTTGGTGTTACACAGGGGTGACGACAAAGTTACAATAGTTTGATGAGGAAACCATGAAAACACCCAAAATTCTGCCTGACACAGCTCGTCTTTGATAAGGGGACATGTAAGGAGAAGAGTGAATAGTAGTAAGATTACAAGAGTGCTGCCAGTAAAACGATGTGAGTTGGATCCTTGGGGGTGGATCTAGCGGTCTCAAACGCAGGAGCAGGTAATTGTTTCTCGAATGTACATTAGAATTGAGTGCACTGTATTGTGGCACTCCCATCAAAATTGTTTAAACAACGGAGCGGGTATGTTGCCCTGCCAGAAAAATTAAATACTGACGTACTTGCCACGGCCATGGGCCTGGCAAAAAATACCAGAGTTTCCCTGCTTAGTGTTACAAAGAGGAGGAGAAAGGAGGAAAATGAGAGGGAGTGCATACTTAGTTCAGGTTCGTTTTTTCACTGGTGGAAAGGCGGAGATATCCTGGCTTATATCATCTTGAAGCGTCCCCTAGTCAGCGCATGTCAGCGACAGTGCGTGGTACGACTTATTCGGTCGGTATGATGCCACAGCCCTGCAACTGAAAACCGCTTCGGTATCAACACGCTAGTCGCAAGGGCAGGCAAGACCTTCCAAGGCGTACAGCGCCGTCGTGCCACAATGTCCAGTCTTTGAAACCCAGTCGATTGTAGGGAGCTGTGTGATTCAGTTTTAGGACGAATGGTTATGGGTGGCGCTACGTACTACTCTCCCATATTCTGTAAAAGATCAGCCCTACCTGCCGAGACTGGGGACAGGTGACAGTGTCTTGCTGGGGGGGTGACATAAATGGCAAAGCCTTGTGAAAGCAATACCCCTGCCAGTGTGGACAAGCTGGCATGGTAGCCTACTGCTCCTCGACTACTTGTCCACGCAGAAACGTGACCGGCCCTCGCCGGATCGCGCTGTACAGAAGGGAAACTACTGTTTAGCTTGTGCACCAGGGCCTGGTATTCAGTGCATTCTTCATCAACTCCTTCCTCGTCCAGGATGAGAGTGGAAAGATTTGCTTGCACCGTGGGTGCCAGGAGAGGATACACCCAGTAATCGGGTGACTGGGAATAAATTCTTTGACGCGAGGGTCACGGGGATAGCAGCTTAGCATGAAATTCTCATAGCGCAAGAAGTCCAACGTCGCAAGAATTCACTCCCTCAACTGGCCTGCTCTGATGCAATTCTTGCCTCTCTCCTCCAACTCCTCCATCATCCCTTCTTCTGCCATACACCTGAACACAGACCCCGCTGAAACAATGGTCCCCTCTTTTGTCTCGCCAAAACATTCTCCTCTCTTCCTAACTCATCCCCTCCCCTCCCCGATAGCGCTGGAGAAACAGATCTAAGGGTGCTTGGCTACACAAGGAATCTTCTTCCCGCGCTTCTCTTGTGACGTAGCGCAAAGCTTCCAACTTCAGCTGAGCCAAGAGTTTTTCAAACATCCAAGCAGTAGCGGGATGGTGAGGCTGGTCGATGGCGGCATCGCACTGACCATCTGTGTGTACTCCTCAAAGTACTCAGCACCTGACGATATCAGAATCCGTCCAGCCTCATTGAGACTTAGAGGGAAGCTTGACCTGACCTGTAACCAGTTCTGGGTGGAGTTGATCATCTGTGTCAGTACAAATCGCTTGCGCTGCTGTAAACCTGTAACATTGTTAGTGTATGAATTCCATCCTCGTGGCACGCGCCAACATGGTCGGTGGAGTGGGCAGTATTTGGAGGCGGCGCTGCGCTGCCCTGAGAGGCAGCATCTGTGCTGGACTTCGAAATGCGCACAGATCGGCGCACCTTCGGTTGACAAAGTCAGACAGATTGGGGTTGTTTGAGGAAAAACGTGTCTGAACTATGGAGATTTTAAAACATGGGCCAGCAGGCACATGTTCAGTCGTGCCGAGTTGTCAAGAGCTGCCACCAGGTTACGGTTGGCCGTTTGGTCACACCACCATGGGCATGGCTTTCAGGTTCAGCGGGTGCCAGCCACATATCATTCTATTCTGGCGCCGGATGCCTGTAAAACTCTGTCCAGAACGGCGTTTGGTCAGGGCACAAAGGATGTTCTCTGACAGCGTGCTTGGCATGGGACGGCACATCGGGAAAAGTAGTGGCGCTGGGGAGCCGAAATACCGAGGGGCTGTGCCGCCGTCCATAGAGGTTCGAAAGCCCTCGGTCTCTACGCCCTATAGGGCAGCATCTCCAGGCTAGCAACTTGAGATGTGGACGTTGGGGCTTGGGCATGTGGGGGTGCGGCCGTAATACCTCCGTTTGAGCGCTCAGCGTCTGGGGTATGGGAGCTAACGCTGGTGGATGCCTGTCAGGATCGTGGAGGCGAAGATGGGGTTTTTCGCCACGGAGGTGTTTGGCACTTGGCCGTGGTCCTGGGCCAGGGGGCCTGACTATGCAGAGACAGCAGGGGAAAGGCCGTGGTGTGCCCGGCCGGAAGGTGAACGGGCTTGGTGCCATGAGTGGGGTGTTGTAGCATCAGATGCTGCGTCACTACTGGTGGTAGTTAAGATAGTAGTGGGGTGGAAAACCCCTGCATGATCCTGGTTTGGCAAAGGTGCACACACAGGTCCGTGCGGGGTTCATAGTAGCGTGTTTGTACTTTACAATACCTCCAGACTTCTGAAAAAGTATAGCCCCGCCACGGGAGTTGACTCGGGCACATTGGGCCCTGATTGCACAGCTCTGGCCCTGCTTCTCTTCTCTGTGCACACCACTGCATCTTCCATAACCTGTTCTGCTATGGACTCGCTCCGTCTCAGAAGGCACTGTGTTCCAAGGCGTCCTATCAAGCCAGCTTGGGTCTGTCAGCCTCATCATCCTCCGATGTCCCTCAGTCCTGATGTCCCCCTCGGACTCCTGCCCTGACAAACAACTTTCACCACTGGTCTGAAACCGTGTCTCCATTCGTCCACACCCACTCTTTAACACACTCTCACTACGTGAATAATTTCAATCATCACCCACAGACTGCATGGGGAAAAACCTGGCTCGGAAAATAGCTCTAGCACACAGGACAAGTGGTAGGGTTGGACTGGGGAAGGGTCCAGAAAACAGTTCCTCAGAGTGATGCGGTTTCAAAATGCCAAATTTTGGGGGGAGGGGCAGACTGGTGCGGGTGAGGAGGCGAGTGGAGGAGCAGGAGGTCCGATTCCGAGTTTTTTCCTTGTTTTTTTTTTTTTTTTTTTTTTGGTGATGGGTGAGACTGCGTGGAGAGATGACTGGTGGGCGAATGGCTAAAGCTTGTCCGCAATCCACGAACACCACTCTTCGCCAACGTTCTGCCGTCAACTGTTGCTCTACCAAGTCCCAAGTAACTGTATGAATGGACATGATGAACCCTACGGAGTGGACCTTGCGGCGTTTGCCCTGCCTCCCCCCATCAGCAGGTGGGGTCTCACCCCGCCCAGGACAACGGCCTTGACCCCTGCCTGTTGGAGCGCCTCAAGTCCACGCCCTGCCTCTACCCCTACCCTAGGGTTAAACATTTTTTCCAATAAAGTGTATAAACTTGAAAACAAAAAAATGTGGTGGTTTTTTTTTTCTTTTAGTTTTTTATTTTTTTAACAAACGTGCTATCCTAATTGCTATGGAGCAGTTTACTACCTACACTGACGCACACAACTGGATTTTGTGCTTGCAGATAGTTTGAGCTATAAAATAAATATACGACTAAAAAAAAAAAAACATCAGCAGACTACCGTGCCTAATTCTACTCACCTCCTAATAACATTGTCCCATTGCGGGTTGAGGTGGATATGTGTGTCCCTAAGAGCTAAACACAAACGGACGTCAATCACCCTGCATTCCTCACAATATGGTACTAGCTCACTATTATGCCAGCAAGCCCAGCCAAGCAAACAAAAAAAAGGGGAAATAACAACGCTATTGTAGCCTAGTAACGTTTGGGTTCTCCTATGCATTTTGTACGCTACAATGACGAGATCACTGCTTTTGCAAGATGAGTTTGAGACATAAAATGAAATACAGCTCAAAAAAAAAAAAAAAGCAGGCAAGACTTGTCTAACTTCTACTTCAAACCCTACTACATCAAATGGTCCCACTTCGGTGTTTGGGGTGGATATGGTGTCACTAAGAGCTAAAACCAACTAGTCGCAAGTCCCCCTCAAAATTCCTCACAATATGTACTAGCTGCACTACAGTGCAGCAAGCCCAGCCACAAGCAAATAAAAAAAAAAAGTATAACATTATTGTAGCCCTAAGAAGGGCTGTTGGGTCTTGTAAGTATCACTCCTACCTAACACTATTCTAAATAACACCCTAACGCTTTCCCCTGACCAGCAGCAGCTCTCTCCCTAGCGGCATCAGCACAGAATGATACCGACGCAGGAGGGGCTATCTATCCCGGGTAATCCTGATACTGGCCAGCCAACCAACTGCTATCGACGGTAGGTTGTACCACGTACATGCTGGGTGGAGTCCTCTGGCTTGGTGATTGGCTCTGTTTATGGCCGCAAAAAAGCAAAAACGGCGGGAGATGCAATCTTCTTGTACGGAATGCGAAAGTTTTCGTCGCCCAAGCAACGAGCAGTTTCGAGTACGCTACATGCTCGAACGAGCATCAAGCCGGACGGCATTGTTCGTCTCTACCTACTGCCTAAATTTCATTAAGGGTTGGGTTCTGCCTCTGGAAATTTCATAATGGCTCTGGACATTCATATGAAGCAAAGGGGTGGTGAGATAGCATAAACGGAGTTTGTCTCTGCGTCATTTCAAAAGGCGTCTTGCTGACATTTATTTGGGTCCTCTGCTGACAATTGTATGAGGGGGCCTTGCCGAGCAATGTTATTGAGGGGGCGTTCTGCTGACAATTTATGAGGGGGCCTCTGCTGACAAATTTATTGAGGGGGCCTCTGCTGAAATGTATTTAGGCGGGCTGCAATAGCATTTCTTTAGTAAAAACTGCCGAATAAAGGGAGGCTCTGGACACAAATAAGGTGTTAAGAGGTTCTATAAGTCTATTCTGTGTTGTGGCAAGAGAGTTTAAGGTATACTGAGGGCGCCCAATCCAAAGTTCTGCTACATAACAAACTTAAGGTGAGTATACCTTTCCTTTTGTTTTTATACAACCTCGTGGGCCAAACTACTAAATATTAATACTGGGACACCGTTTCGGTGTCCAAATGAACGTATTGGCATGTGCACCACAGTTCAAGTAAACGTTAGCAACCTGCTGTCCGAAATACGTTCATGGTGCTCTGAGGCCAAACTATCCTATTCATGGGCACCAAAGAATCCATTCTTGATAATGTGAAACTATCATACAGAATTCTTTATCCCTATATATACGGGATAACCCTTACCAATTCCTTAAATCAATGGTCATGATGTCTACAAATCAAGAGTGTGTAGACTATATCCTTTTAATAGTTTTGTAGACATCATAGGTCATTCAGGTGGGATTAAGAAAATTCCCAGAATTCCTTAACTAATCACACATGCATATGCTTTTTATCCAGTAATAAGTAATTCAAGTCCACAGGGTTTTCAGTTCTCTTTCCACAACTTTTTAGAAATTATAAATCCATTTTAGCACTCATCCTTACAATTTACCTGTGATATCAGACATCCAGATCTTAATTTAGTATAACAGTGACTTACTGTGTACTTATGTATATATTAGTATATATAATAAGTTTTAGAGGTCACCAATGCAGGGCCATAAACAATGTAATAAGCGAAATGAAACTTAAACAAAGTAAAGATATTAACACGTAAAGGTCTGTTCTTTATATTGTGCAAAGCGAAGGCAGGCCGCTCGAAGAGCTTAAAAAATGATTATAAGTAAGACATTCATGCAGATATCCCCATAGCCGCTAAAAAATTTTCAGAGGACTGTTGGACTGGTCTTATATACCGTTGGAGTAGCTCCTTAATGGGGCAAACTGTGACCCGAACACCTGTGTTTTATGCCACCAAAAATGCCTGTGTACAATCCAAGCCAAAAATCTTCCTCTGGCCACAGATCCAGTTAGGGTGTTGATATGTGTCTTTGTGTTTCACTTGTCAGGTTGCTGTTGAACCCACGGCGAAGGACATACTAACTTTTGTTTATGCTTGTGAAGCCAAACAGTACATTGAGGAATGCGAAGCGACATGATGAAACACATATACTGCTTAATCCCTGATCGCGGTGGTTTTTGCTCTAAAAACAATATAATATAATTCAGGACCTTGTGAAAGCGGGTTGGCAATACTGATGCACACCATTAAAGGCTTGTCAGAATAGACGATAATAAGCACTAAATGCCTTGAGGAGCTCATTATTCGAGGACAAACTTTGTTCCGATGCTCGAGTGCTGTCGTCGAATAAGAACACCCCATGTGGAAGTTCATGGGGAAGATCGATGCTTTTTCACGTGAAGATAACACATGGGAGAAGAACAATAGACTATGAAACACATTGATATGGTTTCAGTGCGTTTCACTAGTCGCAAAGAACACATTGAAAAGAACTGTGAAGAACACTATGCAGAGTTTCCGTACAGCTGATAACTTATCCGAGAGAACGCGCGCCGAACTGGGTTGTCACAACGTATGTGAAGAACAATATTGTGAAGACACCATTGTAGATGTATGGAACCATCTGAGGGTTATTATAGCAAGGAATAAATACAGTCACCTGCTATATAGTGAGTAATAAAGGCAAAGATACTGTATTTACCATCCCAAAGCTATTGATTTTGGTGAAAACAAACCTTACAGTTACTCTTTACCCTGCACTGTTTTAAACCTATCACACTTTTAGATAATGGGCCCCACGGGTTTGTAACTTATCATTAGAATAGGTAATAAGATAAGATACAGTAATCAACCAATATGCAACCAAATTGTGGAATTTGCAATGTCAGTAATTGTCTTAGCTGAATATGTACGAATCTAGTTACAGGTGGTAACATGTTGATACAAGTGGGGTGGAAAAATGCCTGCTGCGGTTCTATAAAAAGGCTCTCAAGCTACCCTAAAAGACAGTGTGCCTCTTACACTAGAGATTGCTGACGTCTAAACCAACTTCTATGCACCCCCAAAAACATTGGAACAGTGACATTTGAAAGAAGAGGGCGTACATCTGGACTGAGAAAGGGCCATTTTTGAGAAATTTCCCACCACTTTGGCTTCCAGGGCTTGAACAGCAGTACATCTCAAGGCAAGGGATCCAACTGGTATTATGCATCAAGATAAATCTCAAACCATATACAGCATAGTTTCCCAGAAATGTCATAAAAGCCCAGTGTTAGATTCTTTGCCAAATACCATGCTGGTTTTTATAGGATGTCCTGCTTCATAAACCTTCAATTTTGCAGAGGATATAGCTTACAGAACCTTAACATCAAGATAGGGAAGAAGTGCATGCTCTGACTCAGCAAACAACCTCGTATTCTGACTCTACTAGCTTGCCCTGCACTAAACTACAGGCAACAAGGGGTGGAGATAAACTACCCGGGAAAGTACACAGAACAGTAAGAACAAAGAAACCTAAAGACGCAAAACCAAATGGTGGGAGGTACAAAATCATAGGGCAGAGTAGTCAAAGTTCTGGCAAACGGTCGACAAACACATCAATAAGATAGCCAGGTGTGAAGGAGTAACCCCATGTTGCCATCTGCAGTCTGATACTCAAGTTGGAACTGCTGACAACCCCCAGTTCTCAAAAATAACTACAGAAATTTGCACCAGCAAAACAAAGAAAAAGGTGCAGAAGGGGTACTTCAGAGAGTTCTGACACTGTATTCCTCAAAGCCCGCTTGAATTCAGGACTAGATGCTGCCAACGAATACTAGAGCCTCTCCTGCAATTTTACATTTCGTTTTCACTCTATATTGAAATATATAATGATATTCAAAAAATTTCATTTAATATTCCCACAGCTCGGAGCGTCTTGTTATCTTTTGTCAATGACATTTAAAGAAAAGATGACAATAAAACTCCCATGTTCTTTGTATTTGCTGGCAATCTGTTATGGTCTACAATACTATTTTTAAACTTTTTGTAAGCTTTTTAAGACTTTTAATCCCATTTATAATGATCTTCTATGTTAGCATAATAAATCTATACATAAAACATGCCCTACATACAATGCAGTTCAGCTGTTTTCATAGAAAACGATCTGTTGGTATTTTCGATCAGATGGTTTCCCTCTCCAACAACCAGGTAAATAGACATATGGATCAGACTTCCACTTCAGACTGAGCCAATTAATACTTCAAATCTTGGCATTGATACTTCAAATTGGGACAATCAACATTATGCTATGGAGATAACTAGGTTTTCGGTTCAAAGACCAATTTATGTTTTAAACTTTAGTTGAAACATAAAGTGTGTTAAACATCTAGGACTGGACTCCAAAAAACGTGTAACATTATTGCAGTTAGCAAACCTATGGGCATCCATGTTGTCCTCGGTCTGAGCATCCATCTGTCCCTCTCTTGGGCATGTTGTCATCAAGGCTGCCTGAGACTACAGAGGAGCGAGAAGTGTGGACAGATCTGGGAACCATCATTGGAGCTTCTTGCTTGGCCGTGTAATTCTTTGTCTCAAAATTTCTCCTGCGTTCTACTGTACTGTGTTCCTTTGGACGGCACGCCAATATGATTGAAAACTGTGATGGAGCAGTTGGCAATAAGTTACTGCTTAAATTTCCAAGGTGGCACTTCGAAATATAGTGGATTTTGGTTGTAGTCGAGCACTTAGTCCCTAAAATGATTGCCATAAACTGCACTAGTATGACAAAAGACCACCTGTTACGAAGATCACTTTTCTTATTCAGACCAACTTTCCTAACACAGAATTTTAGTTCCCTAATTTCGTATTTGAGAAGACCACATCACGTTGACCACTTTCAATACAAAAAAAAAGTTTTCAATAAATTGGACAGATAAGACAGAATAAACGTGGGGAATAAGGTGTGAAATAAGAGAGTTTTAGAGAGCACGCCATTTTGAATTCTATACACGCTATCTAGTATTCATCTTAGTTGGGCCAAGTGGTCTCACATAGAGCCTATAAGATCTAATGAGTTAATTCTTAGTTTATAAAACTTTCTGCATGGACTGTACCATGCAGTCTCTCTCTAAGGGGTTATTTTATTTTATACTTGGCCAGATACTACCACAGAGGAGGAGAGAGGTGGCCTAAAAATCCTTTAGGAGTGGGAGGCCGAAGGCGTAAACTGTAAAGAAACATAGGGGAGGGATAGTCTATAGAAGTGCGGACAGAGAGGTTAATGGTCTTAGAGTGGCACGGGGTTGTCATAGTGGAGTGGAGGCATAGTGAGGGCACAGTAAAAAGAACAGGATACAAGTGGTAATTCTACTAAAGTTATGGGGAAGTCGGCCGTAGTTAGACGTTTTCTTATTAACACTGACAAAACTTCATATTATAACAATATCATTATAGAAAACAATTCAACAATGATAACTGGCAAGTATAACGCGCCTAAATGAACGCAAATCCGGCCCTGGGAATAGATGCAAAAAAAAATCTATCATTAACTTCTGCCAATTTCGGCTCAGCCCCATGACTATATATAATTATAGTCTCTAGTAGCAGTTCCACACAAGATTTTGACTTTGATTTTCTGATACTCAGTAGTGTATTTTTTGTGGCAAATGTGAATAACTCCCCTCTGTTGATTGATGGTGGACTCTGAAACTGCAATGAGCTGCCACACATGATAAGACCCATTGGAAAATGGTAAGAAGCAACCAATTATATATTATTGGCTCAAATCTGATCAAAAACCACTGTGTGAACATACCTTAGATTATTTAGGAAACCTAAGGAAGAGATTATTTCAGTGTCCCCAAGTAGTCAAAAATTGCATTAGCTAAGCAAACATATTGATTAGCTTGAATAAAATATTTCCCCCCCAAAAAAATTGTTTTAGCCTTTGCTCCTCATGGTTAGATGTGCTGATGTGTATGATGGGATCATAGCAAAGCTTAGAAAAACAGAATGTATTAAACCTGTGATGCTCTGGTTTAGAAACGGACATTAAGTGGAAGAGGAAAGGACAGAAGCAATAGTGAGACCTAAGCCTCGATTCACCTTACTAACCCTACCTGACTTAACCGTTCCTACACTTGCCAACACGTCACAAAGTGACAACTGGTCACCGTTACCTTCCTGCCACAATTTAAAACAAAGGAAAAAAACAGGACAAATAAACACAGAAGAATAATGGTTGTACAGAAAAGGTCAAAACCAATAGGACAATGCAGTACAGAAATCAAGAGACAAAGGACGAATAGAAGGCAAGCCGGCTTATACAAAATTATGAAAGTGTAGAAACGACAGCTATTATGACCATGCGGTCTAGGAGTGAAGGGACTGGTCCCCTGATATCCAGATAACCAGAGTAGAAGGTTTAGTAATGTAAGTGGAAGAGGTATTCCTGTCTATTACAGCCCGCCCTAAACCACACTGTTAGCCCAGAAACAAAGTCACAGAAGTCAGATGGGGTGTGTGGAAATCAATTAAGACAGGCAGGAGTGAAGTAAGGCAGTATTCAGACTAGTGCAGGGCAAAAAGCAACGAAGAACAACGTCACATAATCAGCATGTTTCTGCCATACTTATGGGTAGAGATGGACACGGAAGCCCAAACAGGACAGATGTTAAAATCAAAACACTATCTGATCAGAAGCTGAATTACAGGGATACAAATGCAAAATACATAAAGACAGAAGGTGAGGGCTGCAGGAATGGAAAACAATATTTGCTGGAATGAATCGTTAAGAAAAGCACATCGTATTAAGTCATTTCTGTGTTCCATCTGGGAGAAAACTTAAAATGCAAGACAATGGGCAGCAAATTTCTGGCCAGAGTTAGCAATGAAAAATTGATGTGTATTTGTCTGTGTTAAAGTGGATGGGTACTAGAACTGAGAGTAATTTTACTTTTGTAAAATGTCATGAGCTCCACTAAAGCTGCAACTCAATTTCAATGAAAAGAAAATAAAGCACTTTAAAGATAGCCATAGCTGTAATGCAAAATAATGACATTTATTTTAGGAGAAAAGTTTTTTTCATTACTTTGAATCTTAAAGAGTTTATCAAACTATTCTTATCTTCAATGTGTTGCAGAGAGGGGACATTAAAGGGGTTGGCCTTTTTACACTCAGTTTTTGTTATGTAGGAGTAGTAGGTCATTTACCAGTAACATCTTATTAAATGTTCGCTCTCTGTTCTTCAAATGTAAAGTATTGCCTCTGGTTCAGAAATGTTTTAACCTCATTAGCTGCCAATCCTAACCGTGAAAATGGATAAGATAGAGGGTCATTGAGCTTAACGTTCATTACCAACAGTGGCGTAACCACAGCCATAGCAGTTGTAGCGATTGCAAAACCAAGTGTGGGTCTCCCGGGCCTTCTCTGCCAGTGAAAAGCACAACAGCAACCGGTGGTGGCCGTCTCCTCTGATAATCAACAGCACAATCCTCCTGCTCGCCCGCTTGCCACGTCCCAATGACCCGGACCCCGCACATCCCCCTAGCCCGCCGCCGGCACATCCCCTACACACACCGACCCTCCTGTCCCCAGCCCTTCAGCCAACATGTTCCCCAGCCCAAGCCTGCGGGCATGTCTGCCCAGCACCCGCCTCGAATGACGATAACAACCGCGTTGCCACCCGCTATTCAAAGACATGCTGCACCCAATGTCCCCTTCGCTATCCCATCCCGCTGACGAACGACACTACTGGCCAAACTTCAAGAAGTACACACCCCCTACCCTCTACCAACCAATCCTCGCAGAGCACCATAAGCATGCAAGTCATTTTATCTGACATATATATGTACAGCATGGTGTGTACATATATATATATTAGATATATATATGTATATATATATCACGGTGTCCCCTATTAAAACCACTTGACTTACATACAAACCCCTAGTTTACAATGGATCCCTCTGGATCATTGCGGTATTCTTGTACTTTAGTCCTAGGATACAATGATCAGCTGTAACAGTTTCACAGGTAGTCTGTAATGAACTTTATCATTAATCCGATACCTCTATGACACCCAACATTTTAAAATCCAATTGTCAAGAGACAAAAAGTTCTGGGCTGGATTACAATGATAAAATATACCAGTTAACGACGTACATACAATTCAACTTAAGAAATAAACCTACAGACCCTCTCTTGTATGTCACCCGGGGGCTGCCGCCGTAATATATATATAGATATATATATATATATATAAAAGTAGGTATGGGTGTAAAATGAGTACGATGTAAAAACAGTCTTACCAATATCGTATTTATATATTGTCTAAACCCCTTAACGCTCTGAGAGTAGCTCTAAGGCGCAGATCGCTCCTACCATATACTGCAATACTTCTGTATTGCAATATATGGCATTTTTGCAGCACATTCATTACAATGAGCCACTGGAAGACAGCTGCCAAAAGAAGACACGAGGCTACCATGGCAACCGATCGCCGCCCCCCGATGACGTTCGGGGGCGTGGCGATCGGAAAAAAGATGGCGGCGCCCGCGCGCCGCCGTCTTTTAAACGCCACCGGCGACTTTGCCGGCGGCGTTGAAGGGGTTAATAGCCGCGATCGGTGCAAGCACCGACCGCGGTTATTAGCGGTGGGGGTTTTGTGCAATATGCAAAAACCCCCACCTTTGTATGAAGAGGACTCAGCCCGTGAGCCCTCTTCATACATCCCTTATACCTCTGCGCCGTAGAGCTACGGCGCAGAGCGTTAAGGGGTTAAAAATATATATTTTATCATTGTAATCCCAGCCAGAACTTTTTTGGTCTCTGTGACAATTGGATTTTAAAAATGTTGGGTTGTCATAAGAACGAGGAGTAACACTAAAGCTTCATTACAGACGCCTGTGATAACTGTTACAGCTGATTATTGTAGCCTAGGACTAAAGTACAATAACTTAACAACATCCAGAGGTCCGTTTGTAACTAGGGGTTGTATGTAAGTCAAGTGTTCTTAAGTAGGGGACCGCCTGTATATATATATTATACACATAGCCCCCAGACCAGATTAATCAATACAGAAACTGGATGAAACAAATCACAAATCATTAGAGGCTCAGACCTGACCCACTTAGCAATCACAGACCCCCTGATCCTCTAAAACTATTCTACCACAGACCAGACATGTGGACCACAAGTTGGTCTCATTAACAATAATTAGCTGCCATGGTATCACTGGGCTCCCCTCTGCTATGATTGACTGCTGTAGTTTTCAACCAGAAGCCTGGTTGGTAGATAGCACAGCAGTGTGAGGGTAAACCCCCAGTGCACTTGGAGTTAGTTCACAGTCCTGCTGCTACTAACAACAAACACAAAGTTAGAATTACACATATCTCCAGGGACAATACATAACACTGGCTGCAGAGAGCACAGAGCACAGCAGTGTGAGGTCTGATTACACATCTCTCCAGGGACAATACATAACACTGGCTGCAGAGAGCACAGAGCACAGCAGTGTGAGGTCTGATTACACATCTCTCCAGGGACAATACATAACAGTGGCTGCAGAGAGCACAGAGCACAGCAGTGTGAGGTCTGATTACACATCTCTCCAGGGACAATACATAACACTGGCTGCAGAGAGCACAGAGCACAGCAGTGTGAGGTCTGATTACACATCTCTCCAGGGACAATACATAACACTGGCTGCACAGAGCACAGAGCACAGCAGTGTGAGGTCTGATTACACATCTCTCCAGGGACAATACATAACACTGGCTGCAGAGAGCACAGAGCACAGCAGTGTGAGGTCTGATTACACATCTCTCCAGGGACAATACATAACACTGGCTGCAGAGAGCACAGAGCACAGCAGTGTGAGGACCCGCCTGTATATATATATATATATATATATATATATATATATGTACACACCATGCTGTACATATATATGTTCAGATAAAATGACTTGCTTGCTTTATGGTGCTGGCGGGCATTGGTTGAGGGAGGGGGTGTCTTCTTGAAGTTTGGCCAGTAGTGTCGTCTAGCGGAGGGATAGGAAGGGGGACATTGGGCACATGGCTTTGAATAGGGTGGCAAGCGGTTGTATAGTCATTGAGGCGGGTGGGCAGACATGCCCGCAGGCTTGCGGGGGGACATGTTGGCTGAAGGGCAGGGGGACAGGCCGGTGGTCGGGTAGGGGGATGTGCCGGCGGGCGGGTAGGGGGATGTGCCGGGGGCCGGGTAGTGGGACGTGGCAGCGGGCGAGCAGGAGGATTTGCTGTTGATTATCAGAGGAGACGGCCAACACAGGTTGCTGTTGTGCTTTTCACTGGCAGAGAAGGGCCCGGGAGACCCACACTTGGTTTTGCAATCGCTACAACTGCTATGGCTGTGGTTACGCCACTGTTGGTAATGAACAGTTAGAGATCACATGACCCTCTATCTTATCCATTTTACGGTTAGGATTGGCAGCTAATGAGGTTAAAAACATTTCTGAACCAGAGGCATTACTTTACATTTGAAGAAAGAGATGCAGAACTTTTAATAGATGTATACTGGTAAATGACCTACTATCCTACATAACAAAAACATGAGGTAAAAAGGCCAACCCCTTTAATGTCCCCTCTCTGCAACACATTAAGAATATAAGAAATAGTTTGATAAACTCTTTAAGATTCAAAGTAATGAAAAAAAAACTTTTCTACTAAAATAGAAATATCATTATTTTGCATTACAGCTATGGCTATCTTTAAAGTGCTTTATATTTCTTTTTCATTGAAATTGAGTTGCAGCTTTAGTGGAGCTCATGACATTTTACAAAAGTAAAATTACTCTTCAGTTCTAGTACCCATCCACTTTACACAATGACAAATATCATCAATTTTTCATTGCTAACTCTGGCCAGAAATTGCTGCCCATTGTCTTGCATTTATAAGTTTTCTCCCAGATGGTACACAGAAGATGAATTATACAATGTGCTTTTCTTAACGATTCATTCCAGCAAATATTGTTTTCCATTCCTGCAGCACTCACCTTCTGGTCTTCTATGTATTTTGCATTTGTATCCCTGTAATTCAGCTTCTGATCAGATAGTGTTTTGATTTTGTAACATCTGTGCCTGTTTGGGCTTCCGTGTCCATCCTCTACCCATAAAGTATGGCAGAAGACATGCTGATTACTGTGACGTTGTTCTTCGTTTGCTTTCTGCCCTGCACTAGTCTGAATACTGCCTTACTTCACTCCTGCCTGTCTTAATTGATTTCCACCACACCCATCTGACTTCTGCTGACTTTGTTCTGGGCTACAGGTGGTTTAGCGGGCTGTAATAGACAGGATACCTCTTCCACTTACATTACTAACCTTCTACTCTGGTTTATCTGGATATCAGGGGACCAGTCCATTCACTCCCTAGACCAGCATGGTCATAATAGCTGTCGTTTTCTACACTTTCATAATTTTTGATTAAGCTGCTTGCCTTCTATTCGTCCATTTGTCTCTTGATTCTGTACTGCATTGTCCTATTGGTTTTGACCTTTATCTGTACAACCATTATTCTGTGTTTATTTGTCCTGTTTTTTTCCTTTGTTTTAAATTTGGTGCAGGAAGGTAACGTTGACCAGTTGTCACCTGTTGTGACGTGTTGTCAAGTGTAGGAACGGTAAGTAGGTAGGGTTAGTAAGGTGAATCGAGGCTTAGGTCTCACTATCTGCTTCTGTCCTTTCCTCTTCCACCTTAATGTCCGTTTCTAAACAGCAGCATCACAGGTTTAATACATTTCTGTTTTTCTAAGCTTTGCTATTGATCCCATCATACATCAGCACATCTAACCATGAGGAGCAAAGGCTAAAACAATTTTTTTGGGGGGGGGAAATATTTTTATTTTCAAAGCATAATACAATTGTTGCTTAGCTAATGCAATTTTTGACTACTTGGGGACACTGTAAATATTCTTCCCTTAGTGTTTTCCTAAATAATCTAAGGGTATGTTCACACAGTGGTTTTTGGATCAGATTTGAGCCAATAATTTATAAATTGGTTGCTTCTTATCCACTTTTTCCAATGGGTCTTATCATGTGTGGCAGCTCATTGCAGTTTCAGAAGTCCACCATCAATCAACAGAGGGGAGTTATTCACATTTTGCCACCAAAAATCACCACTACTGAGTATCAGAAAATCAAAGTCAAAATCTTGTGTGTGAACTGCTACTTAGAGACTATAATTATATAGTCATGGAGGCTGAGCCCGATAATTGGCAGAAGTTAATGATAGATTTTTTTTTGCATCTATTCCCAGGGCCGAATTTGCAGTTCATTTAGGGCTCGTTTATACTTGCCAGTTATCATGATTTGCTTGTTTCTATAATGATATTGTTATAATGAAGTTTTGTCAGTGTTAAATAAGAAAAACGTCTAACTACGGCCGACTTCCCCATAACTTTAGTAGAATTACCACTTGTATTCCCTGTTCTTTTTACTGTGGCCCCACTATGCCTCCACTCCACTATGACACCCCTGTGCCATCCTATAGACCATTAACCTCTCTGTCCGCACTTCTATAGACTATCCCTCCCCTATGTTTCTTTACATTATAACAGCCTTCGGCCTCCCACTCCTAAAGGATTTTTAGGCCACCTCTCCTCCTCTGTGGTAGTAATCTGGCCAAGTATAAAATAAAATAACCCCTTAGACGAGAGACTGCATGGTACAGTCCATGCAGAAAGTTTTAAACTAAGAATTAACTCATGTAGATCTTATAGGCTCTATGTGAGACCACTTGGCCCAACTAAAGAGAATGATCTAGATAGCGTATAAGAATTCAAAATGGCGTGCTCTCTAAAACTCTCTTATTTCACACCTTATTTCCCCACGTTTTATTCTGTCTTATCTGTCCAATTTATTGAAAACTTTTTTTTTGTATTGAAAGTGGTCAACTGTGATGTGGTCTTCTCAAATACGAATAAGGGAACTAAAATTCTGTGTTAGGAAAGTTGGTCTGAATAAGAAAAGTGATCTTCGCTAACAGGTGGTCTTTTGTCATACTAGTGCAGTTATGGCAATCATTTTAGGGACTAAGTGCTCGAACTACAACCAAAATCCAATTATTTATTTCGAAGTGCCACCTTGGAAATTTAAGCAGTAACTTATTGCCAACTGCTCCATCACAGTTTTCAATCATATTGGCGTCCAAAGGACAACAGTACAGTAGAACGCAGGAGAAATTTTGAAGACAAAGAATTACACGGCCCAAGCAGAAGCTCCAATGATGGTTCCAGATCTGTCCACACATTCTCGCTCCTCTGTAGTCTCAGGCAGCCATTGATGACAACATGCCCAGAGAGAGGACAACATGGATGCTCAGACAGAGGACAACATGGATGCCCATAGGTTTGCTAAACTGCAATAATGTTACACGTTTTTTTGGAGTCCAGTCCTAGATGTTTAACACACTTTAATGTTTCAACTAAAGTTTTAACAATAAATTGGTCTTTTGAACCGAAACTCTAGTTAT
Source organism: Engystomops pustulosus (assembly GCA_019512145.1). Taxonomy (NCBI): domain Eukaryota; kingdom Metazoa; phylum Chordata; class Amphibia; order Anura; family Leptodactylidae; genus Engystomops; species Engystomops pustulosus. The sequence goes on along the minus strand of CM033646.1, from coordinate 29,092,111 downwards.
CTCCATAGCTATAATGTTGTGTCCCAATTTGAAGTATCAATGCCAAGATTTGAAGTATTAATTGGCTCAGTCTGAAGTGTGAAGTCTGATCCATCTGTCTATTTACCTGGTTGTTTGGAGAGGGAACCATCTGCATCGAAAATACCAACAGATCGTTTTCTATGAAAACAGCTGACTGCATTGTATGTAGGGCATGTTTTATGTATAGATTTATTATGCTAACATAGAAGATCATTATAAATGGGATTAAAAGTCTTAAAAAAGCTTACGAAAAAGTTTTAAAAATAGTATTGTAGACCCATAACAGATTGCCAGCAAATACAAAGAACATGGGAGTTTTATTGTCATCTTTTCTTATAATGGTCATTGACAAAAATAACAAGACGCTCCGAGCTGTGGGAATTAAATGAAATTTTTTTGAATATAATTATATATTTCAATATTAGAGTGAAACAGAAATGTAAAATTGAAAGGAGGCTCTAGTATTCTGTTGGCAGCATCTAGTCTGAATTCAAGGCGGGCTTTGAGGAATACAGTGTCAGAACTCTCTGAAGTTACCCCTTCTGCACCTTTGTTCTTTGTTTTTGCTGGTGCAAATTTCTGTAGTTTATTTTTGAGAACTGGGGGTGTCTCAGGTTCCAACTTGAGTAATCAGCTGCAGAGGCAACATGGGGTTACTCCTTTCACCTGCTATCTTAATTGATGTGTTTTTGACCGTTTGCCAGAACTTTGACTACTCTTCTGCCCTATGATTTTGTACCTCGCCACCATTTTGGTTTTGCGTCTTTAGGTTTCTTTGTCTTACTGTTCTGTGTACTTTTCCAGGGTAGTTATCTCCACCCATTGTTGCCTGTAGTTTAGTGCAGGGCCAGCTAGTAGGCAGAGATAGAGGTTGTTTGGAGCTCAGAGCATGCACTTCTTCCCTATCTTGATGTTAAGGTTCTGTAAGCTATTCCTCTGCAAACTTGAAGGTTTATGAAGCAGGCATCCTATAAAAACCAGCATGGTATTTGGCAAAGAATCTAACAACTGGGCATTTTATGACATTTCTGGGAAACTATTGCTGTATATGGTTGAGATTTATCTTGATGCATAATACCAGTTGGATCCCTTGCCTTGAGATGTAACATGCTTGTTCAGAAAGCCCTGAAGCCAAAGTGGTGGGAAATTTCTCAAAATGGCCCCTCTTCTCATGTCCAATGTACGCCCTCTTCTTTCAAATGTCAACTGGTCCAAATGTTTTTGGGGGTGTCATAGAAGTTGGTTTTAGCCGTCAGCAATCTCTAGGTAAGAGGCACACTGTCTTTAGGTAGCCTCTGAGAGCCTTTTTATAGAACCGCAGGAAAAGCATTTTTCCACCAACTTGTAGTCAAACAATACCTGTAACTACTTACATATTCAGCTAAGACATTACTGCATTGCAATTCCACAATTTGGTTGCATATTTTGTATGTATCTTGTATCTTATCTTATTACCTTATCTAATGATAAGTTATAAACACAGTGGGGCCCATTATCAAAAGTGTTGTAAGGTAAAACAGTGCAGCGTTAAAGAGTAACTGTAAAGGTTTTTGTTTTCCACAAATCAATAGCTCTTGGGATGTAAAATACAGTAACTTTGCCTTTATTACCTATATGCAGTAGTTTCCTTGCTATAACCCTCAGATGTTTCCATACATCTACAATGTGTTCTTCACACATATTGTTCTTCACATACTGTTGTGAAGAACACCATTCGGCGCGCGTGTCTTCGGATAAGTTAGCAGATGTACGGAAACATCTGCAATGTGTTCTTCACTGTGTTCTTTCAATGTGTTCTTTCAGTGAACGCATCTGGAAACATCTGCAATGTGTTATTCAGTGTTCTTCTTTCAATGTGTTCTTTCAGTGAAAAATGCTCGAGTCTCCCATTGACTTCAATGGGGTTCGTTATTCGAGACGAGCACTCGAGCATCGGGAAAAGTTTGTCTCGAATAATGAGCACTCAAGCATTTTAGTGCTCTCTCATCTCTATTCAGAAAGCTTTTAATGTGGCAGTCAGTATGCACCCAGCTTTCACAAGGTCCTGAATTTTATAATTGTTTTTTGAGCAAAACCACCCGGATCAGGGATTAAGCAAGATATGTGTCTTCATCAGTGTCGCTATAGCATTCTCAAGGTATGTTTGGTTCACAAAGCATAAAAACAAATGTTAGATTTCCTTTAAGTGCGTGTTCACACAGGCAACTGACAAGTGAAACACAAAGACAAATATCAACACCACCTAAGCTGCGATCTGTGGCCAGAGGAAGATTTTGGCTTGGATGCTACACAGGCATTTTTAGGGCTAAAAACACAGTTGTTCGTGGTGCACAGTTTGCCCCTTAAGGAGCTACTCACGGTATAAGACCAGTCCACACAGTCCTTGAAAATTTTTTAGGGCTATGTGGATACTGCATTGCAAGTCTTTAACTTATAATCATTTTTTAAGCCTATACGAGCGCCTGCCTTCCTTGTGACAAATATAAAGAATCAGACTTTACTGTTAATATATTACATTTTTATAAGTTTTCCATTTCGCTTATTACATTTTTATGGCTGATCGTGACCTCTAAAACTTTTATATATACATATAATATATACATAAAGTACACAGTAAAGTCACTGTTATACCTAAAGTTAAGATCTGGATGTCTGATATCACAGGTAAATTGTAGGATGAAGTTGCTAAAATGGATTTAATAATTTCTAAAAGTTTGGAAAGAAAACTGAAAACCCTGTGAACTTGAATTACTTACTTACTGGAAAAAGCTATTGCATTGTGAATTATTTCAGGAATTTCTGGGAATTTTCTAATCACCTGAATGACTATGATGTCTACAAAACTATAAAAGGATGTAGTCTACACATCTCTTGAATTTGTAGACATCATGACATTGAGTTTAAGGAATTGTAAGTTATCCCGTATATATAGGATAAGGAATTTCTGTCTGATAGTTCACATTATCACAAGAATGGAGGTCTCTTGTGCCCCATATGAATAGGGCAATATTTGCCTCAAGAGCACCATGAATCGGTTTTGGACAGAGGTTGCTAACGTTTACTTGACTGTGTGTGCAACATGCCAATCCGTTCATATTGGACACCGAAAGGTTGTCCAGTTTAATATATTTAGTAGTTTGGCCCCAGGTTGTATAAAAACAAAAGGAAGGTATACTCACCTTAAGTGGTGTAGCAGAACTTTGGATTGGGGCCCTCATATACCTTAACTCTCATAGCCACAACACAGAATTAGACTTATAGAACCTCCTTATACACCTTATTTTGTGTCCAGCAGCCTCCCTTATTCTGGCAGTTTTTACTAAAGAAATGCTAATTGCAGCCCGCCTAAATAAATTGTCAGCAGAGGCCCCCTCAATAAATTGTCAGCAGAGGCCCCCTCAATAAATTGTCAGCAGAAGCCCCCTCAATAAATTGTCAGCAGAGGCCCCCTCAATAAATTGTCAGCAGAGGGACCCTCAATAAATTGTCAGCAGAGACCCCTTTATGAAATGACAGCAGAGACACCCTTTATGCTATGCTCACAGCAGCCCCTTTAATGAAATGTCAGCAGAGACCCCTTAGTGAAATTTCAGCAGAAACCCCCTTAATGAAATGTTAGCAGTAGAGATGAGCGAACATACTCGTCCGAGCTTGATGCTCGCAGCCGAGATTAGCGTACCTGAAAACTGCTCGTTGCGCGGACGAAGTACTTCGGCACCGATACTCGAAAGAAAATGGCATCTCCGCCGTTTTTGCTTTTTGGCGGCCAGAAACAGAGCCAATCACCAAGCCAAGAGTCACACCCAGCATGACGTGGTACCCTTACACGTCGATAGCAGTGGTTGGGTGGCCAGATCAGGTGACCCTCGGGATAGACTAGCCCCTGCCTGCGTGCTCGGATCATTCTGTGTCGGATGGCTAGGGAGAGAGCTGCTGCTGGTCAGGGAAGCGTTAGGGTGTTATTTAGAATAGTGTTTGGTAGGGTGATGAGTCACAAGAACCCAACAGGCTTCTTGGGCTACAATAATGTTATACTTTTTTTTTATTTGCTTGTGGCTGGGCTTGCTGGCACTAGTATGCAGCGCAGTACCATATGTGAGGAATTTGCAGGGGGACTTGCGACCGTGTGTTTAGCTCTTAGTGCAGCATATCCACCTCAACACCGAGTGGGACCAATTTTTGGGGTTTGAGTGAATTAGCAGCGAGTGCTGATTTTTTTTTTTTTTAGCTGTATTCATTTTATAGTTCAAACTCATCTTGCAAAGCGATGTTCTCTCATTGTGGCTACAAAATAGCCATAGGAGAACCCAACGGCTTATTGGCCAACAATAGCGTTTTATCCCTTTTTTTGTTTGCTGGTGGCTGCGGCTGGCAAGCATAGTGAGCTAAGTCCTATGGAGGGAATTTGCAGGGGGATTGAGTCCGTGTGTTAGCTCTTAGGGAACACACATATCCACCTCAAACACCGAAGTGGGCAATTATTAGGAGTTTGAGTGATTAGGCGCAGTCTTGCTGATTTTTTTTTTAGCACTGTTTCATTTTATAGCCCTCAACTCTATTGCAAAGCACAAAATCCGTTGTGTGCTGTCAGTGTAGGTAGAAACTAGCCATAGCAACTGGATACTCGTTTTGTTAAAAAAAAATAAAAAACTAAAAAAATAAAAACACCCAATTTTTTTTTTTTCAAGTTTACTTTACTTTTGGAAAAGTTTTCCAGAGGTGTTAGGGGGTAGAGGACGAGGGCGTGGACGTGGGCGTCTCCAACTCGCAGGGTCCGGCCGTGGTCCTGGGCGGGGTGGAGACACCACCTGCTGATGGGGGAGCAGGGGACACGCCGCAGAGGTCCATCCCTGGTTCATCAGTTCTCATTCTGGGAACACGTCGTGGGGTAGAGACACTGTTGAGGCCAGACAGTGCGAAGAGGTGATGTCGTGGATTGCGGACAATGCTTAGCCATTTGCCACCAGTCGTCTTCACGCGTCCACCCATCACCGAACAGGCACTCCTCCTGCTCCCTCCACCTCAGCCTCCTACCCCCCCGTCTGCCCCCTCCACCAAATTTGGCATTTGAACCGGCATCAACTCTGAGGAACTGTTTTCTGGACCCTCCCACAGTCACAAACCACTTGTCCTGCTGCTGTGAGCTATTTCCGATGCCCCGGTTTTCCACCAGTCGCAGTCTGTGGGTGATGATGACATCTCACGAGTGGAGAAGTGTTGTAAGAGGTGTCGGACGATGAGGGCAGCCGGTTTCAGACAGTGGTGAGTTGTGTGTCAGGGCGGACAGGAAGTCCGAGGGAGTGGAGAGGACTGATGGGGATACTCGGAGTGTGATGAGGTGACAGACTCCACAGCTGGCTTGATAGGCGGGTGACCAGTGCTCTGAGACGGGGCGAGTCCTATAGGAACAGGTTTGGAAGAGGCAGTGGGGGGCCAGACGGAGAAGCAGGGCCAGAGCTGGTGCATCAGAGGCCAAAGTTCCGCTAGTCAAGCCCGTGGCGAGGGCTAGATTTTCAGAAGTCTGGAGTTCTTTAAAGAAACACGGATGACCGACGGACTGGGGTGTGCAACCTTTGCCAAACCAGGATCAGCAGGGGTTCCACCACTACTGTTAACTCCCACAGTATGCGCAGGCATCTGAATGCTAAACACCCCACCTCATGGCAACCAAGCGTTCACCTCCGGCCGGGCACACCACTGCTCCTTCCCCTGTGTATCTGCTAGTCGCCCCCTGCCCGGACCACGCCCAAAACACCTCCCGTGCGAAAACCCATTTCGCCTCCACGATCCTGCCAGCATCCACCACGTTAGTCTCCATACCCCAGACGCTGGAGCGCAAAGGATGGTATAGCGCAACACCACCCACATGCCCAAGCCCTCAACGCCAATCTCCAAGTTGCTTAAGCCTGAGGTGCTGCCCTATAGGCTGGTAGAGACCGAGGCCTTTCGAAACTCATGGAGGGCGGCGCCCCTCGGTATTCGGTCCCCAGCCGCCTACTTTTCCCGATGTGCCGCTCCCAGCCCCTGCCCAGCACGTGTCCAGCGAAACATCCTTTGTCCTTGACCAAACGCCTGTTTCTGACAAGAGTTATTACAGGCATCACGGCGCAGAATGATCTGTGGCTGCAACCGCTGAACTGAAGCCAGGCATGGTGTGTGTGAAACGGCCGTAACCTGGTGGCAGCTCTGCAACTAGCAGAGACTGAACAAGTGCCCATGCCTGGCCCATGTTTTGTTAATCCATAGTTCAGCGTTTTCCTCAAGACATACCCAATCTGTCTGATTGCTCACGAAGGTGCGCCGATCTGTGCGCATTTCAGGAAGTCCAGCACAGATGCTGCACTCTCAGGGCAGCGCAGCGCCGCCTCCAACTGCCCGCCCACCGACTGTTGGGCGACGTGCCCACGAGGTGGAATTCAACACTAACCATGTTATCCAGAGTTTCCAGCAGCGCAGAGCGATGTGACTGCCAGATGTCAACTTCACCAGAACTGGTAGTCGGTCAGTCAGCTTCCTCAAGTCTACAATGAGGAGTGGACGTGGTCTGATATCTGTCAGGTGCTGAGAACTTTGAGGAGTCAACACAGATGGTCATGGCGATGCCGCCATCATCAGCCTCACCATCCCGCTGCTTGGCCTGTTGAAAAACTCTTGGTCGCATGAAGTTGGAAGCTTTGGCTCGTTCACAAAGACGGGGAAGAAGATTCCCTTGTTGATAGCCAAAGCACCCTTAGGTTCTGTTTCTCAGCGCATATCGGAGGGGTGGAGGAGGATGAGGAGGAAGAGGAGGAGAATGTTGGCGAGACAAAAGAGGGGACCATTGTTCAGTCCTTCGCTGTTCAGCGTGTATGGGCGAAGAAGAGGAGTTGGAGGAGTTGGAGGAGAAGGAAATGGACAGTCAGGCCAGTGAGGGAGTGATTCTTGCGCGTTGGGACTTGGCGCATATGGCAATTTCATGCTAAGCTGCTATCGTGACCCTCGCGTTCAAAGAATTTATCCAGCACCGATTACTGGGTTTACTCTCCTGGACCCACGGTACAAGCAAAATCTTTCCACTCTCATCCCTGGAGAGGAAAGGAGTGTGAGAAGATCATGAATACCAGCAGGCCCTGGTGCACAAGCTGAAACGTATTTCCCTTCTGACAGCGCTAGCGGACGAGGGCGTACTTCTGCGGGACAAGTAGCGAGGGAGAGTAGGCGACCAGGCAGCTTGTCCAGCACTGGCAGGGGTATGCTTACAAGGCCTTTGCCAGTTATAGTCACCCCGCAAGACACTGTCACCTGTCCCCAGTCTCGCGGAGTAGGGCTGATCTTTACAGAAATATGGTGGGAGTACGTAGCTGACCATACCATCGTCCTAAATGATCACACACGCTCCCTACAATACTGGGTTTCAAAGCTGGACATGTGGCACGAACTGGCGCTGTCGCCTTGGGGCGTTCTTGCCTGCCCTGCCGCTAGGTGTTGTCCGAGCGGGTTTTCAGTGCAGCTGGTGGCTCATCCACCGATAAGCGTACACGCCTGTCGACTGACAGCGCTGACAGGCTGACGCTATCAAGATGAATAAAGCCAGGATTTCTCCGCATTTCCACCAGGTGAAAAAAATCAACCTGAATAAGTATGCACTCTCCTCATTTTCCTCCTTCTTCCTCCTCTTTGTACACTACAAGCAGAGGAAACTGGCTTTTTTTGCCAGGGCCAACTGGCTCGGCATAGTAAGTACTCTATGTATTTAATTTTTCTGGCAGGGCCAAACTACCCTGTCCTCTGTTTTTAAACAATTTTGGGAGTGCCACATACAGGCAACTCAATCTATGTAATTTCTGGAAGGACCAGCTACTGCTCCTCTGTTTGAGCGCTAGCTCCATCCCAAGATCCAACTAACATAGTTTTAACTGCAGACCTTTAACTCTACTACTAGTTCATGCCCTCCATACAGGTCCCCTTATCAAACGGCGTGTCAGGCAGAATTTTGGGTTGTTTCATGGCTTCCTCTTCAAACTTGTTAACTTTGTGCGCCACCCTGTGGTAACCACAAAATATACTGGCAAACTGTAACTATTACCGATATTATTGAGCGCTTCTTGCTCACTCCTTGTGTTCCTCTCTGCCCCCCCATTGGTTTTAAGCCTTAGTCGATTTGGGGTATGTTGCCAAGACACTCTCTTGCCTGCCGCTGCTGCCTCTGCATAGTCCCCTATAGTGTCAGGGTAATTATTGGATGTTTATATGCTATCTAGCCTCATTCGGTCACTGTATGCACATGCTGTTGCCATCTTTGGCAAATGGTGCAATTAAGCAGCCTCAGAGGCATCCATGCATGCTGCCCCTGCTGTTTCCTGTCCATTTCCGTGGTGTTTCCATCCTTTTTCTGAGGTTCCCAGGGTGCTGGCCAAGTTCTGTGCAATCCTTGGTCCCCTTGAAAGTTCGTCTCGAATAACGGTAGTCCCGAGCATTAGTGCTCGCTCATCTCTAGTCAGCAGAGACCCCCTTTATGAAATGACAGCAGAGACCCCCTTATGCTATGCTCACAGCAGCCCCCTTAATGAAATGACAGCAGGGAGCCCCTAATGAAATGTCAACAGACGTCTCCTTAGTGAAATGTCAGCAGACAACCTTAATGAAATATCAGACAGACCCCCTTATTAATTGTCAGCAGAGACCCCTTTATGAAATGTCAGCAAATACCCCCTAACATGAATGTCAGCGAGACCCCTTTATGAATAGTCAGCAGAGACCCCCTAATGATATGTCAGCAGAGACCCCCCTTAAGATAACATGTGAATAGCCCCCTTCTCTAAAATGTCAGCAGATCCCCCCTTAATGAACAAAAACGATAAACTCTGTACTCACCCTCACCAGTGATTCACGGCCTCCTCTTCTTCTGGCAGCAGTGTAGGCAGAGGCACCTCCATCTGTGCACCTTAGCCTCACATACAGTAAGGCGGGGTAGTGCCGTTGATGTGTTCAAGAGCGCAAGCACGTCACATATGACGTGCATCTGCCTGCCTGCGCGACTATTGTAATGAATTAATCATTGTCTGATACACAAACAATTAATTCTCTTCACCTGTGACCCGGTCACAGTCAACCTGCTGCGACCGGATTGTTAGGACTTCTCACCTTGGTTATGTGCTCTCATCCACCCAGCCATTCCCATTACTACCTCAGTTCTCTGTCGGAGGACACCACTACTGCCTAACTACTAGAGGGCCCAGCAGCAAGAGAGGGAGGTGCACCATGGGATGATGAAGGAGAACTAAAATGTTGGATTGTATGTTATTAGTATATGAATTCTAGGGTATTACTGATTTAAATTTTGACTTACATTAACGTACATGTCTTTTGTCACCTCCCGAAAATTCAGTCAGCGTAGGTGAATCCCCCGAGCCACTAGTCATTAGAGATGAGAAATCAATCCACCTTTGCAAGTTTTGTGGCGATTGACAAATGAATTTTATGCCTGCAATAAGTTTACAGCCGAGAGAATAATTTTCTGTGTTTGATGTATGCGCGGTCCAATGAATCAAGCAAATAACGCTGAAATTAATTTGTTCATGTAGATCCAGGGGTTGGCAAGGTCTGGACAGACAGACTCGGTGATGTGAAAGCTGTAACACAAATCCTGTATTATATTCGGCGCTGTCTAATTTTTTCAAGCTTTACGTCTTGCACACATCAGAATTCGAAATGACAGGAATTTTTGGAAAATAAAAAAAATCCTTTGTAATTCAGAATGAACCGAACTACGATTTTTCTTCAAGTGTGGTGTGACAGTGTGGTAGTGCTTTATGAATAAAAGATATTAGGGATAACAAATTCGGGAAACATCACAGTAATGCAAATAAATATATAGCGGTAACCCGGCACCGCCCCGTTAAATGTGGGCCTTGGGTCATTCTGTCACACTCGGCTTTGTCTTCTCCTTTTCTCGAGTCGTTTGCTGCAAATTAGATCCTGTCAGAATGGGGAGATTGAGAGATGTAACAATGCGACTTGATGTAAATGTTAAAGAAATGTTTATGAATCAAAACGGGTCTGTGGTGCAACCTCTGGCGCCGAGGATTTCTCCAAAACTTTGCATTTCTTTTGTGGTCGTAGGCGCAGTCCTGTGAGTATTAATACAGTCTTCAGGAATTAAGCATGCCTAAAAATAAAGCACTTTATATGGTGCATCTTGTGAATAATAAACCTATCGATCCTGTCTGCTGTTCACTTTTCTTGCTGCTTTGAAAATTTCCTATTTGTGTCAATTACTCAATCAGAAATTGAGTAAATCTGAAGATAATGATGGTTTTAATTCAATGACAAAGGAGTGACATAGCTTTTACTCATTAATAATAATGATTCCTTATTTTTAGCGCACACAGATTAGCAGCGCTGCACAGAGCTTGCCCAATCAGTCCCGGTCCCCAATGGGGCTACAATCTAATCAACCCTACCAGTATGTTTTGGAGTGTGGGAGGAAAGGGGAACGGGAGGACCTGGAGGAAACCCAGAGAATACCGAGAGAACAAACAAACTCTTTGCTTCATTTAAAGGAATTGTGTCACCAATTATAACCATACAGTTGGTGTCTGGCCTGGTCAAACACGTGGCGCTCTAACTGGTTACTGTGGAACTTGCATTGAAAATAATCAGTGAGTTTTGTCTATTCCTAATGACATTTTTGGCACATGGTGTCAAATCATGGATCATGTGCCTAATCCAGCATGCAGCCTGGCTCCTTGCCCTACACGTTGCACGGCTAGCCAAAAGGGTATGAGCAGAGCACGTGGGGGCCTATATTTCCCTTCGCATGCTAGTCACTTGAGCATTGCAGTACAGCATAGTAGGGAGCCTGAGGCCGGACATCACGGGCACTGCCAGGTGAGACTGCAGGAGCTCATACTGTTGTGGCTGTGGTGGCATGTGACTATGTGGCGACTGTGGGGCACTGCAACTTTGGCTACTTTGGAGTACTGTGACAATTGGCTACTGTGGGGCATGGTCGTCTGGGAGCACTTTCATCTTGGTACTGTGGAATACTTTCTGTTGCTATTGTTGGGGGGCATTGTGACTATTGGCTACGTGGGGCAACTGTGATTTGGTTACGTGTGGGGGCACCATAACTGTAGTGAGGGCGGGACTATTTTCTGCTTGGTTGCCCTCATAGGGATAATTGTAAGGTTATACTGTACACTGTACTTCTAAAGAGCTCGCTTAACTTTAAGGGTGTTGCCGCAGAGTATGAAAAAAACGAAAGGTGGCGAGGGGCTGCTTAAAATAAAGATCTACTTCCTCACCATGTAAACAAACAGGCCGCCGGGCCGGGTGGATTATCTAGCTTCCGCGCCGACTACCGACCAACCTTATACACAATGCTGTGAATAGGGACGGATAGGCGGGCCGGCCCACGGCTGGGGAAGCTGAACCACGCACTGCTCAGCGCGCCAGTTGTTTATGGCGCCCCCGGTCAGGAGCGAAGCACGCACAGGACACCGGAGGGCGCGGAAGGTAAGTAGATGTTTATTTTTTTAAGCAGCCCTCCGGCCACCTTTAGTTTTTTTCATAACTCTCGACACACCCCTTTAAGGAGTATACATTTATACAGAACTAAAATGTTGTTCTGGTCATTAAAAGCAACCATTAGGCTGATTTGCCCCCGGGAACAATTAGTTTGACACCCCTGCTGACCCCTCTGTGACAGGATGGCCAACTCAAGCATGTCCAAGTGTCTTTGCAGATCAGTATATTATCTGAAACAAAATCTCAAAATTCAGTTTAGTTGGGCTAGTTTTACAAACATGTGTTTACGTCCATATGTCTGGCGACACAATGGAGACTACTAAAGGTACTTGTCACCAATAGTTTTATAAACTTGAATGATCCATAGATAAAAGGGCATTACACCCTGTGTGGTGCTGTGTATCACCTCGTACATACCAAGCAGTCAAAAAATATTGAAATTCCTGACCCTTGAAACCTATATGTGGTATAAGAGGTATAGAATGTACATTATATAAACCCCTAAGATTCATACATAGATAGTTGCCTGTCCAGCATCTAAGGGATCAGAATCACAGTTTTATCCAATCCATCACTATGTAGAGGTAACCCGGAAGAAAGAAAGAGCCCAATCTCGTCCATTCTCTACAACATTCTCATATAACATCTCATTCTTCATCAGTATATTAATAGGATTAACTTTTGGTGGTGGGGTTTCCACAGAAAGCCCTCACTGTTTTTACCCCTTTAAGCCTCTTCTAGTGGAGAAACCTTAAAGTGCTAAGCCAAGTCAACCTGAGAAGAGTTAAGTCGGGCAGAAAGTCTGACCGGACACCACTCAGCGAAGACTCAACAGTATATTAGTGATCCCACGTAAGTAACCTTGTCTGAAACTTTACTACTCCTCCAAAGTATCTTAACAAATAGCTTTTAGTATGAAGTGGTTTACTTAAAAAATAATCTAGAGGACTGTCGTTCTACAGGTACATTTACTGGAATAACACAATGGAATGTATTAGTTCTACATAGGAAATTATCAAGTGTATAAGTCAATGGAAGATGGATCTAGGTTTCACTGTGGTGGTTTTGATTCCCACGGAACAACTGTTGTTGCACTTAGGCAAATTAACATCAACCGGCCACTTTATTGTACACCATGCTAGTAACGGGTGAGACTTTAGCCCTTTGCCTTCGAACTGCCTCAATTCTTCATGGCATATTGATTTTCTTCACGGTGTTGAGCAACGCACTGTCCTCAAGCGTTTTCGGTACATTGTGGACACCTGTCGCACCAGTATGCCGCAATTGATGCATACCTATGATGCGAATCTACATTCCACCATCCCAAAGATGTCTATTGGAGATCTGGTGTGGAGGCCATTTGGTACGTGACCTCAGAGTTAGTCGTTCACAGAAACCAGTCTGAGATGATTCAGCTTTGACATGGCGCATTATCCTGCTGAAAGTAGCCATCAGATGTTGGGCACATGTGGTTCTAAAGGATGGACTGGTCATGCACAATACTCGGTAGGGCCTGTGGCATTGCACGAATGCCTCAATTGTGACCAAAGGGCCCAATAAGAGTGCCAGAGAAAATATTCCCCACACCATGACACCACACCACCAGCGCTGAACCCATTATACAAGGCCTAGGATGGATCCATGCTTTAGTGTTGTTGACAACCAATTCTGTGTAACCTATCCATCCAAATGTCACAGCAGAAATCGAGGATCTAGTCAGAACCAGGCAACGTTGTTACAATCTTTTTACTGCCAATTTTGATGAGCTTGTGCAAATTGTTAGCCTCAGTTTCCTGTTCTAGCTGAAAGGTAAGGAGAACCGGGTGTGGTCTTCTGCTGCTGTTAGCCCATCTGCCTCAAAGTTCGACGTAATGTTGCGTTCAGAGATGCTCATCTGCCTACCTTGGTGTTGTAGGTGGCGATTTGAGTCACTGTTGCCTTTCTATCAGCTTGAACCAGTGTGTGCCCATTCTCCTCTGACTCTCTGAGATCAACAAGGCATTCTCCACCCACAGAAAACTGCCGCTCACTGGATGTTTTTCTTTTCGGACCAATCTCGTAGAAACCTAGAGAGGGTTGTGCGTGAAAAATCCCAGTAGATCAGCAGTTCTGAACAGTGAAATACTCAGAACCACCCTTTGGCACCCAACACAGCGCCACGTTCAAAGGCACTCAATCACCTTCTTCCCATACTGATGCTGCGGTTGAACTGCAGGAGATTGTCTTGCCCATGTACTACAGCCTAATGCACATGCGTTGCCGCCTGGTGATGGCTGATTAGAAATTAGTGTTGACAGGTGTAACGATAAGTGGCCGGTGAGTTGTAGTGTTTAGTTTATATGTTCTTCCAATTTCCAATGTTATGTCGCATATTCCTTGTACAGAGCTTATTTACTGCCTAAACAAATTTTCTTCTCAGTGACGTGAGTTATCATTCCCTGAATTCCAGGATGAAATTGGCGAAAAAAAAAAAACGCATATTACGCACGTCATCTGTTTGAGCTCAGTTTTTACACGACTTTCACTGTGAGCTCAAAAAACAACCTGTTTTATCTTTGTATCGTTGCAATCACAATGATAACAAATTTTAATGGTTTTTTGTTGTTTTTTAACTTGGTGTTTATTATTGTGTTTTTCAAAAAAATTAAAAAAAAAAAAAATTTGTTTCGCCATCTCTTGAACTAATAACTTTTTCTATTTCATGGAGACAGTGAGTTTCAATTTCTTGCAGATAAGTTTCTACATTGCATTGAGACTTTACGTACATTTTCGCTTAGGACTGTAGACTGACCCTGCTTGATCACTTTTTTATTTGTCATGTTTTTACCTTAATGTGAATCACCGTTTACAAGTCACATTTCAGAACATTTAACCTTGGGCGCTATTTTCCTTATTGGGTTCGCCACTGGCGAATCAACAGTTTTTATATTTTTAGATGGATCGGCATTTGTGATGCGGAACACGCCTAACGTAGTTATGATTTTTTTGTTATAACTTTATATCATCGTCGTTTCTAGGCAAGAAGAGTACTGATTTGGAAGTTGTTGTTTACTGCTTTAATATTGTTTTACTTTTTTAAACAAATGTTACTTTTTTTTAGACCTCTAGGGTTTTTTTAATCGCTATGGTCTAATCGTGCCATAGTCACTCTGCAACGCGACTTCCTGTGTTGTAAGCAGTATCGGAGCTTTTTTTTTCTACATAGGGATGTCGATTATTCCCATGCACCCAAACGGCGTCCCTATTTGTCAAAAAAAACGAATAATATTACTTTAAAGGGGGCGTGAGGCGACATGCCACACACATAGCTCTCCTCAGGCACCGATAGGTTTAGGTCACCCATCAGCGATACCTCCAACGTGCAAACGGGCTCTGCCTGTAGTAATAATTTAATTTCCATGGTTTGTAACTCTTGAGAGTGTGTCCTCCCGAAGAGGGGCGCGGCGGAGGGGGGCGGTGGACATAGATGGAAGGCGGGACCAAAACGACACCAATGGACAGGGGGTCCGGAGGGGACAAACAATATAATGTATAAAAAATCAGAATCTTATGAACATGTCAATGTGCGCTGCAGTAGTAGTAGCTAGTCCATGTTAGCCATGACATTTCTTAAGGCCCCTTCTACACGTGAGTGCCGCAACGAGCCCGTTGGCCCTACTGTTCCTCTTCGAGTTAGGGAAGACTGTAAGAAACAGTTAAAGGAATCTAACAATTTTTTTATGCCATTAGAACCAAATATACTTTGCGAACGCTTGTGTTAGCTACACTGATGACGAGAAACATATCTTGTTTATCCTTCACAAAGTGGTTATGCTCAAAAAAACTTTATAAAATTCAGGACCTTGAGAAAAGCGGATGGCGCACATAGAACATGGCCAGATCTGGGACATCTTTACTATGAGATGGATGAGGGCCACTCACACACAGCAGCTGCGGAAGGCGTGTGCAGTGATCGATATTACTTATGCTGTCAGGGGACAACAACAGTGTGAAGACGTTATTCCGACTTATTGCTGGGGGATTAACAAGGCTGACGCAGTGCCCATAATTAGGGGGAAGAGAAGAGGGAGACAGAGCGCCTCATTATCATCATTTATGATGGTTTTACAGCAAAGCTGGGGCATTATCTAAACAGAGATATGTTTCTGTGTAGACTATCCGTCATTTCAAGGTTAGATTTGGTTCACAATGCCTTAGAAGAAAAATGGAGATGTTACATTTAACCTCATTCTTACAGCTCCTTACTGAGAATGAGCAGTGCATAAGAGGCTTGCTTGAGTGGTCCCAAAGCACAGACCTAAGCAGCCAACAGCGATGTGTGGAGCGGTCATCACTTCCAAGCCTAAAACCCTGGGAATATTAAATCCATTATGCCACAGTCGGATCCTGATATAGAAAAATTCCGGATTAAAAACTAAACAGCCTATCATTGCCTAACTGCAGCCACTTCTTTATGGTTGGTGCCACTCAATTTTGCGTCATTCTAATACTGTGTTATGAGTTATTCATAATTACAATCCTAGAATTCAGTAATACCTAAAATCTATAGCAACATTTGAATATGAAGGATTGTACCCATTAGAGAGATTGTCTCGATCATTTATGATGGAGTAGAATCCATTGGTTAGTTGCAATCTGAGAGTATTAAAGTATGAATAGTCAAGAAGACTATCGCATGGTTCCAGTCTGCACTGCCAGACTAATCCGGATACTGGCCCTAAAAGAGTTAAGCGCCGCCTGGGCTCATCAATTAAAATAATTACATATAAAAATTCCATTTCCCTAAAATAAGACATTAAAATCCCAGGAAAACATTTCAGCATAGGCTTCAGCTGGCGTGAATCAGGTGTGATCAGCGGAATGCAAATGGCATTGAAAATTATATTTACGTCACCTGTGACCTTTCTCACATAGCAACATCCTCCACTAATTACATGGGATAAAAGGACTCATTGTTACATTACAAGTGACAGAAAAAAGGAGAGATGGAAGTCGTAGCACGCAGCATAGATGGAGATTGCTAATTTTCTTTAATTGACATCTATAAAACCTTAGATGTAATCAGATTGTTCTGCAGAAGTTGTTCGTTATATGTATGGTGAACTATTTTATAGGATAGATGGTGGTCGGAACCTGCTAAAATTTGCCAACTCCAGTCAGAACGGAGCCCAATACATAGTATATAAGGTTTTGTGGGGTGCTATCGTTTCATCAGATATTGGACCACAAGTTCAACCAATCCAGAATTGAAAGCAAAAATTATTCTAATTGGGCCAAGAGGCTCCACAAATAGCAGATGAAGTTTGGATACCAAAACATATTATATAAAATTATTTGTTCCAAATAGTGATAGGTTTTCTCTCAAGAAAAGCATCAGACTTCTCTCTTTGAACTTGAATAAGTATCCGCCATAATCCCTGTCTACGGTGGCAAAGGTAGTTAGAACGACTTTCCTCTATTAGATGCACCATTGTAGAGTAGATGCCCTTAGGAGAGAGAGATACCCGCCGTCTATGGCATGCGTAGAGCCTGCTCTCCTTTTAGGTGTAGAGGATCCCCCTGTCTATGGTGATTGCCATTAGAACGCTCAATAAATGACCTGGCATGTGTAGCTGCTCTCTCAGATGTAGAGGTTGCCCGTTCTATGTGATGGTAGAACTGAATCCTCCTCTAGATTAGAGGATGCACCCCTGTTATGGTGATGGTAGAACAGCTCGCTCTAGGATTTAGAGGATGCCCCATGTCTATGTGATGGAGTAGAACAGAGCGCTCATTAGATTTGTAGAGGATTGTCCCCTTGTCATATGGACTGATGGTGTAGTTATAGAAGACCTGCCTTCCTTTCGCGGTTTGTGTTAGAGGGATGGCACCCTGTCTATGGTGATGGTAGAGCGCCCCCTCGGTAGGCCCATAGTGATGGTAAGCTGCTGCTTAGGTGTAGAGGTCCCCTGTCTATGGTGATGTAGAACTGCCTCTTTTCTAGAGGAAGGATGCCCCTGTTTATGTTGATGGAGTAGTAGGTAGACTGCCCTCTCTATCGATTTAGGGAGTGCCCCCCTGTCTGTGTGGTGATGTTAGGGGGGTTTTTAAAGAACACTAACCTCTAGGTTGCTAGAGGATGCACCCCTGATCTATGGTGATGGTAGAACGACTGGGCTACTATAGGTTGTAAGATATGCCCCCTGTCTAGTGATTGGTAGAACCGCTGCTCCACCTAGGGAATAAAGGATGCCTGTGATGTAGACTGTCTTCGTTAATGGCTCGGTTATGGTAGACTTTGGTATAGAACTCGTCTCTATAGGTGTAGAGATGCCCTCCTGCTATATGGTCCATGGTTAGAAGCGGCCATGCTACTACGGCGCCCAGAGGATTGCCCCTGTCTTGACAGGTGGAGACCTCTATACTAGGTGTGAGGACCGTATGACGGGAGACCTCTCCTCTAGGTTGAATAGGGAGTGCCCCTGTCTTATGGCACGATGCGTCTGAAACTTACTCTCCTTAGGTGCTTACAGGACTCGCCCCAGGTTCTGGTGATGGTAGAAACTTCATCTTCCTTGTAAGAGATGCCCATCTAGACCACTCGGCCTCTGGCAAAGGCCCTACGTTATTAAAAAATTTTTTTGATATTCCCTGTACGCCATTCTCTGTTTATAACTGGAATAAACCCAATTTGTAGAAAACCCATGTCAGTGTATTTTATTATCTGACACTTGTGCTAACAAAACAAACCCTTGACTTGCAGGAGAAAAAACGGCTAAGCACCATCCGATAATATCTGTGCTTCAGGCTTCAAACACACTTCACCCCTTCGTTAAATGACAAAAGACGGCGCTGTGACTCGATATGTGTAATGTTTTAACCCTGAAGTCTGAACCACGCCTTTTTACTCACTGGCTGTGTTGATGGATTTCTACCACATCTCTGCGTCTACTCTACTATTAACTATATATCTTGGCATGAGATGATTAAAGGAACCTGTCACCGGTTTTCCCCGACTACCAACTGACACCCAACTTCACATGTTGTGCTGTGAAAGTTTTACTTTGGAGTTTGCTTAGTGTTTTCTCGATATTCCTTTTTTTTTATTTTTTGACCCTGCTGTCTTTAAACCATCGTGATTCTGTACTAAATTTTCTTCCAGATTTTGATTCCTATTCATATGGACATTCTGTTTGTGGATTTGTTTAGTGAGAAAGGGATTGATGACCAGTTGTCAACTACAATCTAGTGTAGGATAGGCAAGCATGCTGGACAGCCAGGGTGAGCTAACTGTGTTGGATCTCGAGGTCAGCCTTTAAAGTGTAGCTTTCGGGCTCATCGTCCAAATGTCTGACCTTTCCCTTTTCAACTTTTGTCCGTTCAACAACAACAGCCCTCCGGTTTTGCTGGGAGTTTCTACCTTGATTTCTGATTGTAGTAAATGAGAAGAAGTATACTGGTTCTGGTTATGCATGACCGTACTGGGCTGTTGTGTACCCTGCTCACCCTCCCCTCTGCAAATAGTATCAGGTAATTGACACCTTGGCTAGCAAAGATGGAATTCAGAATAGATAGAGTGGAATAAGCAATTTTAGTGGAAGAAGGGAGTAGTCTAAGACGCCAACTGGAGTGATGAATGGATTACAAAGTTCTCTGTATTAACTTGTCCAATTGCCGTCGTATAGCACTTTGTTGAAAAGTAGGGAACCATTTAAAGTTTCAAGTCAAATTTTTATTTACAGGAGCCGTAAGGGTTTTAAATATGTTCTGTCTTCATCGCGCAAAAAAAGCAGCTGGATCATCTCAATATTAATGCTGAGGAGACAGAACAGACGGAGAAATATTGTAAGGTCAGATGTTACATCCTCTTGAAAAAAAAAATGTCTCCAGCAGAATTAGATTCAACAATAATGCGGTAAGAGGTCCCGCCACGGCCCGACTGCACGCAACATTGCTATTTACAGAGAGACTTACGGCGTTCCTGTAAATTGTTGACCTGTACAGGACTGGGAGCACACCGGTACATGGACACATTGCATATTCACTGTGCTCAATGTTCTGTAAGCCTGACAAATGAAAAGAAGTGACCAACAAGTCAACATTTGTTGAGATTAGTATTAAAAAATAAAATATTATTTTTTTGAGTGTAAGATCACGGCTAGCGACAAATTTATTGCCAGATATGCCGTACTTCAAAAGTTTATTCAAATTAGGATAAGACTTTTCAGACTTCCTTAGTGTCGCCATGGTCACTGTGCAGATTATTAGTCAAAAAAGTAATTTTT
This sequence comes from Engystomops pustulosus, assembly GCA_019512145.1. Taxonomy (NCBI): domain Eukaryota; kingdom Metazoa; phylum Chordata; class Amphibia; order Anura; family Leptodactylidae; genus Engystomops; species Engystomops pustulosus. The sequence continues at coordinate 29,072,318 of CM033646.1, read as the reverse complement.
ATTGGAAAGGAAAATGTTACTATTTGCTTGAATAAAAACTGTAATACTCTACATGAGATAGTTCTATCTATATAAGGAAGGGATATTGAGCCGCGGATTTTCACCTGAATTCCGTATTCTATGATCTGCTTTCCATAATTTGTAATGGATAGTGAACTTCTAAATTTTTTTTTTGGGATTCAGCTATCCCAATCCACATCCTATGTAAGCAGATCCATACATATTGTTGTAACCAAGACTATGGTCATTGACTACCCATATAGAACGCAGTTGGCATTATACATAAAAAATAGTCTTTTAATGCATCGAATGCACAAATTGCACAATCATTATCCATGTGGCTTACAAATCATTTATTATTTGTGCAAGATTGCTTTTATTGGGGTCGTGATTGTGTGGCGAGTGCATTTGCACCCTGATGTATATTGGGGTGGGTGTGGGGGTTGACCATGTGTCACATACAATCTGTTCATTCAGACGCCTCTGCATCCATGTACAGATGTCTGTGCTTCCTTGGAGTTTCAGCCTTTTCCGCCCTGTTCTCCCTATGTGACACTCTGCTTATAAAAAATTATCTTTCTCAGGCCTTCAGTCCATCCTTAGGCGCACCCCACTCTGTTGGTTTACTCCCTCAGGCCGTCCTAGGACAAGAAGAAGGCAGGGATGAGTGGATAATTGAGCAGTCATAATCTCTATGCATCAGGTCTCCTCCTATTCATCAGAAGCTCAGAACATGGAAAACAAAAGATTCCACGGAGAGTTACAGAGAGCACACATAGGTCAGTACACGGAATGTGAAACTACTGATGAACTATCAGGAGAATTTATTTAGGACGGAGGAAAAGGTACATGCGCAACTTTATGTAAAATAAGAGTGGCCATGCCTTTCAATATATTTGCACACTGGTTAGATGGACCATTTAAACTAATTCACCTCTTGTGCACCCAAGTTTTTTGTCCTCAATAGACTGAACACTCATGAGTCACCCCTCATAAATCGCTCAAGGACGTGTCAGCTTTGTGTCAACCATTTCTTCTCTTTAGCACGACTGTAAGCTTGAGTACCCACCATCCTCAAAGACGTAAGCTCTTGATGTCACCACCCCATTTCTTCTATAGATGTACAGTTCTTGTGTCGCACCCCTAGAATCCTCATAGACTGTAAGCTTCACTGTTGTCACCCTTCCTCTGACGTACGCTCTTGTGTACCCCTCTAATAGACGTAAGCTCTTGTGTACACCTCATCCTATAGCCTTAGAACGTGTATCCACGCCCTTACCTGATGTTCACCCCCTGGTTCCTCATAGACTGTAAGAGCTACTGCACTCTCCTAGAGTAAGCTAGTGGCCCATCTCTCATAGACAATGTCAACCTCGTCCTAGACTGTAAGCTCCTGGGTCACCCATTGTTCCTCATAGACGGTAAGTCTCTGTGTCACCCCCTCAGCCTCATAGACTGAAGCTTTACTGTGTTCACCCCTATTTGTCCTCTAATTACGTACTTGTGTCAAAAGCTCTTTGGTACACCCCCTCATCCTCATAGACTGTAAGCTCTTGTGTCACCCCCTCATCCTCATAGACTGTAAGCTCTTGTGTCACCCCCTTGTTCCTCATAGACAGTAAGCTCTTGTGTCACCCCCTTGTTCCTCATAGACTGTAAGCTCTTGTGAGCTGGGTCCTGATTCCTATTGTTCCATATGACTGTTATTACTCTGTAGTGTCCTATTTTATTTCTATATGTCCCTCGGAATCTGTAAAGCGATACGGAATGTGATGGCGATATATATTAATAAAGATTATTATTATAAACAAATAAGCTTCAGAAATGTAAAACCATGTTCATGAAGGGGTTTAGAAGTTGGTAAATTAGCTTTTTGTTGGTCTGATTATGCGCCAAAAAATGTAATGAAACTAGAAGTGTAGCAAAAGTGTCTGGATTAAATAAGTCGGAAAAGAAGCTATTATGTGCCACCAACATATAGTAAATAGGGTGCTTAAAAAAAAGTCTATATGGTTTGAATCTACCCTTGGATCTGGAAGCTTCTGGTATCCAAAGACATCTATGGGCATCAGGTTTTGCTTAATTTCCCCTGCAGCAGTCCCTGACCAGCTGTCCAAAAAGAACATCCCCTTTAATAATGTCCTTGCAGAATATCTTCCTATTTAGAGCACAGACTGCAGCATTTGCATTGCAGAATATTGTAGTAATACTCTGCATTGTTATATATACTATTATCTATGACGCTGTACTGTTTCTATGCCATACAATGCCCTACGTCTCTGCAGACCCGGATACAGATAGCAGAATTACTGTTAGAATAAACAGTGAGTGCGATGATACCATATAAAGCAGTCCAATGCCCGGCCAGGTGATGTATTGCAGTCACTGACTAGCTATTTATAGTGAAGCCCAGAGAACGCAGGTCTTTCATCACTGCCCTAACATACTAGCACAGAATAGCAAATCCAATCTGTACTTACACAATACAGCCAGACACAGACACAGAGCACGGGCCGCTAAACTATATACAGTATGAAAAAGAGGAAAAACTAAAATAATTCCTCTATAATGTCTCTTTTCATACAGTTGTTTTGGTAAAAAACCTATGTTCTCACCCTGCAGGGTCCCCTGTCTTACCTTACATGTTATAATGTCCTTTCCTGTGTCAAGATTCTTCCGAGTTTTCCACAGTTTCCACAAATAAATGTTGCCTGATAAAAAGTTATACAATTTTCTTCATATTTACTATATCAATTTTTCATGTTTTTCATCTCTTCTTCCTGTAATTTGTTGTTTACATCAATTGGTTAAAAATCAGCTTGTGGTTATCTGATGGAGGTCACATGTGAAGGTCACACTGGTCAGAGGTAAGCAGATGTGTGTCCATGATACGACCATGAGCTGGTTTTGATCCAATGGGACCAGAAGGCCACTGAGGATGAAGTCCGCTTCCTGCTACACTGCTCCAAATACTCAGCAGTGAGCGACACTCACTTCAGGAGACTCTCAAATCTGGGCTTTAGCTTAAAGGAGGAGAAAGAGAAGATCTCCATTCTGCTGGAAGAGGAGACCACAATGGCCATATCCGCACAATGGGGCTTATTTACTAAGGGTTCGCGGATCACACTTTCGTTGCATTTTCTAAATTTTGGGGATTTGCGCCGCGTGACAGGTATTTAACTGGTGTTTGTGTCTTACGCGATCGGATTGTGGCGCAGCTGCGTTGGTTTTCATGCTGCAGAAATAGGGGGGCAGGCCGTCGGACGATTCTACTGATTCGGACTGAGTGCAGGATTTTACATTCAAATTGTGTCGCAAGACAATGCCCTTACATGCACCAGGAAGAAGAAGGTGGGAAGCAACACATGCATGATATGCATTCCGCACTTTCTTGGAATGCGACAGGAAGGGTAAGTAAATGTGCCCCAATATGTCACCGCCTACCATAGGCCGAGAAGCGCTTGATACCATGGACTGAGACATATACGATACCATGGACTATAATAACCCCCCACATCCCATGTCCCCCATGACCCTGCACCCCACCTTATTCCCCACAATCCCATATTTTAGAAATGCTTTGGTCCTGCCAATAAAGCTTAATTGGATTGATAGAAGTAGAAAGAAGAAGGGCTCTTTAGCAGTCGTGATGGCCCTTCATCAGTCACTTTGGTTCTTGGACTGGCAAAAAATAAAACATAAAAAAAATTGGGATTGGGTCCTGATAAGAACACTAGATCTTCCCTTATTGTGGAAAGAAAAGCTGGCTTTTTCTTTGGGAGGCATGATGAGAGAAAATGAAGGTGACTTGGTTGGACAAATTCCAAAGTACAGCCAGCTCTCCTCATCAATCTCATGGAGAAATATATGAGCTGACTCGTCGTGGTCTTCTGCTCTAGATGAAGATCTTTCAGAATGAAGAAGCAGTTCAGAAGAATATTGATTAGTCGGCCTGATTTCACAGAACAGCTAAATTAGAGATTGTGTGTGGATCTATAGACTGATAGACTGTGCTCTGAGGACTTCTCTGCTGGAGACACCCGGAGTGCACAAACCCATGTTTCTCCATCATGTTGTTGATAAAAGGTTTCAGAAAGTCCAGATTTATCTGAAGAGTCGTAAGCAATAAGCTTCAGAAGAAAGGAGCAGCTAGATTTAGGTGCATACAGGGCTTGGAATCAATATTGTGCTACACGTTGTCAATTTCCATTTTCTATGTTTCATTATGTTACAGTCAAGAAAAATTTGTGTTACGACCCACTGGAAGCAATAAAACTAAAAGATGGCCATCTGGGTCTTATAGCGACCCATAATGTCTCTTCAGCTTGTTGTACACAGATATATTACTTCTTAATGAATATCTATCTGAAAACCTCTGTGGACCTTTAAATACAGGCAGTTCCCGGGTTACGTACAGGATAGGTTCTGTTCTTAAGTTGAATTTGGATGTAAGCCGGAACTGTATATTTTATCATTGTAACCTTTTACAATGGTCTCTGTGACAATTGGATTTTTAAAATGTTGGGTTGTCATAAGAACCAGGATTAACAATAAAGCTTCATTGCAGACACCTGTGATAACTGTTACAGCTGATCATTGGACTACAGTACAGTAAATTACCAGCATCCAGATGACCGTTTGTAACTAGGGGTTGTCTGTAAGTCGGTTGTTCTTAAGTATGGGACAGCATGGTTCTGTGTGTCAATATGTGTTGACCAATGTCTCCAGGTGCTCAGTGTGCATCTACAGGACACCACTCTACTTCTGCTTTGTAATATTCGATTGCTCACAATGGACCTTGAAAGCTTCAACAAGTGCAGCATAACTGTGGGCTAAAGCTAAAAAGTCAATGTGGTTCCTACTTCTCAATGTATCAATTGAACTTTTTTCAGGTCGTGTTCTCTTGCCTGCTACTTGCTCTGACCTCTGCCTTATTCGACAATTATGATTAAACCTGCTCAACTAAAACAGTTCCCTAAACTGTACTGAAGAGATGCAACCACATCGAAACAGCACTGCCTACAGGGATTCTGTTCCTTCTGGTTTGGCTTTAATCCTGCATCATGTCATTAGGCTTCCTGAAAGTCATGCTTGATGGTAAGGGGCTGCCTTACAAGGTAGCTCAGGAGGTGTGGTTTTCCTTGTCCCATCCTGTAAAGCTTATTGACATATTTCCCAGCTTCAACCCTGGACTGACTACGACTATGACTGCCTATGTACTGGAATTCTAAACCAGCTCTTCTATGTGTCAGCCATTGTTTAACAGATACTTTACTTTGGATATCTGACATGGGTTCCCTTGTGGGAAAGTCCACCCCCTACTTTTGGAGGTTGAGAAAACTTACTTTTGGGTGACGTAACCTTTCATGTGATTGATAACTAGTAAAAGTGTGATGGGTAGAAATCATTAAAGTAGTGATTGTACACAAACCCGGCGTAGTGTGTTATATTATCAGCTACAAGGCCCCAATTTAATGCTGGTCTATATCTTTTACCAGGGCTTTATTCCCTCTGTGGCACTTCTAGGACAGGTGTATGTGCAGTCCTATAGAAGTAAATGGAGTGAAAAGTCTGTTATTCTTATGGAGCACTCAAGGTCACTTATAGACTTGTGACTGCTGAGGGTCCCGGGAGCAAAAACACTTATCCCCCAAGGATAGGGATAGGAAATATGTATTAATGGCCAGAGGGACAAAAATGCAAGTAAAGAAACCAGATGATGCTGTCATTGTCCTCTGTACATAGAGCAGCTTCCAGACAGACACCATGGTAGATCCATTGCTGTATCCTTCTGCAGGCCTTATATATATATATATATATATATATATATATATATATATACAGGTGCCAATGAGAATATCACCTTGCAGCGTCATCTTTCTGGCCGCTTTACTTTCAGATCTATCCCCTGTCATTACATCACTGGCTATCTATACACATTGGGGGTCATTTACTAAGGGCCCGATTCGCGTTTTCCCGACGTGTTACCCGAATATTTCCAATTTGCGCCGATTGTACCTGAATTGCCCCAGGATTTTGGCGCACCGGCGCCGGGATGCGCGCGGCGGAAATCGGGGGACGTGGCCGAACGAAAACCTGATCTATTCGGAAAAACCGCTGCATTTGAAAACGGAAAATGCTCGGGACGCGCTTACCTTCACTCAGCCCGAGCCGGTGAACTCCAGCGCGTTCAGATGCTTTTCAGCGCAGCAGCGCCACCTGGTGGACGGCGGAGGAACTACCTTATTAAATCCCGGCCGGACCCGAATCCAGTGCAGAGAACGCGCCGCTGGATCGCGAATGGACCGGGTAAGTAAATCTGCCCCATTGAGCCTACATCTACAGTCTGGAATGATGAGACATTTTTTTCAGAAACTAAAATAGTCTCTTGTTCCCTAAAATATTCCCTAGTTTATCATAACAGCCCCCTCATGCTTATTCTATATACAGTTACCCTTATCCTCTACAAATTCTTTAGATACAGCCCCCTTCACACCCATGGATTCCTTATGCACAGCCTTATCTGGGCCCCCCCAGCAGCTCTAGGCCCCGGGACTTGCCCAGGTATGCCCAGTGCTAGCGCCGGCCCTGCCTACTGGAGATATGGAGCCACAATTGTAATTATGCATTGACAAACCTTTTCATACTTACCAATAAGTCCTTATTATAGTCACTTTGTCCTTACCTCTCTCCATATTAAAATATTTGTTATGATAGATTACTCTTCTTTTATATGTGCATTTTATTGTACTGGCCCATTATTTTATCCTCTGGGGAAAGGGTTGTTCTGCACTACAGTGGATAAAGACCTCTACGTGGGTGGAAGGTAGTGGAGATGTTCATTTTTAATAATGTGTTAATAAAGAAGTGTCTGTGGCCAAATATTTCTGTGTCTCGCAGCATTCAGTGTCCTTATTGGGATGTTATAGTAGGCGGATTTGGTAGGATGTTTCTTGGCTGAGTAATCTCTGCTGTCCCATATGAAGAATAAATGTGAAAAAAAGCTTTAAAAAAACACAATATATATAAAAGGGAATCTGTCACCGGGAATGTCATTTTTAGCTGGTTCCAATAGTTTGTGCAACGATGAGTTTAAAAATGTCTTTGACTGAATCATTTCAGCACTTTATAAAAGTATATTAGACATTATCTGGCTCCCTGCTAGCACCGTCTAGCGCAGCGGTTCTCAACCTGTGGGTCGCGACCCCAGCGGGGGTCGAACAACCAAAAGACATGGGTAGCCTAAAGCCATTGGAGCCGCAATTTTATTGCGTTTTCACCGCAAATCGCATGGTTTGGAGTCACCGCAACATGAGTAACTGTATTGTGGGGTCTCTGCATTACAAAGGTTGAAAACCACTAGTCTAGCGAGTCACGAGCAGCTCAAATGTCCCGGGCCCTCATCTCCTTGGTTAGCTGACGTAAGAAGGGGGATGTGTGAGGAAGAGGGGAGGACAAATCGAAGAGAAGTGATAGCTGCCCCATCGCTGGACGCAAGACAGGTGATGTCAAATATACTTTTATAAAGTACTGAGATGATTTAGAATACTGACAAAGGCATTAATTGGAGAGGCTATTGGAACCTCTCACCAACTAAAAATGACATTCCTGCTGACAGGTTCTCTTTAATGTAAATTATGCTCTACACACAAGTCATCTCCAGAGTTAGACATCATGACGTTGCTTTGAGCACTCTCCTGGATTGTTTTAATGTGCAGATAGTACGTCTCCTATGTGCTAGTCAGTAACTTAATGAATGACGCTCCTATGCATGGAGAAGTGCTATTACGGCACTAATGACAATTAGCAGCCCAGCGGTATAGAACTGAGCATGTTTATCTGACAACGGCTTTACTAAACCTCTCTACTTCATTTGTGGTAAATCAAATTATCTTCAGGAAAAAAGCAATGCTCAGTATTTACTCGCTCCCACATCCTGCTGCAGAGCTCTCCCGGGAGGGGGCCTCTTCTTTTATGTAATGCAGTTATCTTATATGCTGAATAGGATCTTTAGTATATTACTATGTGTCCACAGAGACATTATTAGTTCAGATGCGGCTACTCCAATGCAAAAATGACCACTGCAATAACTGGACAAAATGAAATGGTTATTGTGGTTTCACTTCAATACTCAGTAAAGCTAGGATTTGTGCTGCACACGAACAATAGTGGATTGCACAGGTGCTCTGGAGAGGGTCTCAATCCCTTCCAGTATAAGAAATTTGTGCACTCCAGTCACAAATTCTGATTTTTATTTTATACATCCAAAATGTGACGTATCGGTTAAACAACTGACCTTCATCAGACTCAGTTTGTATGGGAGTAAAAAGTTAAAGTTGCATATAGCAATATGGCGCATGATTAAAGGAATGGCGGTCCATGCCGCTTATGGAGGAGAGCGCAACAAACCATACAAATGTCACCTTTTGGATGTTTGTATAAAATAAAAATCAGAATTTGCAACACAACAGTGTGACTGGTGTTCACAAATTTCTTTAATTTCAATACTCCTTATTTACTAAAGGTCCCGCGGTCGCATTTTCGATGGGTTTCCCGACTTTTCGGGGATCACGCCGGGGATTGTGTCACACGCGATCGTTTTCTGTCGCAATCGTGCCGGCTTTGGCGCAACACAAATCGTGGGGTGGCCCGTCGGACGATCTGACAGATTCGGATTAATCGCCGGATTTAACATTTAAATTTGTGTCGCAAGTCAAGCACTTACATGCACCAGGAAGAAAAAGGTGAACTCCGGCGGACCTGATTGGGGAAGCGACACATGCAGGAAATCGGGTGCACGATCTTTGTGAATCGCTGCACAGTTTATCCTCGTCGGACAGTCCGGATTGGGGATCGCACCGGGATCGGGTAAGTAAATGTGCCCCATAGAATATGGCAAATTGAAAAGCAGTCCTATAAATATCTGCATTGTAGTTAAGTTACATCTATGTTAGAAAACATCCAGTGTTCTCCTGGGAAGGGGGTGGGGTGCACTTTATTCTTACCAACGCTTCTTTTTGTGTGCCTGTGAGGGTTTCCTAGCTGTCAGTCAATACAGTATCACTTCAGCTCTCCACTGTAAGTACAGAAGCTCTCCATTTGCAGATCAAGCTCACACTACTAATGCTACGTGCAAGGAGGGGCTCATTCATCTACCTCCTCTATTCTTCAAACCTTTGCTACATCATAGTGATCAGTAACTGATTATAAAATCTATCTTCATGCAAATTATTTTCCAAGGCTCCTGGGGGCATGTAGTAGCCTCCACCCTCAGTAGCCAGAGACGCGCAATAAGACTATGAACAGTGGCATGCTACTGGGGGCGTGGAGCAACCTTAGCCCCAATAGCTTGTTTAGACTCCTACACGCCCCCAGTAGCCTTTGAAAATAATTTGCATAAAGATAGATTAAAGTTTATTTTGGCAGCAGCTGCATCCCTGAATTGGGCAAAAATTGGATGTAGCTGCAGCAGCCAAGGGAAAAAGTAGTTTCCCAATGGTAGATTTCCTTTAATCTGCCCCTGATAGGGGTTGTACCTATCCGTATCTATGGGCCTGACATCAAAGGAAGTATCAAAATCAGGTCCAGTTAGACAAGCAGGAATCAGATGAGAATTGCCATAGAAGCCACACTACTAAGATAGTTGCAACATCCCCTACCGGGTCCTGGCCTTTTTTCGGTGGCTGTAGACAGCCCGGGCCCAGAATACAGAGTGGCTGGTGGTTGCTGCCTAAGCACACTAGTGTCACGGTGCTTGGTATGGGGACCGGAGGGCTGGCCTACAGCCTGGCAGCTCTCCAGCGGGTGGTCTGTGCAAGAAATATGGAGGGAGAGGCTGATGCAATAGGTTTCTCCCTGGGTTAACCCCAGAGGTGTGTGGTGAAGGCCAAACTGTAGCAGCAGGTTCAGCAGTCTGGAAGATTGATGGAGATAGCTGGTCAGCAGGAAGGTTTTCTCACAGCCTGGTAGTAACTTCTTTGCTTGCATTGTGGACATGTGCTCCAAGATGGAGTCTGTGCTCTCTGACCATGTGCTCCCGCCCACCAGGGGTTATTATACTCCCTTGGTCAGGTGGTAGCACTCTCCAATCAGCTTCCAACCTGTTTTACAATATTACAAGGAATATGATTGGACAATAACATTTGGCATGCTTAACTCTTGCCTTGCCAGACAGTGGCTTCATTTTACCTAGCAGTAGCTTCTGGATGAGTTGCGCAGGCTCACCAGATAGATACTGGCAAGGAGAGGGCATTGGCAGGGGTGTTGCATAGTTATGCACATACCCCAATTTAGATTCCTTAGATTAATTTGTCCCTCTGTATAGAATCACTAAGTAGTATATGACCCAATAGGAGCCTATGGGTAACCTAAATCATGTCTGTATACTATATGAGCAGCCAAAAGCTGTACCCTTGTCTTGCAACATGCGGTTGGTACGGGGACACAAGGTCGGCTGTGCATGCTCTGTTTATTGTCCGTCACCCCTGCCACTCCCCACCCAAGTCCTATCCTAATTGACCCTCTAAAAAAATCAGAAGCAATTCTTAAAAAAAAGAGAGAAATAACATTCAAAAAATCAACATATGTTCTAAACATAATTCATGTGTGAACTTTGATGTGGACAGGATTAGATATACATTTATATTTGCAAACTTAGAGCCGAGGAGAAATTTTGAGAATGGGGCTTGAACTTAACTCCTCTTTGGGAAAACTTTGCAATAAATGATGATACTTGTGACTTTCCACAACTGAGACTGTATACATAGCCTGACTGACATTGTGATGGAACACAGTGACGTCTGCTCTGACCTCACGGAATCTGTAGGTGATGCTTTCTAACATTAACAAGTGTGAGACGTATTTGACACAGCAGTGAACAGAAACATTTGAGCTATTAGCCATGATTAGTGTCCGGCCACTTGGTGGCAGTGTTTCTTAAAAGTCTATGATGACAAGTGATTAGTGTCTTGCAGAATCCAATTTAGTGATTGACTTGCAGATGTTATAGGAAAGTAAATTGATTTGTCAATTCACCATTTAAAACAACATTTCCGCAAGGAAGTCCTGTCCAGTGCGGTTCGAACATCTTTATGTATCCTAGGTTTTTTTGTGATTTTTTATTTTTTTTGTTTTTGCCCCTTTTCAGCAATTTTTTTGGTGCAAATATAAACAAGAATGGTAATAATCTTTCCATTGCTGGCAGTGACATATAACATTCTGATAAGAGCATGGCGCCGATATCTGACAATCGCTTGGACCCCAGAATCATAGCGGTTGTCAAACCTCAGGACAGAAGTCAAATTTGTGCTACTGCAGTGTTATATTTCACCTGTACAAAATCTGGCCTCTGGAGGTAAACATCATTGTAAAGGTTGTCCTTTTTGAGACGTTTCCCAAGTCAATCGCATCCTCATGCCCTACCACACACATTGCATCTGGAAACAAAATATTGATTTACTTGTTTCTATGATCCCAGCACATACTGTTTATTGTCTGCAGTATTTCTTGCTGAGACTATAATTCCCATGAAGCCTTGCATGACACACTTTATAGTTACCAACCTTTCAGCTTTTGCACACAGTGGTTTCCCTCCCACCCTGTCAGCACAGTATCACTACAGTACTCTACTGTACAAGCTGGGGCTCTTACTCCTCTGTCTGCAGATCAAGCTCACCCTCCTAATGCTACTTCTTAGCTTATTGCTGGCATTCTGTATCAATTCCTCACAGTTTACTAGATCTCTGACCATGGTCACACAGGTGCACGGCTCGTTAGTGTTATAGAGAGTAATCAGAGATGTGTGATATAATGATTTGTGACCACAGACAGATTTCTAGACACTGGAAATAAATAATGAAGGTTTCCATAAACGAACAGCAAGCAGAGATCTAAAAAACTGTGAGGAATTGATACAGAAAGTATATTGGAAAATTGTATAACTTTTCATTATTGTAACAATAACATTTATTTGCTGAAACGGGAACACCTCTTTAAACAATTTCTGGCTATTCGGAGTGTTGGATGGAGTGTATAAACCACCAACCCCATTGTAGGAGGAAAACTGATCAGAGAGTGAACGGAACTGTTTTTAGAATGTTGCACAGATTACAGGATCCCCAAAAGGAGAACTTGATTGGTTAAAGACATTTGACAGTCATAAATGTCTTATAGATGTGGGCCTTATTGGTGGGACTGAGGCCTCTTTCACATTGGCGTTGATGTTCAGCTTCAGTTGTGCATCCGTTCCGTTTTGTCTTCCTTTTTGTCTGCATTATGCATCTGTTTTGTCTCCGTGTTCACAAAAAAACGGAAGGTTTTGAAAGCATCAGACCTGGTTTTTCAGCCTTATCGCTGAAAAAAAATGGATTTTTTATCATTTTTTCAACGGGCAACGGATCAGTGAAAATACAAGCCAATGTGAAAGCGTCCATAGTAATCAATGGCTTTGTGAACCACTGACCTGAAAAACAGCCCCAACGTGAAAGAGCCCTTATACCAACCTCAACAAGGGGTGGCCACTGAAAATAGAGGGAATTGTCTGATTTTGATGGTTGATAAACATAATTTTTTAGGAAGACCTAATATAAATAACGACTTGCCTTTACCAGTTACTAGTGAAGTCCCTTCGTGTGTAGTATCAGGACCACTGGATGAAGGCACAGAAGAAAAGATTATTAGATAAATGACATAATATTAAATCAAATAAAAGCTTATTTACATAGTATGAAACTTGGATGACATTTGCGCTTTACATTTGAATTTTGATATTTTGCCTATGAAGGGGGCACAGTGTTCACAGTGACATCACGAATGGCTGAAGGCGCCGATAACTACATTGGCACAGACATACACAAGGCTTTTGTTGTAGAGCAAAGGCTTAAGCCACAGCTCTATGGAGAAGTGCCCTATTTAAGAAGCGGCCACTCTTCAGTTTCCATTTTATCAGAGATCAGAAAAATGTAAAATACTTGTAATAATTTAAATGTTCTGCATGTAAATGATTGATTCTATGAGCGAATGCAGATTATATCAAGATAAAATGTGAGAGACTTCTCATATATTTTACATAAGCTATTGGCTATGTACACTGCTCAGAAAATTATAGGGAACTCTTATAAATTGAAGTTAATTGAAAATTCTGTGAAATCAAACTATCCACTTAGGACGCAACACATGTATTGACAATCAATTTCACAGGCAATTAGCAAGACACACTCAATAAGGAGCGGTTCTGCAGATGGGGACCACAGACTACTTCTCAGTACCAATGCTTATTGGCTGTTTTTGTCAATTATGAATGTTGGTGGTGCTTTCACACTCGTGGTAGCATGAGATGGACAATGCGAGCTGTGGCCAGAAGATTTGCCAGGAGATGGGCCAGTACACCAGGAGACGTGGAGGTAGCCGTAGGAGGGCAATAACCCAGCAGCAGGACTGTTACCTCCACCTTTGTGCAAGGAGGAACAAGAAGAGCTGCCGGTGCCCTGCAAAATGACCTCCAGCTGCCACAAATATGCATATGTCTGCACAAACAGTTAGAAACTGACTCGATGAGGATGGTATGAGGGCACGACGTCCACAGCAGGGGGTTGTGCTCGCAGCCCAACGCCGTGCAGGACACTTGACATTTGCCAGAGAACACCAGGATTGGCTAATTCGCCACTGGCGCCCAGTGCTCCTCATACATAAAAGCAGGTTCACACTGAAAACATGTGTCAGACATGACAGAGTCTGGAGCTGCCTGCAACATCCTTCAGCATGACCGGTTTGGCAGTGGGTCAGTATTGGTGTGTGGTGGCCGCACATCCCTGCATGTGTTCGCCAGAGGGGCCTGACTGCCATTAGGTACCGAGATGAGATCCTCAGCCCCCTTGTGAGACCATTTACTGGTGCCACTGGCCCTGGGTTTCTCCTAATGCAGGACAATGCTAGACCTCATGTGGCTGGAGTGTGTCAGCAGTTCCTGCAAGATTAAGGCATTGAAGGCATGGACTGGCCCACTCGTTCCCCAGACCTGAATCCAAATGAGCACATCTGGGTCATGATGTCTCGCTCCATCCACCAACGACACCTTACACCCCAGACTGTCCAGGAGTTGGTGGATGCCTTTGTCCAGGTCTGGATGGAGATGCCTTAAGGAGACCATCTGCAACCTCATCAGGAGCATGCCGAGGCGTTGTAGGGAGGTCATACAAGCACGTGGAGGCGACAAACACAATACTGAGCCTCATTTTGACCTGTTTTTAGGACATTACATCAAAGTTACATCAGCTTGTAGTGTGTTTTTCCACTTTGATTTTCTGTGTGAATCCAATTCCAGGTCTCCTTTGGTTAAATACTGTGATTTTTAATTGATGATTGTTTTTGTGATTTTAGTGTCAGCACATTCAACTTTGTTCAGAACAATTATTCAATGAGAATATTTCATTCATTCGGATCTTTATTTTTTTGTAATAACAATACAAATTTACACTCTTCTACAAATGACTAGTGCACATCTATTTTTGTGATACGTGAGCACTCGGCATGGGACCTGTATTCACCAGAGCTACTGCCTGCAGACAGTGATGTCTATATCTGGCTTATTTGTACCTATAAAATCTTAAGACGTTTTGTAATACATGCCACCTATTTTGATGTCCTGGGTTGTCCATTTGTAGTTTATGTAATACATTTATTTTACCGCTACAAGAAAGAGGTTGTATGAATGTGCCGCTTCTACAGCCAAGAGCCTTGTCTACAGATCTCTCATCCTGTACTGTGTATTCATTCAGCTGGAAGACACCGCGCTTCCACTGCTTCACCTTCTGACCCCCATAAACAAGTCACATTAAGCCTCTTCCTATCGGAGCTCCACTCTCCCTTTTAGGATATTACATTGTGTGCCATCTAAATCTCATTAGTGTGGCGTCCTTGAAAAGGCCATTGCAATTTAGAAATAAAAAGAAAAGACTGATTTAAGATCTGTAGGACAGGATGGGGGAGAAAGTAATCCCGATGAACTCCGGCCTGCCACAGGTGACCCCCATTACTGCGCCAGTCCATCATAACCCAGCTTGCTAATGCATAGATTTAGAAGGAGCTTTTCTGTTATCTCTGCCTAATAGAGGCTCATATTTTCTTCCCATCTTACAAGTCAGATTCCATATCTTGTGTGATATAAAACGCCAAAGAAACTGCTGGTTGTCCTAGTCTGATTTTTATCCAAATTTTTTGGCTTACAGAGTTTTACAAAGGGTATACTGCATTTCATGAACTATTTGCACAAACATGGGTGGCCCGAGTCCTCCTTTGTGAAGCCAATAATAGCCACCATTAAACTGTAGTATGATATAGCCTGATGAATCATAAAGTAATAATTTCTTTCTCTTTCCAGGGTAGCAAGCGCCCGTCCGATTGGAGCCGTAGCTACGTAGAATGTTCCTCTAAGGTGTCGGAGAACAGCGTGAGGGATGTCTTTCATGTCACCACCTTGGCGTCTGTAACCGCATTCACAAGAACCTCAAGCGCAGAAACTCCAAGAGGGGACTGAAACGTGTCTCGCAGCTTCCTGGACGGACTGAACTATTAAGCGAGACCGAAATACGCAAGGACCGCGCCAAGCTGCTCTATCATGTGAAACGTGCCTATGGCTGTAAATAGAGTGGGTAGGGGTCCTCTCTACACAGTATTACAGGGCATCAATCCACAGAAATGGCAGCCTTTGTTAGGCAGTGTTGTGTAACCATAGTTAGACGTGTCTGTGACTGTTACGGTTATTTCTGGATTGCGTAGGGGAAAAAAAAAATGGTGATATAAACCAATTAACAAGTACACGCATTAAGAGTTTGCTTTGTCCTGCTTTCTGCCCCCTCAATGTATTTATATGCACACACAGTTCACGCCCATTGTACAGAGCATAAGAGGAGGCGTCTGTGTAAAGCCTATGTAACGTTGTTATATATGTATGTATGTTATATGTATATATACACACACACACCAGATGAAGCACATTGTGTTATGGAGAGGTGTGGAAGTGGTTTTCGTTTAGATTGAAGCATTGTTGTAATCCAAAAAAGTATAATTAAACAATTATTGTTACAAAGTTGCAGGCTTCTTCCATTCTGTTCTTCTGTTAATCCTTGTATACATTGCTTGCAATTCTCTTTTGGGGACTCCATATGGCTGAGCAGTGCTATCCTCAAACCCTTATCTGTAAACTAAGTAGAAAGAAGAAAAGAAAAAGGCGGCACTTCACGCAAACTCTGTGGAAAACAACTCTCTTTAGCAGCACACGTGTAGTACAGGGGGGAATGCGAGCAATTACCGGCGACGGGCCGTTTCGCGCTTAATAGCGATATTCAAGCCGTTGACGTCATCAGCCCGCCGAAGAGCCGAATAGATGCGAGGAAGCAGGAGGATGGAGTAATTTGGGAACAATGTAAACAAGGGTAAGAGACAGTGCATGGACATTAAAAATACAACATTGTGAAATTAAAAACCAGATACACACATGTATGTATATAAATAAAAAAAAATGTATATATAAATAAATCCGGCTTGGAAATGAAAGCAATAGTACATGGTAAGTGCAGGGACGACACGATAGTCGTAGAGTACTGTATCATGCACTCTAGACGGAGGAATGGGCACCGATGTATAGAAAGACACTTAAAGTCATTTCTATATTCATGCCCAGTACTCCACTGGCATCATAAATCTAAATTGATGCATCACGTTCATGTGCATTGAGAATTTTATTTCTATACATCCTAAAGGATCTGCTGCCACTACTTCAATCCTGCAAATTTTGGATATTGGATGCCCTCGTGGGTGGGTTCTCACGTGTTCAATCCAAACGGGGCAACCGTTACCATTTTTATGGAACCGTTGATGTTCCTGAAACCGTACATAAGTCTGCGTATAGTTTTCCTATGTAAAAGAAATTACAGGGGCAGATACAATGTATACCACATAAGTGGACTTGCATGAAATAAAGATGTGACTTCTGTGTTTGTCCTCCGAATTTTATCCATTTTAATTGACTATTGAAAACGGCAACTGCTACATCCCACCACATCTAAAATTTCCACCGGCGGATTTTATCCAACCAGTAGATCTAGGGGTATGAAAACGGCCTATTTAAACAAGGGCCTTTCTAAAGTGGGCGCGAGCGTCTAAATGCAAAGTATTATTCAGGAAATGGTTGTTTTTAGTTTTTTTTTTGTAGTTGGTTTTGTAGTTATGTAGTTGTGAGTCCTGTTTCAAGATGATCCAGTTTTTTAGGGATGGCATCGCGTACTACTTTTTCATAGGGAACTGAACTCAAAGAAAAACACCTTCTCTCCTTGTTCTCCTCATTGGTATGTGCATGATATTGCTACTGTTTGGTTGTCTTTTTTGTTTTCTTAAGGGATCGTAAACAGCTCTTCACGTGTGGTATAACCCATGCGCTTTATGTATGCTTCATTTATAAGCTGTTTCAGGGTAACCCTGGCTCTAAGCCCTATCTTTAATTCTTTGCTGTATCAAGGAACTTGAGTAGCATCACTATTTAATTCGTCTCAGCCTAAGGAAACCGGCTTGTAAGGAAGTCTCTCTTGGTTGTGTGTGACAGGGTGGTAACTGCTAGTGAAAGAAGTGAGTTGGTGGCCGTGGCCTTACGCAACGCCATGGTGATGAGTCCGCACTGCTCCCTCCCTAACTTTAACGTCCAAAAAGTCTAGTTCTACCACCATAGAGGCTTTGTAAACCGCATATCTGTAGTTATCAGAATCAGATAATCAAAAGATAAATGTAAGTTATCAGAATTCAGATAATCATCAGATAATCGTGTGTGTGTGCCCTCCCAAACGGGAAATGAATGTGGAAAACATCGTCCAAATATGGTGGAACGCCTTCAGGTTTGCGAGGAACGGATTGTCCAGAGAAAAAGACACGGCGGCTCTCGAAACAAGTCGAGAAAAAAAGTTGGCTGGGTACAGCAAACAGGCGTACCAATCGCCGCTGCCGGTTCTTGGACAAACCACTCATCGTCGAACATGAAGGCGTTTGTGCGAGAGCACAAATTCTTAAACCCTGCAGACCCAAAGTTGACAATTCAGGCTCCTATGTGCGTCGTGAGGATTACGGACACATTGAACGCCCAGGGTCCTGCGGGATGCGGTTGTAAAGAATTTCCACGTCAATCGAGGCCAAAGAAATAGCCCTCTCCATTCAATATAGTTCCGACTTTAAGAAATGCGTGTGGTCTCTCAGGATAAGACGGATCTCTTGGGAGGGGACGGGAGGAGCATCTAGATTACTGTGACAAAGTTCGGGAGTGATCCGATTTTGCCGGACACAATGGGTCGGCCGGGGGGGGCGGAAAGGGGATTAGGACATTGGACAACAAGTTACCAGAGGGATGTCTAGTATATTCCGCAGTAATTTTTGGCCATGTGTTCAGATATAATGCCTACGTTCTACAACTTCTAAGGAAGGTACGTAGCCTTGTTGGTACCGAGGGTTAGGATTAGATGGCAGGGGGTAGGGGGGTGGATAGGTCTCAACATCCCTCAACTGTTATTAGCCTCCATTCTATAATAGTGTCCTGGTTCATGACTAACCACGTTACCCCCCTTGTCCACGGTTTAAATATGACATGATTTGTGACTTAAGCCAGGGAGGGCGGATAGCTCGCCTGAGGAAAGTTACCTGGGGCTGGGGACACACCATGGGCCTTAACATCCTCTTTTACGCGCCTGGTAGAAATTGCGTAGAAAACTATCGAGGGGGGGAAGGGACGGCTGACAAGGGGGACAAACCCGTGGAGCCATACCTTTTTTAAAACGCTCGATTTCCACGATGATAGGGGACGCGGAGGGTCGGGGCAACGTCATCAGCCGCCAGTGTTTAGGCTGAGTAAAGCAGTGATAACTGACAGTCCATGTCGGTCGGGAGATCTGGGGGAGAAAAGCCAAGGTGGGACCAATCAACGCGGGTATCTCTCAGTCTGAGACGGTCCTGAGGAGGGCGTTTATCAGAAAAATTTTTTTAAATTAAGTTTCGGATAACCCTTTAACAGACGATTTCAAAGTGAACTTCATCAAAACATTATTTATGCAAAATTCAAGCCTTTGTTAAGCAATGATAAGCAATCAGAGAGAACACAAATTAGAGGTTGATAACTTGTCCCCAGATATTGCCGCAATTTTTATTCCCCCAGGGATCATAAGGAATGTGGGAAATCGGCGTGGTTAGTGTCATTATCGTGTGTGTGTAGAGTTCGCAGAGCCAGAGTTGACGAGTTCAGGGGTAGTACGTAAGGGAGGCGAATGGTAGATTAGGTGGATCACCTGTGTATCGAACGCCAGGAGAACTGTTTTCTTGCGGATCTGTGCCAATTTTTTCTTTGCCTCCTTCCTCCCATCCTGGTGCGTGACCTAAAGGGGGGGAACTGGGACCGGATGTTTCCACGCCGCCCTCCGCATTCGTTTTAATTTTTATATTTTGTTTGTCGTGCTGTGATGTTATTTTTTGAAGGCTATCGAGGGACCCGAATCAGATTCTGTAGTCCAAAAATCTGTATTCTTGGTCTTTCTTCTTCTGTTATTTGGGTTGTTGTTTTTTCTGTACCCTTGTCTCTTCGTCGCTCCCCAATCGAAGACTATGCCCTGTTCAAAATCCATCTTGTCTCTTCCATAGAAAAAACTATAACGCCAGACTGAATGTACGTTTCAGAACATCAAGGTCCAAAATAAAAAATGGTTTAACGGTTGCCCCCGTTTGATTGAACCGTGAGAACCCACCACGAGGGCAATCCCAATATCCTAAAATTTGCAGGATTGAAGTAGTAGTGCAGCAGATCCTTTAGGACGTGGTGGAATAGAAATAAATTATCATGCAAACATGAAAAGTAGATGCGATCATTAGATTTGATGCCATGGGATTACTGGGCAGGACTGTATAGAAAGACTTTCGTGTCTTCTATAAACATAGGTGCCCATTCCCCCTCTAGAGGCATGAAATTACTATATCGACTATCGTGGTCGTCCCTGCAATTTACCATGTACTAGTGTTTCAATTCAAGCCGGATATTATTATTCTATACATGTTTTCTATACATACATGGTCTGTATCTGTTTTAATTCACAATGTTGTATTTTTAATGTCCATGCACGTGTCTCTTACCCTTGTTTACATTGTTCCCTTGACGACAGCCGTCCGGCGTCCTCGCATATTTTCTGCGCGTCGCGTTGGCGGATGACGTCAACGGCTTGAAGATGCGTAGTGAGCGCGAAAAACGGCCCCGTCGCGTATGGCTCCAGCATTCACCCTGTACTACACCGGTGCTGAAAAGAGAAGTTGTTCAAGAGTTGGTGAGTGCCGCCTTTTCTTCTTTATACTACTTTAGGATTGTTTTTGTCAGGCTGAGAAACACCGTGAGGGGAACATCAACAGCAGCGGTCTCTATGCACACACTCCGAGCTACCTTGTTCACATGAACCAACACCACCTGAGTTGGACAGACACCTTTGTATGAGCGGTGCGGAAGACGCTTCTCTTCTTGTGGCCTTATCTGTAAAACCATGGGGCAGATCTGACGAGGTGCTTCCACCAGTTTTGGGTAATATGAGAACAGCTGCATCATTATATCATGTATATGGACCTACAAGGATTGTTCCACCATAACAAATGTTCTGCAAATTGTAGCTGCTGTTTTCTGAGGATTTATGTAATAATATTAGTTATGCATTTGGAACACCAAAAATAATCAGAGTCCAGGTCAGGACCACATAATGAGGCTCCAACACAACAAGGGTTCTCGGATCAGTAGAGACCCTCGCATATAACTATGAGGGATGGGATGATGTGGACAAACAACCTCTTAGATGTAGGATTAGGAGTTCTCCTGTGTGTACATTGGTGACCTCTGTTCCTCCTGCAACTATGTGCTGTATATATGGAATGTGAGGTAACGAGTGAACAGATGGAATCTGGTCCTTCTGGAATAGATTACTGTTGGTTTAATCCCACATCATGGTCTTAGGCTCCTGAAGGTCATGATTGAATGTCGAGGGAGGCTGCATACAAAGTAATAAACTAAAGCCAGGGGTGGGTTTTCCTATCCCATTACTAGGAAACTATTACATATTTTCCCAGAATCACTAGTGGAGCGTCAATGGCTTATAATTCAAAGCCTCACCTTGGCCTTAATTGGAATAGTCTCCGTAAGGAGAAATCTTACTGTCCGACGCATCAGCAGAGATGTGATCTATAACCGTCCGTGGAAAAAGTGATTGCCAGGACCTTATCTTGTTCAGGAAACTATCATAGGTCCTGGCAGGAAATTGCTCTTGCACAATTAGAGATCCACAGAAAAAATTGTGAAAAAATTGCTTGCCAAGGAGATCACATGACCCTCCATCTGTGCCATTTTTGGACGGAATTTTAGGCTGATGAGGTAAAGAACAGGAGGCTTGTCCTTTACCTATCAAGAAAAGAGCAGTGTCAGAAGAAATATTATAGATGTATATTTAATAATTACCTAATATCTGCCCCCCATACTTTAACACATATCTAAAAAACATGAGGTAAGTGGTCGACCTCTTTAAGGATCAAGAATAGCTGGGAACCTACTGTACGAAAGAACCAATACCACTGCACCTCCACTTCTAAATCGACAGATCAAAGAAAACCCAAATGAGTGTGAAAATCTTGAACAATGTAAGGGACCATCAACAAAATAATGCGCCAAGAGTTGGTCTGACCACAATTTTTGTACTCCACTATGGAACACCCTTTACTTGCAAAAAAAGCAATATAAGGAAAAATGAGAATCTCACTACTGACTTAAATTCTCCAACCACCAGTAATTCTCTTCCTGCGCACTGGATTACGTTTCTTTTATAGTTAACTCAGTTTCAAAGATTACATTGACCTTCATAATGTATACAAGGATTAACAGAACAGAAATGGAAGAAGCTGCAACTTTGTAACAATAAATTGATTTTAATTATACTTTTTTGGATTACAACAATGCTTCAATTCTCAAACCGACACAACCTTCCACACCTCTCCATAACACAATGTGCGTCATCTGTGTGTGTGTGTGTATATATACATATAAACATACATACATATATACACACGTTACATAGGCTTTACACAGACGCCTCCTCTATGCTCTGTACAATGGGCGTGAACTGTGTGTGCATATAAATACATTGATGGGGACAGAATCAGCAGGACAAAAGCAAACTCTTAATGCGCTGTTACTTGTTAATTGGTTTATATCACCATTTTTTTTTTTCCCTACGGCAATCCAGAAATAACCGTAACAGTCACAGACCAGCGTCTAACTATGGTTACACAACACTGGCCTAAGCAAAGGCTGCCATTTCTGTGGATTGGATGCCCGTAATACTGTGTAGAGAGGACCCCCTACACACTCTATTTACAGCCAATAGGCACGTTTCACATGATAGAGCAGCTCTTGGCGCGGTCCTTGCGTATTTCGGTCTCGCTTAATAGTTCAGTCCGTCCAGGAAGCTGCGAGACACGTTTCAGTCCCCTCTTGGAGTTGCTGCGCTTGAGGTTCTTGTGAATGCGGTTTACAGACGCCAAGGTGGTGACATGAAAGACATCCCTCACGCTGTTCTCCGACACCTTAGAGGAACATTCTACGTAAGCTACGGCTCCAATCTGACGGGCCTGAGTGCTACCCTGGAATAAGAGAAAGAAAATTATTACTTTATGAAGTCATCCAGGCTATATGCATACTACAGTTTAAGGTGGCTATTATTGGCTTCACAAAGGAGGACTCGGGCCACCCATGTTTGTAGCAATAGGTTCATGGAATGCAGTATACCTTTGTAAACTCTGTGATGAGCCAAAAACATTTGGAGAAAAAGATCAGACTAGGCAACCAGCAGTCTCTTTGGCGTTTTGTGGATCCATGTTTCTTTTACTAACCCACTGTTTCTTTTACTAACCCATCAGACCCCTAAATATGTCTTTTTCAGTATCTAAACATTGTATTAAAGTAAACCTGTCACTAGAAATGTGATTTTCAGTACTTTATGCAAGTTTATTTCACATTACCTGCTCCTTGCCAGCAGTGTGTGCCGAGTCTCGGGGCAGGGGTTGCTGCAGCAGCCTGTGTCTCGGTCTCCCCATGCATTCTTCCTCTACTTAACGCCATCCTCCTCTCTCCCCTGCCTGCTCAATGCACATGGCAGTTACATGACTGGAGTAACATGAGTGGAGTAGAGAAGACTGACACAAGGGACTCACTGCAGCTGCCCCTCCGCAGGGGACTCACCACACACCACTGGGAGGGAGCCAGGTAATGTGAAATTAACTTCTCTAAAGTACTGAAATGATTTAGATTGCTGACAAAGGCATTTTTAAAATCAGCATAGCATAGGCAATTGGAACCTGCCACCAGCTAAAAATCACATTCCTGGTGAAAAATTCCCTTTAAATGAACATGGACATACCAACTTTTAGCTAGTTGGACAGTTTAAAGCAGAAGCTCAGTGAGTAGACTTTGTGGAAGAAAGTGACCTGTCTATTCAAGGCCTAATATCAGACTGGGTATAATTGAGGTTACATGATCGGTAGCCAAGGTATAAGGAAGATGGCCGCTACAGTATTATGCCTCACAAAGCCATGAGATACATTGTTGATTTAGTTGAATCCCATTTTGCCTCACCCTGTAGTTACAACATAGGATGCCATGTATTCTCGACCACAGTATCCCAGTATATACTACCAAGCTACATCCAATCTGTGTCTTTATGTAGTCAAATAATGAGCCAATGCTCCCCCCCTCCAATTCCAAGACAATTATAATGAATCTTTTATATTTTCTGCTATTTTATGTCAACTTATAAAGAGAGATAATATAATTTTATTTATACTGTAATGAATTAACATTTCGCAAACGAGAACAGTATGATATATAATTAAGCAATTTTTCACTTTGCTGGGAATATCCCTTTCTATATTATTACTATAAAACTTATTGTTAGAGGATATGGTGTGCGATGGGGAAAGGTCTAGAATCTGCACATAGTTTTAGAAAAACTCATTTAAGTAGGTGCTGCAGATTTATTTTGGCAAAAGAAATATATATATAATATATGGACTGAGAGCTGGCAAGTCTCTTTGCCCTTCCTCCTTAGTGCCAATGTCACCTTGAACTTGAGTCCTGAACAAGGGCGTAACTACAGGGGTAGCAGCCATCTGTTATGGGGCCTACAGTATCAGGGGGCCACGGCATCTGGGGTATTGGGTGTGTATATGGAATTGTATGTATGTGTATATTTGTTGTATGTGTGTGTGTTTATGCTGTATGTATTTGTGGTATATTTATACTGTATATATGTTTATGCTGTAAGTGAGTATATGGAAGTGTATGTATGTGTATATTTGCTGTGTGTGTGTATATATGGTACTGTATGTATGTGTATTTATGCTGTATGTATAAGTGGTATATTTATACTGTATATATGTTTATGCTGTAAGTGTATACATGCTGTATTTGTATGTATATAAGTATATAGATGTGTGTAATTGTAACTCACATGTATAAGAATAAAAATATGTATAATTTTTTGTAAGGGGTACGGGGGCCCTATTCAAAAGTATGCTATGGGGCACTGTCTAAGTTACGCCCCTGATCATGAACTTCCTGGAAACTAATGTGAAATATGCCACAGGACCCCTTACCTACTATGTAAGAACACTGGTATCATATGTGATTAAAAGGTCTTTGGATATCTTTAGTCACAAGGGTTTGGGTGCATCCCATATAGCCATAAATCTGGCAGGTTATACACTAGAGGGGGCTGATTGGGCTATATACCACAGGGGGCTGGCTAGCTATATACCACAGGGGGCTGGCTAGCTATATACCACAGGGGGCTGGCCAGCTATATACCACAGGGGGCTGGCTAGCTATATACCACAGGGGGCTGGCTAGCTATATACTACTGGGGGCTTGCTGGCTGTATACTGGGGGGGGCTGTGACCAATGCATCTCCCACCCTCGGCTTATACTCGAGCCAATAGGTTTTCCCAGTTTTTTTGTTGTAAAATTAGGGGCCTTGGCTTTTGCTCGGGTCGGCTTATACTTCAGTATACGGTAATCACTTTTTTTTTTTTTAAATAAAAGAAGCTTCATAATAAAATTTAGTTGAGCAGCTGAACATTTATTCTGGTTAACACCTAAAATAATAATATTTCTGTATGCGGCGGTCTTTGTGGTCACACTGCAGCTGCTCTTAACATCCACAAAAGCTTCACAGGCAATGGTTACGTTTTCGCCGCCTGCGAGGCAGATTCTTTATACATGGAATAAATACCATTTTCTCTTTGTCATTTTTTGTTTAGTCTGCTGTAAATCGGCTGAAGAAAACATGGTTTTAGGGCCAGCTTTACTTATGGGAATGTAAACGTCCTCTGTACAGGGACAGAGGGGATGTGGATTAGGACATGGAAGGAATGAAGTGTGGGAACTGTGTAAACACAGGCCGGGTCATTCCATTTTAGGAACAAAGTTTCTCAGGATTCCCATCTCTAGCATTTTTGGCACATATATGATACTTTTATCTGTACTTTAATAAAATCTAGTATTATATAGTAGCAGAAATAATAGCACACTGTTATACCCATTTCTAATAAAGACAGGATAATTTCTCAAGTCATATTTTAAGATCTGAACAGTTATTAAAATGTTTCCATTGCCCACAGACCTAATGATCATGCAAAGTTCTTATTCTGTGGATAGGCCCCTAGGGGAGATTTATCATCTAGTTTCTGAGGTAAAACTGTTCTAGTTGCCCATGGAAACCAATCAGAGCTCAGCTATATTTTTATAAACAGCTGTGGGAAAATGAAAGCCGAGCTCTGATTGGTTGTCATGGGCAACTAGAACAGTTCTGCTCTAAGAGACTTGTGATAAATCTCCTTCTTGATGTGTATTATTGGACAACCAACTTTGACAAAAAAAAAAAACCTTTCAGAGTGTGTTACATAAAATCTTAATGCCCTAGATGCTGACATTATAGCCACAGAGCCTGAGGCTGCATTACTAGTATAATCTTATTCTGATTGCAGGAAGACACAACATTATAAACAGAATTTTTTTATGGATTCATAGACATATTGATATCCAATGTTCTGCTCTTCAGTATCTTTCGAACAGCTTTACATATCATAACAAATTTTACTTTTT
Organism: Engystomops pustulosus; assembly: GCA_019512145.1. NCBI lineage: Eukaryota > Metazoa > Chordata > Amphibia > Anura > Leptodactylidae > Engystomops > Engystomops pustulosus. The sequence goes on along the minus strand of CM033646.1, from coordinate 29,046,115 downwards.
TTCCAGACCTGTATAAAACCTGAAATGACTTGATAGGATAGTTGTATTAATTGAATGTTTATTTCTGCATATAATTCACAAATTGATCCAAAAATGTGAAAAAATACACTATTTGGTATTTTTCACATAGGATTTTAAAAATATGTATATATGTGGGAAGGTTATCTACATCTAAAAAATAACCATCACATTCTCACCTCCTCTGGGGCTCCTTTTCACCCGCGTGCCACCCATTACTGTTGGCTCTCTGTTTGCAGAGGTCGATGGCGCTGTCCCGACCACAGGCACATGATTGCTACAGCGTTAATTTCTGTAGTAATTGTGCAGATATAGTCGGGACTGCAGCACCCATCTGTGATGGACGGCACCCAGATGAACTGCTGTTCAGATGTTTAAGTTTTAAACAGCCCAACCAGCTGTGTATAAAAGTTTTTAAACTTCTGAACAACCCCTCTAAGCGTTTTTTTTTTAACTTTTTGAATAGAAAAGTTTAATAAACCTTAACAACCAAAAAATATTCTATAACAATCACAATGAGAAGCCTCAGAGAGCCTTACCTGTTCGTGTGTCACGGGGATAAGTCTCTGTTTGGATAGTTCCCGTAAAGTGTTCATATCTGTCCTCATATCAAGTTTACAGCCTACAAGAATGATCTTGGCACTTGGGCAGAACTCCTGAGTTTCACCTTGCCACTGTGGAGACAGGAAGATAATTTGATTAGAAAAGATTTTCTGTAATTCATGTTATCAGATGCTGCATCTTTCGCTACTGTGCCGCTGTTTGTTTACAGAGTAGGGCACACACTCCTGTCCACTGTTGTGCACCTGCTACAGCATTGAATCTAATGCTGTAGCAGGCAAGCAGCAGTAGTTGGACATCTGGAGTGATGAAGAAGGTAAGCATTAATTATTTTTTTGTTCGTTTTTACAGCCCCCACCCTCAGCAGGATAGATCATTTTAAAGGATGGACAACCCCTTAGAAATGTCCATTGATAGAACCTCAACTCACGTTCACTACCTGGTGGCCAACTCTCCCATGACAAGGCCTCCACTTCAAAATCTGATCTGCTGCTGACCGACTTTAGTGTTTCTGACTATGTCTTGCTTTACGATTTGTTGTTTTGTGTTTATGTTCATCTGACCCTCCATTACAACCTTAGCTTAACTGCAAATCAGAATTGCCCTCCCTGGCCACATCTCCACTAGAACTATGCCTGTCCAGACCTCGGCTTGTCTCTAAACCCGTCTGGGTCGACGACAATAATGGTGGGTCCCAAACCTACTTCCAATTACAATTTGCTTACATGTCTCATGAGATACTGGCATTTTAAAACGGTAGCTGTACCATATTGTCTTCACTACGTGAAGTCCATAAACAAGGAGCACCCATCATAGCTGTTAGTATATACGTTTAATTATCAGACACAAAAAGTGTCTAGAACTTTTTCAAAATCTCCATAACTTCAATCCACTTCATCCAGTGCACTGTAAGGGGTTGTACTTGGTCAAATACATTTTGCGATTTTATAATCATCGGGACCTCCATTTGTCCTACACAGAATTATATTGAACATTGTACATAATTGATAAGTAGCAAACGGCAAGTGTTGCAGGCTGATCCCAAGCAAGGTCACAGAAGTGTGGCATCGAGCACGGAGCTTACATAGCTTGGTCTCTGCCTCAAGAATCAACGTTGTGTGTTCTTTGTAAGGCAGATTAATAAATGATAAGCTCAGCTCTTGAGCCCCTCGAGTTCATTTTCTTGTTTAATGGAACAAATACATTCCCCATGCTGAATGCTAAGTAGCCAAATTTTTCTTATTTGTCGAGATCAGTTGGCTGCAAACAGACCTCAGTTTCACATAACAAATGAGGCAGCGGATTCAGCAGAAACCTCCCAGCGAGGGCAGGAAGAAGTGTTACACGCTGACAGCAGGAAGACTCTGCCATCGCCTGCCTCGTAAAGACTTTGTCCTGCATTACAAATGAGATAAACTACCCGCTAAATCCCTAAAAGTGCCATCAAAATAAAAGGAGCTGCTATACCGGAACCCACTGTTTCCATGAACATCTCCAAAGATATGTTTACAGAGTGTCTACTGCTACACAGGAGACAGTGGTATGAGAATAGTCATCGACACATCAATAAATGAATTAATAAAGATAATATAGAATATGTAGAATCTGGCTACATCAGCACATGGAATAATATGTATTACAAGAATAAGGGATGTCATTAATACAAACACATTCAGTACAAAACTGACAGGTGTACGCTACTTTATTTACAGTTACTTTTTATTGATGATGCAGAGTCAGGAGCTGCTCCTGTGCCTTCTACGGTAAGTGTCAGCGCAGAAGACACAGGAACCATCATCAATGTTACAGCTAAGTGCCAGTTGTAGCATTGATGATGCAGCGTCAGGAGCTGCTCCTGTGCCTTCTACGGTAAGTGCCAGCTGTAGCATTGATGATGCAGAGTCAGGAGCTGCCCCTGTGCTTTATGCAGTTAGCGTCAGCTGTAACATTGATGATGCAGAGTCAGGAGCTGCTCCTGTGCCTTCTGCGGTAGGTGTTAGTAGTAACATTGATGATGCAGAGTCAGGAGCTGCTCCTGTGTCTTCTGCAGTGAGTGTCAGCTGTAACATTGTTGATACAGAGTCAGGAGCTGCTCATGTGTCTTTTGCGGCAAGTGTCAGCTGTAACATTGATGATGCAGAGTCAGGAGCTGCTCTTTCTTCTTCTGCAGTAAGTGTCAGCTGTAACATCCAGCCAATATGGTAAAGTTCAATTATAGTCTTCGAATCCTTAAGATTGTGTAGTCAATTGCAACTATCGTAATTTAGAGTTCTAGAAGATGGAACTGGAGTCTGCCATATACCTTTCAAATGGGTTGTGCCATGTTTTAGTGTTATCAACAGGAATGTGGGAAATGCTGTGACTGGTAAAAACAGAGCATTAGGCAAACTTTCCACTTTTTTGAATAGTTGAAGGTGAGGAAGGACAATGGTAAAACTACGAATATCAACACAGAATATCTAGAAAAATTTAACACAAGAATTTTTCGTGTGTGATTTTACTCTGGGTTCAAGTCCCAGGGTCAACAACTGCAAAGAGTTCTTTCCGTGTTTGTATGGGTTTCCTCTGGTACCTCTGGTTTGCTCCCACACTCAAAAAAAACATACTGGTAGGTTGATTAGATTGTGGGCCCCATTGGGGACAGGGACTGATTTGGCAAATCTGTGCAGCGCTGCGTAATCTGTATGCGCTATTATTAGAATATGTGATGCAGATGTGAAGTTAGTGATATTGTTCAGTGAGACATATATTGAGATGTCACTTCCAGAGCAGCAGATGTCCAATTGTCCGCTAACCTTTCACCATCGCTAAGTGTTTCTTAATAGCAACCGATCACCACACAAAAAGTTTATTCTCTTTTTTAGCATAAATTATCATACAGAACTTGTGAAAGAAGAGATTAGAAGAGATTGACTACATGAAGACCAGACGAGGAACCTGTGAAAGGCTTAACACTTGTGCATCTCGTTGACCACATTAAGAGATGACCCTCCTATCCTAAAGCCATAAGAATCCATTGCCTGCCGCTCTGTTGTGTTCTCGCTCACTTTTCTTTGGTTGCCGCCGATTACAGTAGCATCAGATAGTGTTTTCTTATCTCGACCGGAGTGATATGGGAAAACAAAGGAACAACAACATGCATCTATTCATCTCGATTCCCCGCAGAGAACACAGCCTCCTCTATTTGATGAAATGTGTCTTGTTTAAATTCTAAGTACAAGTCGCAGCAGCGATGAGAGGGATCTGCTATACGCAATGGGCCTTCCTTCCATCCTCATACATACTGCATAATGATGTTTAGGGCAGAATCTCACTGCTCTGTTTAATGAAACACACAAGTGGTGATTGCTCAGCATCATTATGTGAGAGCTGCAATGTTCTCATGGAAATGCTTCCCTCTTGTAAGCTAGCATACTATTACAGGCAAGGGAAGAAATTATGTCCTGCAGTATAAACCGAGGAAAAGACAGGGCAACATACAGAAGATAGCAATGCGGAGGAGCAGGGTGGATTGCACATAGTGTCCTATCTGCAGGCAGCATGTTACAGAGCAGGAGGAGCAGAGCAGATTGTACATAGTGTCCCATCAGCCAGCAGCATAGCAGAGCAGGAGGAGCTGAGCAGATTGTACATAGTGTCCTATCGGCCAGCAGCATAGCAGAGCTGATTGGACATAGTGTCCTATCTACAGGCAGCATGTTATAGAGCAGGACGAAGGGAGCAGATTGTACATAGTATCCTATCTACAGGCAGCATGTTATAGAGCAGGAGGAGCAGAGCAGAGTATACATAGAGTCCTATTTCCAGGTAGTTAAATGTAAGTAAAATATCCTGCATCATAAGCATGGAAAATCTGTGGCCTAAATGCATATGTTTACTTTATATGTGACCTAAGCGCTCACCATTTCCCTTTAACCCCTGGTTCTCCCGATATCTTAGATTTTCACCGCCAATCCATACCATAGATGTCAGCAGTGCTACATGTGCTATAGTCACTACCGTTAAGATGACCCCCTTTCACTCTTCATGTTCTGGGAGTCCTGGAAAACATCACACCAAATTCTGATTCACAGATCTATCGGACTACCTAAATAGCCTAAGATCTGAATACTAAACCAATCCAAGCCCCATTATGGATTACCAAGTGACCCCCAACCTCTTTTCACATCCATGTAATAATAATATTAATTTTTTATTTATATAGTGCACAAAGATTACGCAGAGCTGCACAAAGCATGTCAAATTGGTCCCTGTCCCCATGGGGCTCACAATCTAAACAACCTAACAGTATGTTTTGGAGTGTGGGAGGAAACCGGAGGACCCGGAGGAAACCCACGCAAACACAGAGAGAGCCTACAAACTCTTTGCAGATGTTGACATGGGTGGGATTTGAACCCAGGACCCTAGCGCTGCAAGGCAGAAGTGTTACTCACTCAGCCACCATGCTGCCCATGTAGCAGGATTTCACCCCAGTCAGTGTATATGGGATATGTAGTCGAGTGACTGACCTATGCCTCATATTTTATTACAACAGGAACCGTTTACGTATTAAAAAAAAAAAAAACTGCTGGTTATAAATTGATATTTAATACTGCAAAAATATTTATTCACAGGGTTTGGTCGCCACAGATTAGCTAGACAACAAGATGTAGGTTTGAACGTGATGCCTTACTACAAATTCAATGTAATAAGACAAATGCAGTTAACTATTGCACTCCTGTCCGGATTATACGAGTTGTATCAGCGATGAATCATTCCTATATGGAGAATCCTAATATTTGCTTGTGTATATTAGAATATTAGGCACCTCTGTTGCTACAGGACTTGTCACATCGCACCCTTTGTTTGTTGTAATCTTCTAAAGCTTTTCCTCCACAGTTGGCGGTATATATAAATAAATTACACAAACATACAAACGCCCCCGCACGCAAACTGCCATAGCGTCTTCACGCTCCTCATCTATCGACCACACACTGACAGCAGAGCCTTGTGGCTCGAGTGGATTGAGGCGCGCTACAAGTGTGCGCATGTGAAATCATTTCTACAGCGTCTTCAGCAGCTCGCTTTGTTGTGAACAATGTCCATTCACGCGGCAAGCCTGTTATTACAGCGACTGTGGAATTACAAAAGGGGCTGGAATCAGGTGCTTATAACCAGCTGCCGCTTACGTCTCCCTGCAATGTCGCTGCCTGCGTCCTTCAATGGTAGAAAACAAAAGGCACTAGAAGTCGCAGGCTGCGCTTTCTTTAAAGGGCATCTATCACCAGATCAAGAATTTTAACCAAGCACACTGACATACTGGTGTGTGCCCCTCTGGCAGGATCTGCTCTTTTTTTAGCTTCTTATGCCCTAGTTTTTAAGAAAAAAAGGCTTTTAAAATTATGCAAATTAACCTGAGGGGCTTCATAGGAGTTAATGGAGCCTGGAGCCCCTCAGTCTCATTTGCATAATTTTTAAAGCACCCTTTTCTTAAAAACAAGGGCAAAAGAAGCTAAAAGAACATCGGATCCTGCCAGAGGGGGCACACACCACTATGTCTGTAGGTTTGGTTTACAATCATTGATCTGGTGATAGATGTCCTTTAATTACTACCTGTGGTCATTAGATTTATAGGATATCTTTCACAGCTCAGCAACTATATAGGGAGGGGATGATCAGTAGTACCACTGATTTAGGGGCGTAACTAATTGAGGCAGGGCCTCATAGCAGACTTCTTAATGAGGTCCCCCTTTCCACTTAAAGGGGTATTCCCATCCGGGCATCCACATTTAATTCATTTGCCATGTGTAAATATTTCTTCAATTGGATGTTAATTAAAAAAATGTTTCTGTGTGAAGATAATTTCTCATAAATGTGCCTATGCTGTCACAAAGAAACAAGATGGCTTCCTCAGATACAACCACCCCGCACTCTGGCATTTATTAAAAAAATTTAATAATTCTGTATCCAATTGAAGAAATGTGTATACATATGGCAAATTAATGAAACTGAATGTTATATATATATATATATATATACATGCACATTTATATACCTAAACAAATTAACATACTAGGGCACATTTACGAAGGGATGTGTGCCAGTTTTCGGTCAGACTTTGCATGTCCTTTTTAGTGCAAACTGCTTGCACAGGTATTTAAGAAGTGTCTGCACCACATTTGTGTCACACGCGACCCTTTTGTGTCACAGCTGCACTAGTCATCATGCAACACAAATTATGGGAGCGTTATGGTGCTCAGTTGGACACATTTAAGATGCAAGGTCCAACAGAATTGTGTTGAACGCTCTATGTTAAAGGTGCACCAAACAAAAAATTGGTGCACTCTGTCGGAGCTGTGCAGAGAGCGCCAGATTCACAAAGAACGTGTGCCAGAAATCCCAAATCTGGCGCCCCCTGCACACTACACAGGCAAACTGCATTCATACACAAACATTTATACTCTTACACACATATATACAGCATATAATGTACACATCACAGATACACACAAATATATATGTTATATAGATGTTCTGCGGCACAGTGCGCAGCATAACATGTATATAATGGTGCACATTCTCCATTATATAGTGTCAGGTCAGATGACAGGCCCCCCTGACACTGCGGGCCCCATAGCGGCTGCTACCACTGAAGTTACGCCCCTGCACTAATCACATATCTAGACATTGCCTTTGTATAGGGGTTGCTGAACTATTAGGGTTATTCACTTGACTAGTGACATCCAATACATCATACAGAGGGACCTACAGCTTAACTCTTTGGTGCACCCATTTTCTTCTATGAGACACGAAACAACACCTGCATAGGCAAAAGTATTTGTAGGACCTTGTCGCCCCTCAGCAAGTTGAATTCAATTACTGGAATTAGTTCCATGCATGTGTGAGATTTACTGACCTGAAAGTAGAACTGTTGATATGAACTGAACTACCAAATTCAGTTCGGTAGTTTTAGGTTTGAGCCAACAAATCCTGCAGACAATTTTGTCAGAATAAACTTGCTTGTGTACAGCCTGCTTTAATACCAGTTGGGTCCCCTTACTGCCTTTACTGGGTAAATTGTAAAAGTAGGAATATGTCCAACATAATAAATATGATAGCCGATGTAGTTTGGGCCTTAAGCTGAATCCTTCAATGTGTAGAATACTAAAACAACCTTATTAAATCCTATTACCAATCCCCTGTGATCGCCTTGGTGCTGGACACTGGTAGCAGGTGCACGTGCAGCGGCTGAGCTCTACATACAACATAACAAGGAAGATTCGACCAAAGAAACTGGGCTGGAAAGAGATCTCCAGGCTTTCTAATATTTGACCCCATGAACCTATTATCATAGAAATGATTCTAGTAGTAAGGCACAAAAACTATTGGTTATGTCCATGTAAAACTGTGTTCAGACTTTGGTACTTTCCTATCTGCAGAGATCTGGTATAAAGGTCCTGGAATTTGGTTCGGAATCGGTACCAAGGACCCACATGTAATTTATAGTACCAGTATCCTCTTATTTTGTTTTAGAAGTAGAGATGAGTGTATTGACGGATAGGCGTCCAAACAGCCCAATCATGGCCATAGCTAGTTGCTGGATTGGATGTTTGGACGCGGTCAAGCGGTCGAATGCGAATGTCGGGTCCGCTCATCTCTAATTATAAGCCTTGCTACGTTCTGCTTCACCAGTGGACAAAAATGCTTGCACCAATTTTGTTTATGTCCTATACACAAAATAGGGAATAACAATCTGATTGGTGGGGGGTCCGAATGCTGGGACCACTCCGGTCTTCAGAAGAGGAGTCCCATTCTCCCTTACTGAATGAAGAGCCAGATCAAGCATGATGTGATTGGTCGGGTCCCAGCAGACTGATCAATTGTTACCACCAGGATAGGGAAAAATAATTTGAAGTTGGTACAATCCCTTTAAGGGGAACCTGTGATGAGCTTTAAGGCCTACAATATTGAGGACAGTGACAGGATCACAATGATACCTCCTCTTATACTCTGGTAGATTTGCTGACATCTGCAGTAGCCTGCAGTGGAGCCTTCTATTCATTATAAAAGAGCCATTAATCTGCAGATCTTTATTTGCTTTATTGTCTATGCATAAATATGTAAATTCAATCCATATAATTAACTTTTTGTTAGTCTATTAAACCTAATTAAGATTAATCAAACAACAAACGTGGCTTCATCCTTCATAGTAAGGTTTACATCCCCCTGCGATGGCTTTTACGTCCTTTGTCGCCTGTCACATCCATTCTGGTTTTATGCAGTTGTTTTGAAGGAAATATTTTTTAAAGGGGCTGACAGCGGGATTTAATCTTCCTTCAAATTAAATTTTCTCCCAACTTGTTTCAAGCTCGACAAACTCTTTATAGGCAATGTAAGGTGTTGGAGGCTTTGATACGAATGTGTTAAAACGAAAAAGGGAACAAGGCTAGGAAAATGGATTTAGGGAAACGGAAGTAATCGAACCCCCCCCATCCATAAAACTAATGAGCCATTAGCAGATCCGCTGATACATATAACAAGGCTTATGTAGCCGGCTATTAGGGAGGATATTAAGCCTCCACATACTGCTCTCCACTGTCCCCCTGCGCCCTGCAGTGCCCGCTCTTTAAGTACAGACATCTGTCTGGAACACAGGGGCATTGTGGGAGCCGTGTATGGCTCCATTGTGTGAACTGCCCAGGACATTCTGGTTCCTTGGATAAATTCCAGGCACTTCCTATCAGCTGCAGAGGATAAACATGGAGCTATGTGGGTCAGCAATGGCCACAAACTAGTCACAGGATGCTGTCCAGTCTAGAAAACGCACCAAGGTCATTCATCCCTGCGGCTGGCACCGTGGATAAGTAATGTGGATGAATCTCATCTAGAAAGCTTTCTGCCAGCTCTCAGGGATCAGGAACGACAGCAAAGCATCAATTTATCTATTTGTAGACTTGTTGACAAGCAGAAAATGGTAAACCTTATATTGTTTCTGCAGACCTGAAGCGCCAGCACCCACCAAAGCATTTTCTTTCTTTTCTGGGTGCATGGTCTCTCTGTGACTAGTAGTCTGCAGGGAACCACTTATGTGATCTTAAGTTGTCACAACCATACAGGACCTTATGATAGTATTCATGAACAATAATAATAAAATAATAATTCCTTTATTTATATAGCGCTCACAGATGCTGCAGTGCTGCACAGAGCTTGCCAATTTAATCAACCTACCAGTATGTTTTGGAGTGTGGGAAGAAACCGGAGGAAACCCACGCAAACACGGAGAGAACATACAACAAATGTTTACCTGGTTGGGACTTGGACCCAGGACCTCAGTGTTGCAAGGCTGTAGTGCTAACCACTGAACCACCGTGGTGCCCCTAAATAGGTCCTGGAAGGTAGTTTGTTCATGGACAGTTAGGATCACATGACCCACCATTTCCAGCTACAGGCGGTCCCCTACTTAAGAACACCTGACTTACAGACTACCCCTAGTTACAAACGGACCTCTGGATTTTGGTAATTTACTGTACTTTAGCCTTAGGCTACTATAAATAGCTATAACAGTTATCACAGGTGTCTGCAATTAAGATTAATTGTTAATCCTGGTTCTTATGACAACCCAACATTTTTAAAATCCAATTGTCAAAGAGACCCAAAAAATTTTGCCTGGCACTACAATTATAAAGTATACGGTTCCGACTTGCATACAAATTCAACTTAAGAACAAACCTACAGAACCTATCTTGTACGTAACCCGGGGACTGTCTGTATTTCATGGAAAGGAAAGAGAGCTTATGAGGAAGCCATTCCTGAACCAAGGAGCTTTACTTTACATCTCAAGAACGTGGTATAGAACTATTAATAGATGTATATTAGTAAATTACCTAATACACACTAACACTACATTATAGAAAACATGAAGTTAAGTGATCAATATAAATATATTTTTAAGCATAAATAGATCACTGGAATGTATGGACCTGTTCACTACATAATATAATAATGTCCCCCCAAGTTAAATATTTAATAAATAATAAATGCTTGGAACTTATTAACTTTTGAGTCCATCACCACGGTCTCTTGGGGACCGATAACAGAATCTTTATATCTCCCATTAGAAATTAAATTCATATCTCTGATTGCTACAATCTCTGATTGCAACAACAAGCTTACAGTATGTCCCACCAGTGTCGGACTGGGATGCCTAAGGCCCTACAGTAACATTTGATCTTGAGGTCCACCACTGTACAGCTACATGTACAGTTTGCCTTATAATCTATCCATATAATTATAGGCTTGTATGTTCTCTCCGTGTTTTTTCACTAGGTTTCCTCAGAGTCCTCCGGTTTCCTCCCACACTCCCAAACAGACCTGGAGGTTGATTAGATTGTGAGCCCCATGGGGACAGGGACTGAATGTGCAGCGCTGCGTAATCTCTGATTAATATTAAATCAAGGAATTAATATTATTATTGTAATATATAGGATTACTGTATGCTGAGTATCTGTATGAAGAAAAGTGAGGGTTCCTCGTCAAGCACTATTAATGCATGGCATGGGTCCCACCAGCTTAGGGTCCCACTAGGGGATCCACCTGTTCACCTGTGGTCCAGTCGCCTGTGTCCCACTTCTAGGGCCTATGACAATTATCTGTAATCTTCCCTGAAAGACTCCTTACAGCACCTCTGCAGGGGAAATGGAGTATTACATATCTGCTTGATCAGCTATAATTCCAAATCCTTCCTAAACAGCTTATTATAAAAACTCATAAAATGTACAAATAGTTGGGTTAATAGATGATAAAATGTAGTATACAAAAATATTGAGGCTACGAGACATGTTTCGTAGTGTTGATAGTATTCCGCTATCTCAGCTGTCTATGAATAGATTCTCATCTGTACCATGTGATCACAGGTTTGTCACCCTTCGATCACAGGTCCCCGCTAACAAGCTTCAGCAGAAGCCTTTCTCTCAGGCTCAATGGAGGCCCAGGAGGTGCTTGGTAAATTAGGGAGGAGGAAACGGCATTCATTTGCACCTCTCCAGACAGTAGCTGTGTGTGCATCCTCACACCTAACAAAATGTTACTAGGACAGACGCCTTCATAGGCAGATGAGAAACATTTGCTCATACAGCTCCCTCTCATACGTGTAAAACCGGAGCTCGAGAAAACACATGTTATCTATGCACATCCTTAGGAGAAGGGGGAAGTTTCCCCATTTCTTAGAGGTATAAATGACATTCTTCAGTATAAAGCCCCGCAACAACAATGAATGTGACTACAATCTAGAGGTGCCCATACATAAGATAAGAATACCCTATACCTGCACAGGACAACACGGCTTATAGGGAACCTGTCACCATATTTCTACCCACCCAACTAGAAGACCCTCAGGTGGGTTATGAAATATCTTTTCTAGAATTACCTTGTTTATATTGTTTAAATCTTACCAGAATACATATAAAAAATTACCTCCAAAATCATATACAAATGATTAAAGAAGAGTCACCTTTTTGCGTGAGATGAGTCACTTTTATAGACACCGCAGGGTTGTGGTCCTGTGTGTTGCAGACTGTAGTTTAAGATATAGTTAGATATGAAAACTGCAGAAAGATATCCAATTTCCCACGTATTTCTTTAACGTTCTGCATCTCCAGTTCTGTAGCCATGGCTATGAGCTTTGGTGCGTCTTTCCTTGTCAGTATGTATCCTATTTTTAGCAAGTCTACATGAAAGAAGTTGTTTTACTCATAGTTTGTGAAATGCCTGTTTGAGCTGGACAATCCTACTTTATATTTTGGTATTAAGACTGTGTCACTACAGGTCATCTCCTTCGAGAAGCAGTGTATCCAGATGAGTGGATTCTTCCTATTTTTCTAGTACCTTGGTCATTCCCTCTGGTCAAGCACAGGACTTCTCGCTGGCTTCTGTTGGTATACATAGGCTCAGCATTGAGGTCTATGGCACCTGATGACGGTGCAGTGAGCACACAGCGTCTCACCATATTGCGACCAAGCCAGCCGTCTTTCTATGGCAAGGGGTGAGGAGAGCTTACCACTTCTCCTTCCTCCTCCAGGCTATGTGCTACATCTGGGTTCTGACTTGGGGAGCACACGGGCATCTGTATGTGGCCTAAAACAGAGGCTGAAGCAGGTGCACGCTTTCAGCCCCATGTCTCTGCTTCAATTCCATGTTTGGTCCAATTTGTGTCCTAGTGTTATCCAACCATTTTTGTTGTCCCAATGTCGTCCAAGTTGTCAGATTTCCACATAAGATCTGAAAAGTTTTTGGCTCCGACTTTCCTCCTTAAAATACATGCAAGAAAAATTGACTGCACTATGATGGCATCTGAGTTGTAATTATTTCACACTCGGATCAGAGTAGATCATGCTGCGCTCTTCTAGAATCGGATCAGATCGGACTGTGAAAAACACCAGATGTGTGCATAGCACAAATGGTCCATCAATGTGTCAGAATTCTGTCTGATATTGCTTGTGGGTAAGGGACAAAAAGGAGAAACTCCCTGTTATCTATGGAAGTGCTCCCATTACAATGTATGGAACCCTAGTCCTCTATATTAGATGCCTTTAGGTAATTTCAGCAGGAAAAGAGTTTCCCACCTTTGGCTGTTGTCGCCTGGGCCAAAGTCTGCCCGGCAGGCGACAGTATATGATATGTAGGCTCAGGGGCCAATGATTTCCTATCACTGGATGGAGTTTCTGCTCCTCGTCCCCATTGACAGGGGATTTTTGGCTACCTGTATTTTGTCACATGCCCAGGGTTTCCTTTAAATACTGTAATTCCCATGATGAGAGGATCACTTTTATTCAGAAACTCTAGATATTTGCCTAATTTTGCCCAAACCCCCGTCCCAATTGTATGGTTTGTTTTACTTGTAACTGCCTTCGTTTTGCATACCCGGGTGAAATTCCCCTGTTAGTAAATAACTCAGTTTAGGTTTATGTCTAAAATTCTCTTTTTGCTTGTTTCTTATGAACAAAGTATTTTTCAAAGTTGAAGTTGTTTGATGCAAAGTTGAATTATTTATTGGTAATTAGTAAATAAAGCCAGGGGACAATACATTTCCACTTAATCTGTGTCAGTTTTATTTATTTTAAAGGACATCTACCACCAGGATGAAACATTGCATGCAAATGAGCCTGAGGGGCTCCAGGCTCCATTAACACCTATGGAGCCTGGAACCCTAAGGCTCATTTGCATACAATGCTTCATCCTGGTCGTAGATGCCCTTTAAGTCTGCATAGTACTGACTTTATAATCCCATGCACTACATACTACAGCAAGGTGTATAAAAAGCTACTTTTTTACTTTACCGAGACGCCAGCCAGACCCGTTTCCTGCAAGACACGTTTTGCTGCCCCAGAGCTTAGCTGCCAAATGCTAAATAAGTCTCAGCTCCTTAACTTGTCTGAGAGAAATGTCACATAAATTCATGAGAACCAAACATGAAAAATGGGACCAGGTGATCCCTCTGTTTCAGGGAGTTCTACAATAAGATTGTATATACAGTATTGTAAGATAGGGACTATATGTATATATACACACCAAATCCTCAAAATCTGGAAAATACTTGACATCAATATATAACACCTAATGTTTGGAGGTTAGTAATTAACATTCTCTCTTAGAATGTGATAATTACCACATTACACTGCATGGAACACCCTCACAAATTAAAGGGTCTCTCTGCACCCTGATCCGTGCCCAGCACAGAACATCCTGTAGCGCTCTACACAAAAGCAAGTCTAGACTATGAACCGCCTATTCTGGGACAGCTGCCCGTGTACGAGCGGGCAAATAACCCAACTGAATGTATTCCCTTCTCACATTCCCTGCAGACGGCCAGGTGGGCCTAGCAACTTCCCCAGAGCCACAACTGAAGCTCAGTTTGTGCTAAAACGGCAAAATTGTTACCAATTTATTACATTTTTTTATTACACTTATTACCATTTTTGGGGTTCTTTAAATGCACAAAAGTCATCTTCATAAAAAAAAACAAAAAAAAAACAAAAAAAAACCAAACAGACAGAATAGCACGTGGGATTAAAAAAAAAAAAAGAGAAGGAAGCATGACCGTCCCTGGATGCAAGATGTGGTGATATAAACCACACAGCCATAAAAAGGAACCCGTCAGCAGCTTTTACATTGCTAAACAAACAGCCTCGTGACTGACATGTCCTTTCTAGCTTTCCTTTTTTAATGTCAAATTCACCCATTTACCTATAATAAAAATTGCCTCCAACATAGGAAATGAACAGAGAAAAGTCACTTTTTGCCCTAGATGAGTCACTTTTAGAGGCTTTAAAAAGGAGCGTCACTTAAGACACCTTTATCTTGGACTCTATAGTGCTTGGAACCATATTAAAAAGGTGAGAACCTCATCTTTCAAATCATGAACATGAAATAGAGAGGGCCGTAACCGCATGCTGGAGAGGAGGAAGGGTGAGCAGCGCTGCCCCGCAAATCACAGCGAAATAGAGGACATGTCCTCCATTTCGCCATGCATGATCACAGTGAGGGGAGACAACGTGTGCTCTTCACACAGTGACTGGGCGTCAAAGCCTCAAATCGGGACCAATATGAGGCCTGCATATCGGTCCACATTACGTTTGTATGAAAGAACCCTTAGGTCCGACCTGGCAAAGACTGCGCAAGTATCTACTAAGAGACCAGAGCCTCTTTGTAAATAATGGCACCGGGGCACCAGCCGGGGGAATTTTAAGTCTGGCATTGAAAATGCTAGTCTCAATGAATTCCCTCCAGTGTCTTTAACCCCCTGTATATCCAGTTCTGTAGCTCATAGATTTGATTTTGGTTGCGGGCGCTAAAGAGCCTCATAGAGAGGTGTGTGAAGTGACGCTTCTCTTCCAGCCTCTAAAAGTGACTCCTTTCAGGCAAAAAGTGACTCCACTCATTTGCACATGGCTATGGAGTATATTTTTTTATAAATAAATGAGTTGAAATTTCACATAAAAGAGTGAAATCTAGAAAGAATATTTCATACCATACCTGAGGGCAAGTAATTTGGTGGCTTTGTAAAAGTTGTGCCTATATTGGTGAAACTGAAAACAAAATAAGTGAAAATAAAAACTGATATTATGCTACCATTAGAGCAAGATGGCCAGCAATGCCAGTTGTATAAAAGACAGTTGCTATGCAATTTTTAGTATGGTCAGTCAAGTACTGTGCATTTATACTGATCCATTCTGCATTTTCCAACATGAATGATAATGATGCAGCCAATTGTAAGCATAGACAATTTAGACACTTCCACTTCCACGTAATACATACAAATGGAGGAAAACAAGATAAAAAATCTGTAGAAAGATAAGTGGTCATTTGTTTTCCATGGCAACTGGATTTTAAAGTACTACAAATGAGCAATAATAACAGCATACTGCCATCCAATAGAGAAAAAAAAATATCCCGATGCTCCTCTTCACAATCATATCTTGTCTAATCACGTCAAATCCAGTGTGTTACGGTACTTTTCTCTTGTAATGGTTATTTGCGTTTATTGATGTGCTTGTTCTTGTCTCCATTTCTTCTGTGAAACTTTTAAAGTTCTGCTTATAGGATTACAGACTCTTCCACAAAGAGATTCTACATATACCATATTTTTCGGACTATAAGGAACACCGGATTATAAGGCGCACCATCAATAAATACCTGTTAAAATATCTAGGTTCATATATAAGGCGCACCTGATTATAAGGTGCACCTGATTATAAGGAAGAATGACCAGCAAGAGGCAGACTTGTGCACAGTTCAAGACAGCTGTTGTCTGTAAGTACGGTTCTTATATAAGGCGCACTGGACTATAAAGCGCACCTTTCATTTCTGAGAAAATCAAAGGATTTTTTGTGCGCCTTATAGTCTGAAATTTGCAGTCAGTTCCATTTACTTTCATAGAAAAGCAATGACATGATGACACACAATGCTTCTTTAGCTCTGTACAGCCCCTTTAAATGGAGTCTACCACTTTTAACTAACATGAAGCAAAAAGTAATACAATTAGCATAACACGTGTACTAGATCTGACCATTATGCCACTTTCGAGATATTCCAATTGAAATCCATATGCTAATGAGGCAGTTGTTGTCCTTAGCCTTGGAGAAATAGTATTCCTTCCTTAACTACTGCATCTTCCTTCCAGTTTCACCCAATGACAAATCTCCTTTTCATCAGATGGATAGGGTAGTGATTCTGGGAGGAAAAGCAGTAGTTTGGTCTTAGGGGACTCATTACAATATGGATTCAAATGGGAACAGCTCAATAAACTTAAAATGTATGGTGGAAATCACAGTGCATTTCCCTACAACATGCGGCCATCAGGGGAGTTGGTAGACCCCCTTTAAGAATCTGCTATAGCTAGACATATCAATTTGAGTCTGCGTTTTTGCATTAGATCTACGTTAGAACATAATCCTACTTACCTTTTTTAATACACTGTCTAATGTTTCTGGACGGCTGATATCAAAACAAATGAGTACAGCATCAGATTCCGGGTACGCCAGAGGACGGACATTGTCATAATACGCTGAGCCTGCAAATAGAGAAACACATTAGTGAATTCCATTCAATGTCTCTTTATCTTATCCCTGAGCTACGAGAGATTGGTAAATGTCTTCCTCTCACTTACACATTATAATGCAGCAATAAAACTTTCAGGAGAAGATACATTAAGGTCTTGTACTTATGGATAGAAGTAAAAGCGTTATTATTAGCTGTCCAGCACATCATGCCCAGGGTCATTTTTGGAAAGCCACAGATAATTGGGTTTTTCAGAACCCTTTAGCCTTTTCGAGTCAACCATCTTCCAGGTAGCCAGAAGTTCACAGTACCACATTAGGGTTCAATGAAAAGAAACTTTTGTTATCTTCCATGATGTTAGCAATTCTATTTAGCTCCTTTCTTAGGATGAGACACTTGTTTTGCGGCTAGTGAAAGTATATGGGAACATCAGCTCATACAATAGAAGGACATCCCATTGTCCAAGAGTGACAAGCGCTCTGGAGATCCAGAAGATCCCATCAAGTAGGGGGGGAAACTGAAAATTCTCCTGTACTCAAATTTTATTGGCATCCACTGGATGCCTATACAATTTACAGCTATGGATGAGCAGGGAGGAATAAAGTTCCCTACATTGCTATTTAGAGTGGGGATGCTTCACAGACAAAATTTTAGCGACCATGTGTGAGGAGAAGCAAATGCAAGTACTGGCCAATCATTAAAACAACTCAACACGGCCATATATCAGTAAATACATCCTATTACAGAACAAATACTGGTCAATCAAGGACAATCTGGAGATTCCTATTCCCTATATTTCACCGGAATTGCCTTTACACCAAAGAATCTCAAGATCATTATGGCTTCCTTTATCATTCAGTTCTGTAAATGTCTCCTCTTCTCCATACGAGAGAGCGCCAAGAAGACGCGACATAAAAAGCAAACATAAAAATAGAGCCAGTCGAGCTGTAACTCGTGATTTATACACAGGTTATAAAAACACACGACAATCTTTAGTGACAGTTTATGTGTAACACTATACATTAAGATTTAGTGTTACAATCGCACAAAACTCCACCGGCTGTAGTCAGCTCACACCAAGCCGACAAGATTGGGCATTTGTGAAGTGGGACGGTGGGCATAGGAAGTGTTTACCTGCAACCTGCCATAACCTTGGATTGGTTTTCCAACTTCTCCATCAATAGCTCCTCAATGGCCTTGATGGGTAGCCCACCAACTGCTGTCATGAATCCCACCAGGATGCTTCAACAATTAGACCCAGGTCAGAGGAAAGCCACTGGGATCTACCCATGAAAAGTACCAACACAATCTTCGTGGTTATTGCAAGACCAGCCCCATAAATAGTTACAAGCAGCTTCAATAAATACTACCAAAATTGCCAAATGGATTTTTTTCAGTTTTCAGAATTCCATGAATAGAATTCAGGATATTTACCCTTTTAAGAGACAAGAAAATTTGCTATGTGACACAATAGGAATAGGAATAAGGATGTGACTGTACAATGTCCACCCAATACAAGTCCCAAATCAATGACATGACCACTTTTTGGAAGTTATTGTGACCCACTTTCTAACCTTGTCCTGGATTTTGACTCTGTTCCTGTAATCTTAGCTCTCTATCTTCACGTGGTGACATTTGTTTTCATATTGTTAAAAATTTCCAGAAGACCATTTGGTGCTATGGACATAACAACAAACCTCAGCAACCACCAACCATTTGATAACATGTAATAACCATTTTATTACCATGCTAGTAAAATGAAGGAGTCTTTCCACTTTGCAAGACATCTAGCCCTTCTTACGACGTGCCCCTTCCTATTGAGCTGCATCTGGCCCGGCTTAATGTGACAAATGATGGAAAACACTGAGTTGACACTTTTCATAACTGGAATTTGGCTGCGAGCACAAACGTCCAAAAGAGAGAAATAATTTTCAGCGCATCAAAGCATACCTGTGACATACACACACAGACCTCGCCTTGTGCAATCACTGAAAGTCAACTCGGGCCGAGCAATCAGGTCAGACTGGATGGTAGCCTGCAGGGAGGTTACATACCAACTTATCATACAGACACACATAGCATAATACCTGAGACATAATGCACGTCAAATCTAATCTCTAAGTAAATGTAGTCTGGAGAACACCAGCAATTCATAAACCCAACACTTATTGACTTTACTTTAGGAAGGTTGATGCCTGGTTTCTTCTAATTGTCTCCAAAATTGTTTCCCGATGAGCCACAAATTCTAAATGAGAGCATAGCATAGACAGGGATTCTTTACTTTAAGAGCTGTGAGAACCTGCCACACAATATTGTGATGGCTGATGCTTTGTAGGTCAAGATGGGCCTGGATGCCCTTCCCAAAAGCGAAAATATCACATTATGGGAACAAACCTGTGTGATGTTGATCCAGGGAGATATCTGGGCCCGGGAGGGAATTTTTCCCTACTACGGGCCAAATGGCAGTAGCTTTGTGTTTTTTTCTTTTTTATGCCTTCCTCTGTATCAACACTGCAGGATTACAGTTTGGACTTGATGGACGTATGTCTTTTTTCAACCTTATCCATCATTATACTAGATGTCGTCTTCCGACACATGAAATATATGTGTTGGCCAAACGCTCATTTGTCCGGCAGTTAAATTTGGCAACTTTTTGACTAAGTTTTGCCTACATAGATGCATTTTTTAGAATCACTAGACATGTGTTCTGCTGAATGGGAGTAAACGGTGGTGTAAATGGGAGTAAAACGCGCAACTGCCCATAAGACCTAAACACTTTTGATGGTCAACCAATCTCCAGCAAACTGGTTCAGCTACTACATATTTATGACAAGATTTACTTTGTACAAGCTTCACCTAAGATTCAAGCTTTTGGATTAACCATAACACAAATAGATAGGGCTGATGTGAGCCATGGTTATTATGTTATGAAGAAACAGAGGAATGAAGATTATTAATAAGATAATGGAAGTATCCTAACGATACAGTACGTCCTGACCATTCTGTAAATGACTCTGGTGAAAGTCCTAATCACTTTCTTCCACACTGTTTACTTCATCTGTTCCATGCTGTCCGGCCGTCGGTCATCGCCATAAATTTATATAGAGAGATTATTACATTGTAAACTCGCATGAGCAAGGTCCCTCATTACCTCTCACCGTGCCCGTGATATATAATCATAAATACAGGACCATAAAAGTAATGACTCCTGTCACCTGAAGCATGGCGGCCATTTTGAGATGATAAGAACAAGTGTTTTACAAGGTACGTTACAGGGTTAATGGTCTGGAAAGTCACATCTGCCTCTTTCCTATATCCATAAGCTCAATGATTGCTAGCCTGGAGAGGAAAGACAAGGTGCTAAATTATGTATGACCCCACATCCGGGCAGGGACAGGCGCCCCGCGCAGCAGGTGACAGCTGCTGGATGACACTAAGTGGCAAAGTGATTCTCAGAGTCAACAGAAGAGCACATTAAGTAAGTGAGAAAAGAGAGGTAAAAGGTCAAGGACTGAATGAGTCGAGCCAAAAATAAATAGGGTATTAACAAATATATGCAGATGATTAAAAGCAAGTTAATGATACATGTTCTTAGGGAGACTGTATGACAACTAATAATATCACCATCAAGGTCAGAGCCCAAATATAATACATGGGTACAACTCCTGCACTGGGTCTCTGCCTATATTTAATATTATAATTTATGCCAAATTAGATGAAAACAGAACCGCCATCAGTAAATCACAAATACGGCAAAGTGCGCAACCTTATGGATTCTACTATATCAACTGTATATCTAGATTTACCGTTATACCAATTCTCGCTATGGGACATATCTAGGTGCATTATTTGACTACAGTAGAGCCTTCTTATCCCCCATTACACTGCCGCTTGTAGTTGTTGGAGGATAATTAGTTACAATGCAGAATGTGACAGCATGAGGAGTGTGAAAACCCTGCAGCTTCTGGAAAAATTCATTAACTCCTCTTCTACCAGACTGACACAGGAATGCAAAGTAAATGACAATTCAACCCCACCAAGACTGGCTATAATAATTATTTCATATCCAGTGCAGGGAGCCAGTAACCCAATACACTCTGTACAGGTAGCCAGTAGTACCCCTATACACCCAGTACAGGGAGGTAGAAGAACCCCTTATACACCCAGTACAGGGAGACAGTAGTACTTGTATACACTCAGTACAGGGAGGTAGAAGAACCCCTTATACACCCAGTACAGGGAGACAGTAGTACTTGTATACAGCCAGTACAGGGAGGTAGAAGAACCCCTTATACACCCAGTACAGGGAGACAGTAGTACTTGTATACACTCAGTACAGGGAGACAGAAGTACTCCTATAGACCCAGTACAGGGATGTAGTAGTACCCGTATACACCCAGTACAGGGAGGCATTAGTATTCGTATACACCCAGTACAGGGAGACAGTAGTACTCGTATGCAGCCAGTACGGAAGGTCATGAGTAACTCGTATAACCACCGTACGTGAGACAGTAGTACTCGTATACACCCAGTACAGGGAGGCAGTAGTACTTGTATACAGCCAGTACAGGGAGGCAGTAGTACTTGTATACAGCCAGTACAGGGAGGCAGTAGTACTCCTATACATCCAGTATAGGGAGACAGTAGTACTCGTATACACTCAGTACAGGGAGGTAGTAGTACCCCTATACACCTAGTGACTCAGTACAGGGAGACAGAAATACTCCTATAGACCCAGTACAGGGATGTAGTAGTACCCGTATACGCCCAGTATAGGGAGGCATTAGTACCCATATATGCCCAGTACAGGGAGGCATTAGTAACCCAACACACCCAGGACAGGGAGGCAGTGGTACCCCTATACACCAAGTACTGGGAAGCAGTAGTACCCCTATACACCCAGTACAGGGAGGAATTGGTACCCCTGTACAACCAGTGCCTCTTTAGGAGCAAAATTAATAAAAGACACCGTCTTATTTTTGGGGAAACACAGTAACCAAGTACAGCTCTCCCTCAGTCTTGTAGGAAAGAATGGAGTATGTACTGCTACTTTGATCCTGTGTGAGCACCCATTGGCATGATCATTTGGGCCTCCAGCGACACCTGTCGAGTTACCTTTGGATACAAGACAAATGTTCAAATGTGGAAAAACCCTTTCAACTATATTCTTACAAGGAAAGTGAACAGCAGTGATATATGAAGTGAGGCATGTATACCGCCCGCCGCCTGAGGCTTTTCCACAGTTTGTTTGTTTTAGGATTTCCGTCTCAAACTTCCGGGGTCTCAGTGTCATAGACACATTGGTTTATCAGCTCCTCCTGCTCTATAACATGCTTTCTGCAGTTAAGGACACTATGTACAATCTGCTCAGCACCTCCTGCTCTATAACATGCTGCCTGCAGATAGGACACTAGGTACAATCTGCTCAGCTGCTCCTGCTCTATAACATGTCGCCCGCAGACTGACTTTTCATGGTGATGGGTT
Organism: Engystomops pustulosus; assembly: GCA_019512145.1. NCBI lineage: Eukaryota > Metazoa > Chordata > Amphibia > Anura > Leptodactylidae > Engystomops > Engystomops pustulosus. The sequence continues at coordinate 29,023,519 of CM033646.1, read as the reverse complement.
CACTTTAAGTAGGGAATAATTTACAACCTGTATCTCAGAATTTGGAGACTATTTTCTAGCTTCAGGTTATCAGCCTCTCTCCAGTTACGCTGTGGATGCTCTCGGCTTGACGCCAACATATAAATGCGCCCCTGCTGTTTGTTTTACATTTCAGTTGACTCCTTACATAATACGACTGCAGAACCTTAGCAATTTAAAATCCCTATGCATACAGCATGCTAAAGCCGGCTGCCGGAGAGGACTTACTCCTTGCAATGTCAATATGTAACTGCTGTGCTATGGACCAGCATTGTATATACTGTATCCGTTCCAGGGTTTGGAAACAGAACTTATTATGTAAGATTATGAACCCTCACCTGACCTAAGCATCTATTGTATCATGTGCCACACACCTCTGGGGCACACAACTGAAGGAATCATTTTGGCATCGTGGCCTGGCACGGACAATGTCCATGACAACCAAGGGAAACGCATCAGTAAGCTGTAATGAACATATTGAAGTTTTCCGCAAAACACAGCGACATATTGCCAGTGCGTTTTCCACATGGCCTTGGGGGAATACAAGCAGATGCCTATCTGTGGTGCGTAGAATGAAATATGAAAGAACAAAATATCAATATAATTATAGAATGGGGCTTCCCTCAAAAATCTAAAGTCACTATAAATACAAAAAAAAAAAAAAAACACACCAAAAAGTAATATTTAGGTTGATAGAGATTTTTATCTAGGACTGAAAACAGTCCTTACTTCAGTTGTAAAGGCGACTTTCTAATTAACACTTTCATGGCTCCCGATACCGGGACAAGAGCACAAAACTAAGACACAACAGTCTCTTAGTAAATGTAGAATCCCCTTCCTCCCCCCCCCCCCCCCCGTTTATTAGCGCTCAGCCGCATATATGAAATACAAAGTCATCAGCATACAGGGGGGCGTGACAAGGAGATAGAATACTGCAATGCCATTGGCCATAATTAATTTTACCAGGAAATTCTCAGGAAAGGTTAATAAATCATAAGCTATTTCTTCTCAGAGGCCTTGTTTATACTTATTGCCCTGACGGGCAAGCCAAAACATAAGATAAACAGGTGCTAGAGCAAAAATATAGGACAAGAGTGAAGGACAGATTTGCCTCTCATTAAATGTCAAGGAGAAGCTGACAGGAGAAGATGAAGATGAAGATTGAGTCATGACATTAGCTGGACAGTGCTTGACCCCCGGCTAATACCAAAATGGCCGCTGTAGAGGAATATATCATTAACTAGGTCATGCAAATCTTTTTTTGTTCTAGGTATGATGGTAACAAGAATTAAAGAAACAAAGACTCTCTGCCACTGCTGGGAAGGTCATAGGGGAAAGATTTATCAGAAGTGACTGGGATAAAACTGTTCTAGTTTCCTATGGCAACAAATCAGAGCTCAGCTTTCATTTTCCCACAGCTGTTTGAATTTAAAGCTGAGCTCTGATTGGTTCCCATGGGCAACTAGAACCGTTTTACCTCAGACGCTCATCACTGTCTAGAAGATATTTCCACCTAAAATAAGAGATAGTGTAGAGAGATAAATTGGTTTAGATCTAGTGATCTGTGGAGTACAAAATACTGGAAATGTGATGACCTAGACAATGGATGGGTGTTGTTTTCCGTCTTGCAATACAGTTTTAACCAAATTACTCTTGGGTATTTCAGATATCATACATTTAGGTAGATATTGCCTCAAAAACTCCTAAGAAATTTGTCCTCTTCGTTGAGTTTGTTGGACATAAAACAATGAGGAGGACAGATTCCCTAAGACTTTTGGAGGAAATCGCTACCTAAATTTTGAATATCTGTTATCCAACATTGTTACCACTTCTGTTTATTACATGTGCCAGTGCCTCAAAAGCTCCAAGGCAATTTGTCCTCTTTATTGGGTACAGGAAATGTAACAATGAAGAGGACAAAGTGCCTAGGTGCCTTTGAGGCAATATCTACCTAAATTTATGATATCTGAAAAACTCAAATTAAGAGTAATTTGGTTAAAAATGTATAACAAGAAGAAAAGCTACACCTACCCATTGCCATTGTGTAGGTCATAACTTGTCGAGTATTTTGGACTCCTCAGATCACTAGGTCCAAACCGATTATCTCTCTCTCCACACTGTCCCCTATTTTATGTGGAAATATCTACCTAGCTACCCAACTTTAGAATATCTGTTCGAGTATGGTACATGTAACAAACAGAAGGGGTAACAATCATGGATAATAATAATAGCCTATAGTAATCTTTTGGACACCATTTCTTCTTCTTCTGCAAACTATAATGATATTGGTAGGAAACCTTGGTTATCTTCAGCCCCAGTTACCTACAGGTTTAGAATCATGCACAAGGATTTACAGGCCTTACTTAATACATTAAATACATTCAGGTCATAGCAATATGGGTGATGGGGTTTTGCTATTCATGGAGACCTCTGGAGCTAGTGATATAAATAGGACCTTTTGTATAGTCAGTCCTTGCATGTTCTACAGTTCTGCTCAGGACCTTCAAGTAGTCTCAGAAGAACATAAACCAACAGTGCAAGAAAGTCTAAGTCAATTGTTATCCAATATATAGACTGCAGACTCCCCTTTCAAGACCATGAAGATTCTATTGAAGATTTGAAGCATATGTAGATATTTGACCTTCTACTGAAAAATAAAAATGACCTAGAATTCCTGGCAAGTTCTTACCTTCAGGGCAAGAACTAGAAAATTAAAGTTATATGAGTAAATACACTCCAAGAGACCTTGGGTTGTCCTCTTCATTACCTCCATTCAAGTGTCAGAAGAAACTTACCACTCCGGGTCGCATTGAGAGGTTAATATTTTTACAAATTACTTTATTGTTACAGAAAGTGAATTGTTATTACCATTAATCCTCCAGCACTTGTGCCCGATAACACACTGGGAACCACTTTTGAAGAATTAATGGCCCATGTTCCTATCACTAATGCCTTATTTCTACTAAATGAAATAGCCAAGGGGTTTGTCATTTGAAAACAATGTGAAAACCATAAATGATGTATTGATGGTTATATATATTATCATTACCAATAAGCTTAATTTCCATTTTTATATTAACTAAATGAATTGCTTTTCTATTGTGACACATTATAATTGATATACATCCCCTGCCGATTTTTTCTACGGTGGGAAAAATCTGCGACTATCAAACATGTGTCAGCCCTGTGAGGCCTGTAGGACAGTCATCGCGTCTATAGGGGTCAGCGTAAGGATGGGAATTTACAGCTGCAGATAGATAATTAGCTTTATTACAGTTAATGTGAAGCGTGGGATGCTAGCGTTGTCTAACAATGACTGGGTCTCATGCAGCTGTTCTAGTGGTTTGTGACCCGGTGGAGACAACCTCAACAGATGCACATGACCCGTGTCATCTGTTCTTCGGAGATGTTAATATACATGGTGTTATGAGCGGTGGAGATTCAGACCATAATGGTGAAAAATTATCAATTAATTAGCTCTTGCATTGATTAAACTACAACATGTCATAAAGTGAGACACCGTGTTGAACAGTCTCTTGTCAAACCAAGGTTGAGGCCTTCTTCACTGTCAGATACGTTCATCAGTCGAGTTTTGTAAAGTACGAAGCAATGCCTTGCCTTAATGATAAAATTTGACCTACAACTAAATTAATTTGGTTGTTTCCACTTAAATGGGACCCCTGGTAATATTTGAAGAGGGTAACCACACACTAAACCAAACAGTGAAAGACAATATTACACCAAGTATATTGGAAAGGAGGAAAGGACACAAGGTCACAATGGGACACATTTACTTACAGGGTCACCGGAGTTCACAGAAAGTCCCTGTCCGACTGACGCACCGTGCGGTGATTCACTACGATTGTGCGCCCAATATCCTGCATGTGTCGCTTCCCCGCTCAGGTCTGACAGAGTTCACCATATTTTTAGTGGTGCACGTAAGTGCTTGGGCCTGCGACACAATTTAAAAGTTAAGTCCCGCGCTCAGTCCGAATCAGTCGGACTTTCCGACGGCACGCCCCCTTATTTGTGTCTCATCGCAGCGCACACACTTATTAAATACCGGTGCAAGCCGTTTTAGCCTCGAAAACGGTGCGCAATCCGACAAAATTGAGCACGCGACCCTTCATAAATGAGCCCCAATAAGTCCTCTAGAGTTTTCTTCTGCAAAAACTTTCAGCTCTGCATTTAGGACAGTTTTCAGTGGATCTCTAAGATACGCATATGCCTTCAAGGGGCTCTAAAGGGAACCTGTCATAAGCAATTGGCCTAATAAATCACTACCAGTATGTTGTCAAACACCTTCTAGTTTTTGTTTCTTTCATGGTCCAGTGTGTTTTCAACCTTAAAATCAACTTTCAAGTGAGCTGTAAATTGGTTGTATAAAGTCAAGGAGGTGGAAAGTTTAACACTGAAGTCAGGGTGGGGATTTCTGAACGCCTTCTCCTCTGTGGTTGATATCATGCATTGATCTTCAGCATGGTTATTGAGGTCTGTGGATGCAGGACCATCAATTACAGTGCAGGGGCTTTCTGAGGAAGAGAGAGCTTGACTTCAGTGTTAAAATCTCCGCCTTCTTGGTTTTATACAGCCAATTTACATCTTACTTCAAAGTTGATTTTCTGAATGATGCCACAAAACTGGGTCCTGAAAGAAGGTGTTAAGCTGTTTGACAACAGACGGGTAGTAGTTTATTCGATTAATTTCTGCTGACAGGTTCCCTTTTTTTATCAGATCAGAAGCACAATACAGTTCCTTCTTATGTAGATCAGTTGCAAACCTTCCATACCATATGGAAGCTCCAATTTTTGCCCAGTTTTTAGAGAATATTAAAGAGAACCCGTCATGCAAAATAACCCCCCTAAACTAAATATATTTTCATAAACTGCCATTAGAGAGCATTGCCTCTATCCCTTCATTGTCCCTCTACATGCCTGTAAACCTGAGCAATGAGGTCCTAAAGCTGTATGCAAATGACCTGTGAAATGTCCAATGAAGCATTAGCATATTCAAGCTGTCCACTCTATTCATGAGTGGGAGGCACAGCCACACCCCCAGTGCTTGACTGACAGCCTGTATAATGATGTGAGGCTGTATAATGATGTGCTTCCTGGTGCTGGTGGCCACGCCCCCTGCAGCCTGTGTGTGCATGTGTGTGTGTGTTTAGGAGAGATACAGCAGCTCCAGGCTGCAGCCATGTTACAGCAGAACATGTCAGATTCATGTGTAGCTCATGTCTGTGTCTCTGTGTATTAGGAGGATGCAGCATGTCAGCAGATGACATACACACACTAGCCATGCTTTACTATACATTACACATAGACATGAGCAGGGGGAGGAGAGGGGAGGGGTAACAGGGGTGACATCACTGCCTCTGCCCATGTGACCAGCCTCATTTACATGATAAAGAATAGATGATTTTACAATGAATAATGTATGAAATAACTAGATAAAGGCTGGGATGGGATCCTTGTGAGCTGCTCCAACAGGTAGTAGTGACAGGGCAAGTGGCAGAGACCTGATGACAGGTGTCCTTTAAGGGTGTGTTCACATGTTGCACTTAAATTGCGTTTCTGGATGCAATTCTAGTGCCCTGGTAGGAGTTACTCCCAAATGCAGATGTGGTTAGACCGAAATACATGTGTTCAGGAACGAATGCCCGATAACAGTAACAGTTAAAGTCTAAACACATATTTTTAGTACCTGAAAGCAAGTGTTTAGTTCTAAACAAATCTGCATTTGGGGGTAATACATCCAGGATGCGCTTGAATTGCTTTTCAAAACAAGTTGTTTTTTTTTTTTTTTTTTTCATTTTATTTATTTTTTTCCTTGCATTCAGATAGATTGACAGCTTTACATGTCATTACTTACAAGAAGGTTCTGTAGATTTTTTTCTTAAGTTAAATTTGTCAGTATATTTTCTATGTGTAACACCAGACAAAATAAGAGCAAGGATAAACAATAAATCCTCATTGCAAGCACTTTAATAACTCTTATGGGTGATTATTGCAGTCTAGGGCTAAAGTTAATTAAATTACCAGTATCCACAGGTTAACTAGGAGTCATCTATAAGTCAAGTGTTCTTAAATTGGGGACTGCCTGTATACTTAGATGGAATAAAACACAAATTTGGTAAATTTTTGCTCCTGGACAAGACTCCCAGATTAATCAACATTTATCGATGAAGTAGAAATAACCGAACAGTGCAAATGTGACCTCTTTAGTTTACAAATTCGGTTGTGCGTGAGGTGTTAGATGGCACAGACGTAGCATTTCTGTAGATTACTAGTCACTAGACACCACTGACGTTCCTTCTGCCCCGATGTAGCAGACACAGCAGCTGAATCCTAACACTGACTCTTTCACGGGCAACACAAGAAGAGCAGTGTGCAGATACACAACACTATCGCAGTCTGAATTATATATGACAGTGCGTGACTGGGGGAGATTGTCTAGCTGGATTGTACCATGATGCCCTGTGCTTGCATGTGTTTCCTACTACCATTGTAAACAAATGTCTTCTGTCTTGTTTCAGACCTTTGTTTTTAGCTTCGGGGGGGGGGGGGGGGGGGTTGTCACATTGATTTACATCTATCAGTGATGGATAAGAAAACTTTGTTAGCTGATCATCCCTTTAAATGTATTTCCATTCGTCCGGCAGCAAATAAATCCCAAGAAGCAGGAAACCATTGATCATAGAAATGTTCTGCTGTTGACTGAACCGCCCGTATATATGGTTAAATACTTGGACAGAATTTCTACCACTGCCAATGGCAGATGTCTCTGACAAAATAAGGATTGGTAACATTGAAAATGTCTTCCATGGCATGGCAGAAGTGTTCAATCTATCATTTTCAACTGGGTTTACACAGCAGTAGAAAATTCACCCCGATGTTGCCATCACCAGAGAGGTTCTTCCCAAATTCATCTGAGCCAAATAAACATGTTTATGGGAAGACGAGAAAGATGGGAGAGACTGGTCATAACCTTCTTCTTATACTGGTATAAACATTTACATCAAGCCTCCCCTTATAGATAATGTTCTACCATCACCATCTATGATTTGGAGAAAACAGCCAATATCACATTATAATATAGGCGTTTCGGGCAGTAGCCTGTTACCCAACCATTCTTGGGAGCCCATCAAACCTCCCAAACTTTATACCGAGAAAGACCTTCACCCATGAAATCCTCATACATCTGTTACTGCTCTCAATATACAATGTATAGAAAAGCCATTTCAGGACCTTTGAAGGTCATCCAAAGGTCCTGAAACCGGATATTGAAAGCAAGCAGGAGGGACCCATCCTCCATTCCCCAAGAAGCTTGATTCTAGTACCAAGTGCAGGAAGTGAGTTCCAGACTTTTAGAGGCTACAATATTCATACAGCCCCTGGCCCATGGCAGTCATAATACACCCCTGCAAACACCACAGGAGACACAAGCCGGCACTCACACTGTCAACATTTGGAAGTCACTTTACTTAGACTTTCCATAAACAAATAGTGGAGGAGACATTTCTGTCAATACCAATATGGAAAGAATAACATGTATAATAGTCTACAGTTCCCTGGAGAAGAAAGTTTTTCTTTAAAGAGGAACTCTACCCCCAGGCCTGTCTGGTGTAGAATAGCTCTATAACCTGTGCCCATTGAAGCCTGAATTGGGCAGGCTATAGTTAAGTCCACTCAGTCGCTGGGCACAACCCCCCACCACACCTGTAGAGGGTAGCGTAACGGGGAAAATAAACACAATTCCTGGCATTCTGCAATTATTTCAATGCTTGTACGATAGAAAACTGATGAATGTCTCCCAGTGAGTTTTTGTGGCACCTGACTTAGATGTCCAATGGCAAATGGATGTACCGTAGCATCCCTGTAACCTAAAGCTCTACATCTCGGACTTCCAATTGTCAAGGAATAACAATGTAAAAAATCAAATTGACCTATAGACTGGTTTAACGGGATTCTGGTATCAAAAGTGGTTTGTCCATCCCCGGCCAACAGGGGAACAAGGCTGGGTAAAGCGGAGATAGAGCGATCATTCTGCTGACAAAAATGTCCTCCCTGCTACACCTTTCCTACTAATTGTAATGTACAAGACTTTATGAACTGTTTTCAATTAACTTAAGAAATAATTAAAGTTGAAATGTGTCAATATAAAATAAATGACAACAAGATCACTAGACAGGTGAAGATTATCTATGCTATTTAGCCACCTGTTCTTCAATGCCGGATGGCCATAATCATAGGGGGAGAGTGAAAAACAGCACCTAGAAAATTACTAAATGATGACGGGAAACTGTAGGACTCTAATACCTATTGTCTGCACATGAACAAAGTGGTAATTACTACGTACTTCAAGAACCATGAGAACACGTAGTTTAGCTTGAAGCCAATCTAAAAACAAGTCGAAAAACTGGAATCCACCAGTTACTGTATAAAGCTACGTACAGTCACCTCCGAAGGGGACAATTAGCCCTAAAATGTTTTTCCGCAGACTTTTCACATTCATCTTCACCTGTCACCTCCCCTCTTTTTTCTTATTTACTAAGAAAGTGTTGCGTAAATGCATTTTTCTTCTCACATTCTCACGTCTAGTCAACTTCCACAGAAACCTAATACCCTCTGCCCAAAGCCAACCTTCCTCTTATGACGAAAGAAAAGTCCGAAGGGGAGGTGATCTCTCCCCCTTCTCACCTTGCCTAAAGCATTGTCAATTAATGGAGTTTTCATGCTCAATTAACTTTTTTGTGTATATTTTTCTGTATACGTTTCTTCCAAAAATACAGAAACAACCATTGACCCAATTAGAATTTCTTAAAAGTCTTTAAAAAAAAATCTTTCATTACTCATCCTATGTGGTATACACATTTGTAATTTGGCCACATGTTTGCTACTGTATGCATATACAGTATAAATTGTCAGCAGTATTGAAAAGCCAACTTCACTATTTAAATGCTGTTGAAAACTAGTTATTCTGACAAAAAGTGGTCATATACAAGCAAAAATGGTAAGTAAATGAAATATTTTCCTAAAAAAAAAATTAAAAAAGAAAATTACAAGTTCATTATCATTATCTGCTCTGAACGTTTATGAAATCCTGTCAAAAGTTTAGTTATACTTTAATTGTCGTGCAACTTCTAATATGTAATGATTTCTACTGAGAGAAGTTAAACAATAGAAACATTTTCAGCATCTATGAATAATTACAGCACACAAAGGATCTATACTCACACAGAAATGATTACATCAGGCAAAGCTGACTGTTCGACTGATGCAAGTCCGTATTTTATGTTGTCTGTGATTTGAGTAATAGTTAAAACAGATGTAATATAATGTAATATCATATTATGTACATTCTCTGCACTGATTATATTTAGGAGGCTCAATTAACAATTATCAATACACCGCGCGGGGACCAGAGGACGGGGCCGAATACAGAAGAGGACCTGCAGGGGGCATCGGAAAGGTGAGTAGGGAGTTTTTTGTTTTATACTAAGGGGCAGGGGAGGCTGTGACCAATGTACTTCCCACCCTAGGCTTATACTCGAGACAATAGGTTTTGCCAGTTTGTGATAAAATGAAGGGTCTCGGCTTATACTAGAGCATATACAGGGGCGTAACTTGAGGGGATGCAGAAGGTACGATCGCTCCGGGCCCAGAGGTTTAGGGGCCCATAAGGTGTCACTTTCCCATATGAGAAGACTAGTACTATAAAACATACATTATAGACGGGGGCCTGGCACAGACTTTGCACTGGGGCCCTTCAGCTTCAAGTTACGTCACTGATGTTACTATTCAGGTAGCTGTGGGCTGTGGATGAACACTTGCACGGTTGACATGGAGTTCGTGTCAGAACAGAAAAATGTATTTTGGAACAAACACAATAGATAAAAATGCTTTGAAGGACATACATATTGATTGCAATAAAATTGCTAGTCAGGCAGTTTCATGAGAGCAACAGTTGTGTAAGTGATTATTATAGAATAACTGCACTTTTAGGGTAGCCTTTTCTTTTAATCCCTCAAAACCCATTTAATGTAACTTGAACCCGCTTTCAGACTCTCCATTATTCTGCTTTTGCAGGACACCCCCATAAAGTTTACATGGTCAATGGTTTTAACAAATGGTGGGGTTGGCCAACTTCCATCTCAAGTGTATGACTACATAATATTGATGTCCAATTCTATCATTCATAGGCGCTCAGCTACCGTTTCCTGATAGGCTTCCAGAATGCCCCTATCTGATATGGATATCAATATCCTTAGCCTATTCCTACCTATTCTGTGGTTCCTATCCGTTTTCTTTCCTGTACATTTAAAACATACACTGGTCCCCATCAGTCACGAATATCACTGTAGACCTTGTAGTGTAGAGTAGGGCTACTACAAATTCTCCAAAAAAAAACATTACATTTGGGACTTGTTATTTATGTAACCCCCTTGAAGAAACATTAATACACTTTACTGGTTGGGACCATCTAATATTTTAGGTCTGGACAATAAAACACAGGCAATAAGTGAGAGGAACTTAGTTATTAGTTCACGGTGTATCAAATCGAAATAGAAGATCTACATCCGGCATTTGTATGTTAATACTTGTCCTTGGCATAAGAGATGTTAACATAAACAGCCTGAGAAAGAAGAAGTGAAGAGAAATCCTTGGGCGACATGAAGTATACGAGCCAAGTAACTCAATAATCAGAGCCATCACCCAGAATCCCTTATTCACGGCATATTTGGGTCGTTGTCTTGCTCTGATAAACACAACTATTTTGCTTCCAGCTCCCCTGACAAAAAGGGACGGAGAATTGTCTACTGCAAAGTTCAGCAAAGGCTTCTGGGGAAAAGCCATGAAATTAGCATGAGAATGATAGAGCTCTGAGTGAACCATTGTCCCCAGCAGGGTTGTCAATAGAAGAGGGTGAAAACAAATGTTAAAAAGCCAAGTTAAAGAACCTTACACAGCAGAATGGAGAGAGATCTGGCTTCTTGTAGACAAGGGGTGGCCTGGGAAAATCCTCACCTCTCTGCAACATGGCTTTCATTGTTATGGGGAACTCGCTACAAGCCAACAATACCAAGGAGATGCTCAATATAAGGTTCTGTAATAGGCAAAGCAAGGGGCCAAGTTTGCTAATGGCCCTTTGGCATAGGTTTGCATGAATGTTCATTTGCAAATATTGACCCTTGTAAACAGGATACTGGAAAGCCAACAATCCAGCAGATTCATGGTGGTCATACACACTGGGCTGCACAAAGTATCAAACTCTCAATACTCTTCCACCACTTCGAAGGAGGAAACTATTCCATACATAACCCTCCATCCCCACTCTTTACAGACCAGATATTGCAATATCACATATACTGGCATCACAATTTTGCGCAATGAATAAAAAAGCCTCATGCTGAATAATTGATTAGACTTTTCCTTGTACTTGATAAGCTCTGCACAGCCAAGGTGTGACAAGCCTAATAACAAAACTCCTTACTCACTGCAAACATTAGGTATTAAGTGAGAGGCTTTGTTACCACTGCAACCTAAGAGTGGGACTTACTGCCGAGTACGTATATGATCTCTGGTAAACCACTATAGTTTTTAATTGTTTTTATTGTCACCTGATAAAGACTTCTGTAAGAACACAAAAGATGCATTGCTTTTCTACACAATAAAACAGCATTGGAGTTCCTTGCATCTACCCTGAACTCCTAACCACGGGACTACGCTGTTAGACAACACCAAGCATCCTGCATCCATCTTCTGAGGAACTCAATACTACATGGTGCAATATAAGAGTTGTACGAAGTGAGCACCCATGACCTGTCCTTTCCCACCATCTCATTACTGGAACCTACACTTCAGTTTTTATTTCTTCTTGGGCTCCTTGTTGCCGAGACCTCACATCCGATCCTCCTCATTCCAGTCCACCCACTTCCATGTACAGCATAATGATACTTAAACTAAACCAAACCATGTGCTCTTCAAGAGCACAAACATGTACAGGCTAAAATTGTTTTTCGAGAATTGTGAGTATTTTTGTGCCTTAAGGGTTTGACATGTAATTTGTATGTCTATATGAGGTTGTTATGTGTAATGTGTAAGTTGGACTGGTCCACCAGAAAACCGTGGGATCCTCTAACCTAATACTGGATCCCATTAATAGTGCTGAAGCCAACCTAATTTGGAGTCCGGTAGGGTCTATTTCCTGGGGCAGTGGTGGTGAACCTATGGCATGGGTGCCAGAGGTGGCACTCAGAGCCCTCTCTGTGGGCACCCAGGCCATTACCCAGCCATTCAGTTCTCAAGACATCCTCCTGCAGTCACAGGCAGCCCAGGACGTGCCACGTTTAGCGCTATTTTAAAGTGACTTCAAGTGCAAGAGGAGCAAGGAGGTGTGGACAGAGCCGGATTATCATTGGAGGCCCTTCTCCGGGCCTTTGATTCATGCTGTTAAGTGGACCTTAAAGGGAAGCTACAATGATAATCCGAATATCTCCTTTCTACTGTATTGGTGTCCTCAGGACGCCAATACGTTTGAAACCTGTAACAGAGCAGGGAGCAATAAGCCATTTTAAATTGGCATTTTGGGTGTAGTTTGGGCACTCAATCTCTAAAAGGTTCACCACTGTCCCAGGGGATGATGAAGGAGGCTCCCCCAGAATTATTTTATCTGATAGGCCAAAGTAAGCCCAGTTCAACACTGTTTAAATTAAGACCAATTTTTGTGCCGATTTCTCTCTATGGAAGCTGCCTCTCATAAGGCCACCCATTATCCAACATATCCTTAGTGTTGGGGCTTGCAGGGGAAATTTCTAATGTGATAGTTGTCTCCTATGTGTAGCGGCACCTAATGTTCACCATGATGATTAATGTTTAGCCCAAAATATGATGGTCTGACAGAACCAATGATGTCCCTGTGCAATCAGAATGAAATCACTGCTGCTTCTTGTCCTCAGGTCACAGCTGAGCACCAACCTTTAAACAGGGAAGTCGAATTCCTAATATTTACCTAAAATCAGCAAATAACAGTGAGCAGGCAGTGCAAAAGAGCCGGGTCACAACGTTCTCATTATTACTAGCAATAGCTAATCAGCGATGACAGCAATCACAACATGTCATGTATGGCAGAGTCGTATTGCGTCTCGCAGCGGGGAAGGAGTTAAAAAAATAAACCCCAGAAACTGTAGTTAATGTTACTTAAAGATCAATAAGCAGAATACAAAGACAGAAGGCTATTGAGCCGATAATCAATTAACGCAGGTGGTAATTACGAGCCCTTGAATAATATATTAGCGAGACATTAGTAGAGTAAGAAATCTGTTCAGTCTGTGCAATCATTATCAGTCGGAGGTCTTTAAGGGCTTTGCAATATTGTTGGAGAGATCTGAGCAAAGTACCATTTTATTTTACAAAAAAATTACAAGAATCAACGTAATCTACACTTGAAGAAAAGAAAGGAAATAAAAACACTTCTTTCATGACTGCGCATGAGGCGCCTATTCAGAGGTTGACATGAGAGGTTCTCGAGCCTTCAACGGCTCCGCAGGACACCGGGCGCTATTAACATTATGATGGAATTTCATGGGTCATATAAAATCGATCATCTGGCTACATGTATAATATGATATAAGGGAAAGGGAACTACTGAATCGGCCAAAATCACTGACAATGAAACTTAGAATTTGAATTCTGACAGTAGGGTATGGAAGTTCATCATACATATCAGATCATCCCTTAAAGAGAAGCTGCCATGCAATCACAGTATACCTCCTTGGAGGATGGGGAGAAGTAGAAGTTCATGGAGGCATCCTCTGATTTCATGTGATCAGATATAAACATGGGGTAAACATTGAAAATGTAACTGGATTAAAGAACCTTAGATGACATCCCACTAGTCACATGACATTACGTGCTGAATGCGAAGAAGATGCATAAGGCATGGGGGAGTAGTTAGGACAAGCAGCACGCGCCCCCTCTGATGCCTGGAAGGATAACAAAGTCAATTTTGTGAGAATGTAAGGGAAACTATTTTTAGCTAAAAGAAGGGCTTCCATCAATATGCAGGACCATCTTGAGCTTGTTCTGCCAGACTTGTTGCACTACATAGCTTATTCTTTATTAGTCCTTCTTTAATGGGTTCTTTACATTCTTTTGTTTGTTTACTGTGTACTTTTATCCACTGCATTTCCAAATTAGAAAGAATATTTACATTCACTTATTCTGACCCCCAAAACTCCTTCCCATCATCGTGCGAGGCGACCCGACGCCTGAGCACTGCAGAGCGATTAACGCCGCATTGTACAGATAACTGCAGCCATAAAGGCGCGATCATTAGCAGTTAGCGAGCAGCCTGGTGAAGAGAAATCCCCTCATTACCTTCCTATAATATTTTCCAAGCAAGGAGAAGTTTAATGCAGAATATATTCAGGTATTTAGTCTGCCAGGGCTACAACTTAATAGTTTCTTAATTTGCCTGTAATTATATGGCTTTCAGAATGAAGAGACTACAACTAGCGAATAGTAAAATCCAGGACTATTTGGTCTGCTAGAGCTATGGGCTCTAACTGCAGGAACACTACAACTCACATCATGACCTGGGAGTAGTTTACAACAGAAAGAAAGCTTCTTATCTACAGTATGTTAATGATTCTATATGATGCAGCATAAACACCTAGTATATTGGGCATTATATATAAGGCAATTGGGCGACTGCAAAACTACTTCAAAATGAGACTAGGGACTGGTAGCTATATGGCATTTAACAAAAATGTACCAAGAATGATAATTCGGGGACACTTGCTCATAGATTCCGGCATAAGGACTCTGGTAATCTTCTTATATTTATCATCTACAGCATTCTTCCTTTTAAAATTATGTCCAGAAACACTCAAGGGGATGTTACCAGAGCCCCTCTGTACTGCAACTTAATAGGCTGTTACACCGTCTCCTCCCTTTGCTCCCTTGGATCGTTTCGGAACAATGTAATAGCCTGTGAAGCTACAGTACAAAGGGGCTCTTCTTAAAGCATCAATCACAATAGAATAAGACTGCCCAGACCTGCTCTATAATTTTTGGCTCTGGTTTTAGGCTCACACCATGGCCGTGTCTATGAACCCATTGAAATAGATGGGGGCCTGTGCTAGCCACTGAAACAATGGCTAGCACATAGAACGTGTTTGTGCGCATGAAGCCTCATACTGAGAGGGGGCAAACTTTGCCAAGATAGAGTAAAAATGTGCCCAGTTATCATAGCACCTGACGGTGAATGATTACTCTTATTAATTTTTAATTTGTGGAATCTTAATTTATACCACCTATGTTTAAACCAAATTCCCTTTAACAAAGTCATGCCCATTTTCTCTAACTCACACCTACTTGTTGGACAATCTGTTTAAGGGGTGGTCTTGAAATATGATTGATAGCATATTCAACATGTGGTCTGTAACTCCCTGTGGAAGAGAATCCTCACCAAGGCTACAGTTATGGCTTGGGAGATATTGATGGCCTATCCAGAGGAACGGCATCATAAATTCTAGACAACCCTAATAAGCTAGACCTTTACATATGGTGCTTTACTTACAATGGACAGGGGGCCTAAAAAGGAGGTTATTAACAGGGCACCATCCACCCTAAGGCCACCCCTACAGGTGATGGCCCCATGGCCGGAACGTACACCAAACCTCAAACTACAAAACACCTACAACCAGAAGGTTGAGCAAAATAACACTGTGTGCACCAAAAATAAATCACAACATGTTCAGACCAATGTGGCCGCAGCGCAGTCACTTCCAGGTGTTGCGTTGACGGGAACATTGGCCCATGGCCTCGGCCATTGCACAGGTTGTATAATAAGAACCTCGCTTGGCCGCAGAAAAGGTGTGATATTTACTCAGACTTCTACTGGAATGTGACTCAATCATATTAAGTTTTCACAACTCAAACCAGAAGGAAGTAACATTGAGCAATTCGACTCTCATGACCCTCTAGATCCATATCAATCAATGTGAGACAGTCTGGACTGGGCTGTAAAAGTACAATTACAGTCCATTCCACATGTTACCTGCCTACAATCACAATTACGAGTCATCTGCGGTCTACGAAAGTTGTGATGGGGAACGGGACGTAGCTTTATAAGAAAGCTAAATGAAAAGCAGAATTTTTTCCGTCCCTGCATTCAATTAGCCCAGTATGACTACAATGTTACAGTAGATATTTTACAGCTGCCTTTGGTTCATAAGAAGAGTCGTAAAAGCCAATATCTGGAATTGGAACGTTTTCAGTCGTAATGTGAATTAATAAGAGATTGTATTTCTTTACCCTTTGTTTAGAGTTATGGCTCATAGCAAAAAACAGTTACATAAAAAAAAAAAATAATAATAAAAATAATTTTCAGCCCAAAGTGTACATCTGGTTTATATTATCCCACAAAGGATGTCTGTTTGTATCCTGATTCTTCACGCATGAGCTATGTTACCGTTTTATGTTAAAATGTTTAGCGTCTCATTCCGGTGGCTTGCGGTAGTTAAAATATATGTTTTCAGACGATGGATAAAAAAAAATTGGAAAAAATTTTAAAGGGAGGACTCCAGGCAAAAATATTCAGCGGTGTTAGGTCTAGTGCAGGGGCGGAGCTTTCATGAGAATCCATGTGACACGCCCCCAACAGATGACGCCCAGTTGTCAATTCATAAGAAATTTAGAATAATATAGGGATGGTACAATGTCCCAAACTAATTAAATCACAACCAGTTCTTTTCACTACTAATGTCAGGATAAGTACTGTAGTCTATACTAAATATTTCTGAAACTGAATGTCAAATATCCTAAAAAATTAAAAAAAGAAAAAGAAAGAAAGCCAAAAAAAGAGAAAGAAAGAAGAACAGGCAGCATTTGTAACGGCAATGCATCCCTTAAAGAAGAGTATTAAAGGGATTTTCTGAAAACAATAGTGAACCCCTGGACAGGGAGAAGGTAAAACCATAAAATATACTTATGTTATGAACCTAACTAGTGGCAGAGTATCCTGGCCTCAGCAGTTACTGTGAATCTGCAGCACAGAGAGGTTCTAGTAACACCCCCAGAGCCCCAGAAGCTCATTGGTAGAATTTTAAAAGTTGATTTAAGAAGGAATAACACATATAAGAAGATTACCACATTAAGTGCCCCTGGTTTATCCATAGTTGATTTTGATGGCACGCTGTGAGAATGGGAAACCAGGGAAGGGTGTATGTATGACCACTTTTGGTCATTATTATTTCCAAAAAAATGTGTGAAACAAAATAACCTCTTGCAAGGTTGATTATTGGTATGAATAAACACCCATCAAGTTTCAAAAGCCAACTTCGCACCTCTCTACAAACCAGGATTTTCCGGTTCCTAAGGTCATGTAAGTGTCATGTGACCCTGTCAGCCATTTTTATGTGGTCAGAGACCTAAAAGTTAGAAGGGACATGTGTGACGAAATATCGCCTCCACATTACCCTTCTTTCCACAGGACATTGTTACTGTATTATGGCGCCCCCTATTGCAGCAGGTAATAGGTAAAGGTAAAGCAGGAGTTGCTAAGGCGATAACCCTAGATGCTGTATCAGATAGTTCTGTTGTATCAGACTGCTATGTAAAATAGGTAAAATAGCGTAAATTCCCTCAAAGCAAAACATATGTTGTGCAGAAGATCTCCTTATCAGTGCACGTTCCAATGCACATAGAAATGTCACCACACGTGTACAGCGAGTTTCTCATAGGCAGCCGCTTTGCATCATGGGAACTCCCCGAAACACTGGTGTTAAAGCTTTTTGCCGCAAGGAACTGCAATTACTTCCACCAGAAAAAGAGCAACTCCTGGTAGCGTAACACATGCCATTTATACGCATATTAGAAAATGTTTAAAAAAAAAAAAATTGTAATTCAAGTAAAAGACTACGTGGCAAGATGAAGGAGGTAATAAAAGTGTATAATGATAGCTTCTTCTGACATTAAACTAACAGGGTATTATCCCCACGTTGCTTTTGGTATAAAACACATTTATTACTACGCAGTACGACAGCTTCAAATGCCAATAACTGGATATATAATCCCTGGTTCAACTCTCAAGCATTAAAAGTGATTAATGCGCCTATATAACAAGTGTAGTTGGCAAGTGGGAGGGGCCTGCTACGTCCAGATCTGCCCGGGCTGCGACGCTTGATTTATTAATGGGCAAACTTTTCAATTCCCTTTATATATTTGATATACTGACTGCATGTGTATTAGTAACCGGGCAATGTGATAAAGGCAGTAGATAAAATATTTCCTTATTCACATGTCCCTCATGTCTGTGCATATATAAATCATCGCCCCGCGTGCGGGAAGAATGGGAAATACTCCCATCGAGTAAAATGCAGAGTAATGGTAGTCACAAACATAGCACTAAAGGGAGATAGCAACAGCCCTTAAAAGGGTTTACTGCATGGCCGCTTTCTTCCAAAAAAACAACCAACCCCATACACGGAGGCTCAGCTTTATTAAAGTAAAAACGGCTCAGCTTTTGTCTTGAACAAACTGAAAATCAATAGATTCTAGTAGGGGATTTATCATACCGTATTTTTCGGACTATAAAGGCGCAAAATAAATCCTTTGATTTTCTCAGAAATCAAAGGTGCACCTTATAGTTCAGTGCGCCTTATATATGAACCGTACTTACAGACAACAGCTACATTGAACTGTGCACAGGTCTGCCACCTGCTGGTCATTCATCCTTATAATCAGGTGTGCCTTATAAACGGTGCGCCTTTTATATGAACCTAGACATTTAAGCAGGCATCTATTGATGGTGCGCCTTATAGTCCGAAATATATGGTATTTTAAAAGCAAAATACACCAGTGTATTATGTAAACCCTGCCCCTCTTGCCACGCCCTTTATATCAGGAGGCTCCAGCTGCACTGCCAAACAATTATACCCAAGGCCCTGCTTGTAGTAAAATTGTGCTGCAATCCGTGTCTGAACAGGCGTAGTCTATAGCTTGTGCGCAAGTAATTGTGATTATTTCAAGGCTTGTACGCCAGGAAACTGGTGTACAAGTGTCCCCCTATATATTTGAAAGGGGTTGGCCACTTTACCCCATGTTTTTTTGTAATGTGTGTGGGGGAGGATAGGAGGTAATTTACCAATATACATCTAGTAATAGTTCTGCTCTGCTTTCTTGATATGTAAAGTGAAGCCTCCTGTCTTTTACCTCAGCCAATTCATGAATATAAAATTCAGGTCCATGCAGGGCGATTGCTTAAGGACAGATAGAGATCACATGACCCTCCATCTGCGGCCATTTTGTGGATAGGAATGTCTGGCTGATGAGGTAAAAGACAGGAGGCTTCACTTTACATATCAAGAAAGCAGAACAGAACTATTACTAGATGTGTATTGGTAAAATACCTAATATCCTGCCTCTCCAACACTTACATTGCAAAAACATGAGGTAAAGTTGCCAACCCCTTCAAGGAAATTTTTACTATATTTTTTTTATATACACTTTTTCCAGATGTTGATGCTTACAAAACCGACTCCCTCAGACCATGGTTATTCCTCCCTAGTCTTATATACTCTCTCAGCTCAACATATGGACAGGAAACTAACCATTGATTGCCTCCTGCTCAGGCGTGACAGTGCCCACATAACCAGAGAGGGTTAACCTCACAGCCATGCCCATTTCCACATAAATAAATTTAGAATTTTTGCTAGAATGACATGAATGACATGACTAAGTAGCAGGGTTCATCTCTTACTATGCCATATGCTTAGTTTATACATAACCCAGGAGCTGGTAGAATCAAGATCCTTGAAGGGAACCCGAGATTCACAGATGTGGTTGTGACGCTATGTTCGTACACATTGGGGAACATTACATTACAATGCCGCTCGAATTCACAGAAAGTGCATTGTCCGTGTATAATGCTGCGTGCGGCAATTCACTATGATTGTGCGCCTGAAATCATGAATCTGTTGCTTCCCCGCTCAGGTCTGACAGACTTCATCATCTTTTTTGTATTGCACCTTTAGCATAGGGCGTGCGACACAATTAGAAATGCCGCTCAATCCAAATCAGTCGGATTGACCAACAGAACGACACCTAATCTGTGTCGCATGGAAGCCAGCGCAGCCATGTCAAAAAAGGCTAGCCACAATTGCAGTGCATACACTTTTTAAGCACCTTTGCAAGCCATTTTAGCCATGAAAAACGTGCACAGTACGACAAAAGTGCAGCGCAAAACCCTTAGTAAATGTGCCCCATAAAGTATGTGTATAAATTCTACCGTCTACTTTCCTACTAGATGTTACATTGAAGTGCACCGGCTTTTTAAAAAAGATAAATAAAATGAAAGTTATTTCACTGGGAAATCCACAAAACATATAAAATGCTCATTATTTCCAGCTCCAGCCCAGCACACCTGCCACGCTGTGTAACTCCCAGACAGCCTGCCGATAAAGCACCAGCACAGACTCACCAGACGTGTCCCACATGTTGAGCTCGATTCTCTGCTTGTCTATCTCAAAGCTGGCCGTGTAGTTCTCAAAAACAGTCGGGACATAATTCTGAAATAGAGAGAACAAAATTATTACTTCGGACATACAACACACAGGAAAATATAAGACGTCCATAGATGTAAGAGGGGAATATCCATAGCTCTATATGGTGTTTCAGGTACTTTCCATACGCTGGGAACAGGTTTTTGTTGGTTTTGCTTTTTAAATAAAAACAGATTATAAAGTTCACATCTGCCATGTTTATGACAGATTCACTTAAAGGAAATTTACCATTTGTTTTTTAAGCATTATGAACCAAACATAACTTGATAACGCTCTAGCTACCCTGATGCAGAAACATATCTTGTTTAAACCCTGATCTGAGTGGTTTTGCTCAAAAAACTAGTTATAAAATTTAAGAGCTTTGGAAAGCTGAGTTGCCTGCAGACTGCAAGATCCTTGCGAGTCCCATCCCTGGCACCCCTATCTATCAGCGAGTTATTCCCTAGTAGTAGAGAGATTGCTATAAGAGTGTAGCAAAAGCACCCACATCTGTTGCTTATTTGGGTCCAACGTCATGAATCCTGAGTATGATCCAGGATAGGAGAAGGCATCTAGCAGATTTTGCATTGCGGCCCTGGATCCTAAAATTGCACCTCTGAACTGAAAGCGGAGCCCAACTAAATTACGTTTGGCACACGTAAGGTCTCAGTTGTGCAGTGCATCTCTGCATTTTAGAGGCCAAGTACCTGGCATCTAAGGGCACAAGGCACTCTTATATTAAAAGGTACAGCTAAGACATTGAACCAATTCATCCATTACGTTAAGGAAGCGCATTACAAGCAATTCTCCACTCGCACAGACACTCCCGGAGCACGGCCTATGTGAGCGCTCCATTTACAGTATTGACAATCTAGGACCATTCAGATGCTGTGAAATCTCAGATGTATCGTATATAACAAAGAAGCCAAGACATCCATTTACTTAGTCAATTACCACCTATTACACAGACTGACTAATGAAAACAAATATCTGCCTGGTTACTAAAGGTTACAAAACACTGCTATGTTTGCTCTTTCAATCTTCAGGATTTGTAGTATAAAAAAAATATTTTACCTTTATATAAAACTGGTTCTTTAATGCAGGATAAGATTAGGGATCATTTAAACATCTTTGTAATATGTTACCTGTTTTTCTGTTTGCTTTATTGTGTAATGTGTACAACATTTCTGGTTCTACAGGAAACTGCCAGAAAGCTGGTGTCAATTAATAAGATATACTTGTTATATGTACCTTTAGTTTTAAGAAATTGTAAGAAATTGCTTATAATCCACATTGATTGACATTGATTCCGCCCACCCACAGTGATTGACAGGGATAGTTCTGATTACCCCATCTATAGTACAAAGTGGAAAAGATGGAGGAGGAAGGTGGGGGGGGGGGCAAGATAAAAAGGGTGGAGAAGAGGCGAGGTGAGGGTCGTAAAGGGGCATGGGGGGGGGTTTGGATAAGAATAAATTTCCACTTGGATAGTTCTGAGTACCTGCCATCTATAGTAATTGACAGGGATAGTTCTGATTACCCCATCTATAGTAATTGACAGGGATAGTTCTGATTACCCCATCTATAGTAATTGACAGGGATAGTTCTGATTACCCCATCTATAGTAATTGACAGGGATAGTTCTGATTACCCCATCTATAGTCATTGGCAGGGAAAGCGACGATTATCCCACCCAACAATAGTGATTGGCAGGGAGAGTGCTGATTATCCCACCCAACAATAGTGATTGGCAGGGAGAGTGCTGATTATCCCACCCAACAATAGTGATTGGCAGGGAAAGTGCTGATTATCCCGCCCAACAATAGTGATTGACAGGGAGAGTCCTGGTAATCCCGCCTACACACAGTGATTGACATCCTTCAGTGTAGACCATATGTATAGAGAAAGTTGTCCCTGTATCTCTGTCTCTATCTGAACAGGACAGTAAGGACACTAACCGTTTCTCCTAGGGGTCCTGTCAGGATTTACCAAAGTTTTTACTACCTTATCAATTCATTTCTCACCCTCCATCATAAGCTACTTTTCCCCCATTCATTCACAATGTCATTGATGAATACTCAATATACTATATGACCTGATAATTTGTTAAGTTGGGTATTGAGTAAGATCAATCACTGACAGACGCCTACTTGCTGACAGTTTCTGAACAGATCCAGATTTTTTTTCTCATTACAAATCAACTAAGATTAGGTGACTCAAAAGAAAAATTTGCAAAAGAAGCATTAATGACACATTGTGATTACGCTACACTTCCATGAGATCTCTATACAGAGAATGTTATTCAAATCTGTGCTTTGCTTCATTGTTTTTGGAATGTGATGATGCATTTACCTGCAGTCATATGTAAAACTAGAGATAACACATCATCACATCACATTGAGCTGTGCCAGATGGCACCTCTGCTGGCTCTGCTACATCTGTAGCTCCTATGTGCTACCAACAGTATAATTAGCAGCTGCATAGAAGTGTAATACAGAAGCTCAAGGCAGACTTTCCCACAATCATAAGAAATGATAAGAACCGAGATTTCCCCATAGTTCTGTACTACAAGTCCCAGCACTGAGTATTTTGTTATCTAACTTCCTATTCCATGATTGCTTGGGTGTGTATATTTGCATCTGTAGAGATATTAGATTGTAAGAATGGGTCAGGAAGTGACTGACGTGACTCATTTACCAAATCCTAAGCTCATTTGTACAGAGCCACCGCTATGACAGCTCTTTGTCTCCTGGTTTTCCCCTATACAGCTGCATTTCCTCTGTGCCTTCACATCGCAGGCTGCCAGACCCTCTCATTTAAATGTGAGATGACAACGATAAATGAATCACAAGAATTCTTCCAGAGCCCTATTCATCTCCTGGAATGATAAAAAGGTCCCTGGAGATGGAAAAGGAAATTATCACCTTATAACACGTTATGTAAATGAAGCCGGGCTACTCTTATGGGATGCAAGGGAAGCTTACTCTATGCCTTTGTAGAGCTCGCTACAATGTGTCCCTCTGACACAGAGGAATACAGGAAGATTAAAAGCTATAGAATCAGAAAAAAAAAGATGTGGAAATGGGAATGGAAGATGTATTCAAGTATAGGTTTAGACCTAAAAGGAGTTAAAAATTGCGAGGAAATGTCATAAAGAAGCTAAAGCCACCTGTGTAATCTCCCATCACTCCAGCACCACTGCTCCAGTCCTCCCCACTAGGCTTGGGCGAAGTGATTGCACACTCCATATTGGCACTGCTGTCCATCTCCAGCCTCTTAAAGGGAACCTGTCATCAGAAATTAGTGTAATAAACCACTACTAGTATATAGCGTAACACCTTCAAGTTTTTGTTTCTTTCATGGTCCAGTGTGGTGGCATCATCCACAAAATCAACTTTGAAGTGACATGTAAATTGGTTGTATTAAGTAAAAGAGGAGGAGAATTTAACACTGAAGTCAAGGTGGGGGCTCTGAACGCCTTCTCCTCTGTGATTGACATCATGCATCAGACTTCAGGAGATCTGGTTAGTGATGTCTCTGGATGCAGGATCATCAATAACAGTGAAGGTGCTTTCTGCAGAAGAGGGAGTTTGATTTCAATGTTTAAATCTCTGCCTCCTTGACTTTATACAACCAAATCACAACTCACTTCAAAGTTGATTTTCTGGATGAGGACACCACACTTGGTCATCAAAGAAACACAATCTGGAAGGTGTTCATCTGCTTGGAAACACACTGGTAGTGGTTTATTAGGTCAATTTCTGATGACAGGTATATATAGCAGTAATGTGGGGTATACCAACACATCACTGCAGCCATGTAAACAAAGGGGCACTGGAGATAAAGGAATTCACAGAAAGTGCATTGTCCGACGATAATGTACTCCGCCGCGATTCACTAAGATCGTGCGCCCGATATCCTGCATGTGTCGCTTCCCCGCTCAGGTCCGACAGAGTTCATCTTCTTCTTCCTGGTGCATGTAAGTGCTTGGTCTTGCAGCACAATTTGAAAGTTAAATCCCGCACTCAGTCGGATCGTCCGATGGCACGTCCCCCCAAATTTTGTCATATGAAAGCCAGCGCAGCTGCGCCAAAATCCGACCGGGTGCGACACAATCCCCAGTTAAATACCTGTCACAGCGGCGCAAATCCCGAAAGTGTTAGGAAATCCGACAAAAGTGCGGCCGCGGACCCTTAGCAAATAAGCCCCAGTATGTTTTACCTGTCCACAGGATAGGTGTAAAATGTTTGATCACTGGATGAGATCATTAAAATGGGACTTTCCAAGTCCCCTCTGTGAATGGAGGGACAATCCACTGTGTGTGACCACCACTCTATTGAGATTCTAGACTTTGACCACAGGACCTCAAGCAGTTAGGATAAGAAGGACCTGAAAAGCCCCTGATGCTCCAGAGCACATGTATGACTTCTATAGGGCTGTTGCATCAGATTTTGTGCAACTGTGTTATGACATACAAGGCATGCAAAAGTAAACATTTTTGGCACACACCATGGAATTTATGAGATTTAATCTCTTTTGTGGTTGCAGAGGAGCTCGGAATAAGGAGAACCAGAGCAGAGATTACCTAGGGAGCCAATTTTACTATAACCTGTGCCAAAAAAACGGGCAGAAAAAAAGCTGAAATCTATCCCAGGCCAGACCTGGCCTACATTTGAATTGGGTTGCACCAGAATTACTACGAGATCAGAACCACTTAGGAATTCTGGCAGGTCTTGTGCTGGATGCAGCCACATTGTGCTCTAATCACAGGGAGGGGTGCAGGGGACTTATTGGTACCCAATTCTGAAAACTGGAATTCCAGTTGTGAAATTCACTGGTGGCCAGCAACAAGTGTCTTAAATGGAACAATTTCTTCAGAAGCGCCCATGTCAAGCTACAGGTCAACTACTTCCTCTCCTTCACCTCTGCCGTGCTTTTATAGATTGCTTATAGATTTGCTCCGTTTCTTCCAGAACTATATTTGCTTCTTGTCCTCTGCTCGTTTTGTTACCATAGTATCGATATTTTCACTTCTGAGCCGTCACAAAACATTTCATCTTCATCCAAACATTTCAACATTTCATGGTTTTAACCTGATCGCTGCTTTTTCAATTAAAATATCAGACAGAAATCTAAATGAAAAAGAGCGTTAATCCGCACTCACCACAGCTAAAAACCTCCTAATGAGATTAAGAGCAGATGTTTACAGCTAATGCAATTGTTTGAAGTCTACAGGAAGAAAACATCCCAAGACGGAATGTGTGCATTAGTGGATAAGTGGACGATGTAGAGGCCGTCTCCTTAATCTTATTAAAGGGACGTCTAATCACGACAACCCTTTTCCATATGTCTATTAGGACCTGCAGGCATCAACGAGGGGGTTCCCTTACAATAAACCAAAGTAGGAGAGATGCTAACAAAGATTAGCTTTGGCAGTAACATGCCCACAGTATGAGCATTATACTAAGAAAACTTACATACTCCAATTTTTTAGCCCATTTGTTTATGGAAAAATTGGGTAGGGGGCATATACTGTAGATACAGATAAAGATATCCCATGATCGGTGCATCCTGATGCTAAATATTTATTATTATTCAGAACCGATAGCTTTAAATTAAATAAAGATTATGGGGGGTAAATATCAGGACTTCTTTGGCACAAATGTGGCGTAGAAGCCCTGGAATTATTTACCCTTTCGGACACCTGGGGGACTTGGAGTGGTGCGAAGAGTGGGCCATAGGGGGAGTGGCCACTTAACCCTCTTGATGTATTGGCTGCACTGGGGGTAGCGGGGCTATCATACATGACGCACAATAAATAACCCCCTATGTCTACATTTAGCCTTGATGATTTGGCCACATATACTCCTTATGACTTCCCTAAACATGGGTATATTGAGAGTGTGTGTATGGTAACTGGCCACAGCTACAAACTCCCAACAGTTCCCTTTTCCCAAGGGTCACTCATGTTGAAGTTCTACATGTTCTTTCCAACTTTCTCTTGAGATTAATCTGTAGTAGATTTAAAACACCTTTGAATTGGCATTACTGGCCAAATAGCTTACAAAGGGTTTCGCAAACTTTGTGCACCTTGTGGGTTTGAGTAGCTCTAAAGGAATTTAAATTCCAAAACCACCAGCAACAGGTTCATAATAACCATAGCAGGTTGACTTTGCATTCAGATTCTTTCTTAACTAAGCAAAAAGGACTATGACTGCTGTTTTCAAATGCTAGAATGGAATCATTGTACCTAAAAGTCAAGCTGACCAATTTCCAAAAGTTCCCGTAGTTTGGTTATGTCATCATAATCCTCTCTCTATCAGGCTTTGGTCACTGCACCTTCCTTCAATGCGAGTCTAGGAGGCTTGTGGCAGTCTAATTCACTCTACCTTGTGGCGGTGTACCCAATCAAGTTAGAAGTACCAGACAGCTTGAGAAGAGTTCTGCCCGCCCCATGTCTCCTTCCTGGTGTTTAAAAGCAGTGGTCAAAGCTCTGTTTTCTTTATAATTGAGCATACAATATTATAATAAAGAAAGTGTCATCATAATAGATAACAGAATGGTGGCAATTTAGAGAGCTAACACCTGGAGACATTGGCCCAAATTTATAAAAAGTGCAGGGTGCGCCAGATAACTCAATATTGGTGCACAGTGTTCAATAATCTGGCACAATCTGCTACTTGAATAGTGTGCACACAGCGGCACGTTTTTCTTTTTGATGCACATTTGTGTAGCACTACCACTAAGCACTATCATGCTCTTTTAGGGGCACAGTTTTCTAAAGCGTTGGACAAAGTGCAGATGCGATACAAAAGTGGCGCAAAACTTTATAAATATATGTGTCGATCTCCGAAGACGTTCTTTTTGGTGCACAATTAGACAGAAAACTGGTGCAAGCATAATAATATGTCTGGGCCATTATTGGCAAGGAGAAGATGGAGAAGGAGAAGATGGTAAGATAAGTCACCAACCACAGAACACACATTAAAAAAATTCTTAAAGGATCACAGTAATTCTTAAGACATGGGCCACCCAGATATTTTAGCTGTTACCTTACCATTATAAAAATTAATGGTCAGCTGTAAAAAAATTTTGTGCATTTCTGAGACTAATTTGCCATGTATTAATTGATACTGATTCAAAATATTCAATGTCACAATATCTTGTGGTTCTTCTGGATTCCTCTTCACTCACAAAACGTTCCCTGGTTCAGGCCGCTCTTGACACCTTCCAGAGGCCAGGTAATCCAGCGTTCTTTACTTTTCCCAAGATAATAACTTGTCTTTATATCTATATGCGGTTAGAACAATGGTCCTGCAGCAGGAGACATCCAGGTATTATCCACATATTTGATTTTGCAGTTCTAGTATCATAGTATATAAGGCTGGAAAAAGACGCAAGTCCATCAAGTCCAACCTTTAAGAATTAAATAAATGTTTTATCCCTATAACCCGTGATATTTTTGCTCTCCAGAAAGTCATCCAGGCCCCTCTTGAACATGTACATAGAGTCCGCCATAACAACCTCCTGCGGCAGAGAGTTCCACAGTCTCACTGCTCTTACAGTAAAGAACCTTTGTCTATGTTGATGGTAGAATCGCCTCTCCTCTAGGCGTAGAGGATGCCCCCTTGTCCTGGTCACAGGCCGAGGTATAAAAAGATCTTTGGAGAGATCCTTGTACTGTCCGTTCAGGAATAATCCCAAATTTGTAATCTGTCAGTGTATTCTAGTCTCCCCATTCCCCTAATAATCCTGGTTGCTCTCCTCTGCACCCATTCCAGCTCTACTATATCCTTTTTATACACTGGTGCCCAAAACTGTAAACTTTATGGATTCTCATGAGAATTCACAACAAGGGTTTTATATCTAATAACAGAGGTCACGTTGATATTGATATCTGATAGAAACTTGCTATCTTTTGTCCTTTATGGTCCAGCTGGGGCCACTTCATGCAGTAAATCATGGCATGATACCAGAAGCTATCCAGACCAGCCAGCAAACTTACAACGTGTATGGACATTCTAATCTGGAAAATAGATCTTTTTAGAAAAACTGACAGCATGTAAAAGCCGAAAATAGGGAATTCTATGGGAAAAAAGACAGAGGCAATAAGTTAGAAGGCTGCTGGTTGACCTACAAGGAAACTTGGATACTGGCGCCTCGACAAGTCAACACATTATAAAATATAATTAATTTGAGAGTAGAGAGATGACAGAGACACATCAAATGGAGGAAATATTGATGATATCATAAATCCAAATACCCTTCTCGGAAATCCAAACCTGCTCAGAGGTATCTGGTCCATCATTAACAGGCAATAGATATGAGCCTTCCTGTCACTGATCATAAAGTAATTGTCACACACAAAATGAGTTATGATAACAATGACCGTGCAAGAAGGAACAGCTGGTAACAGCATAACAATTCACTATAACGTCCACTTTTCTGGTAGCAATGGGATAACAAATTGCTTAAAAATGCCAACATAAATATATTCAGCTCACCTCCGGCTTCATCCAATACTATAAGCTGGAGCACGGACAACTGTGTGGGAGCTAACAAATTGCTAACTGATCCAAGCACCATGGACAGATAGCATTGGGGAACAGCAATGTCCTTCAGTAATCTCCCACAGGAAAGTGAGGCGTGAGAATAGAACACAGGGGTCCAAAAAGAAAAGTCACAATGGTCCATAACTGTTGATTCTATCATGTCCAAGAGGTTATACTGTAGTTGACAGATCTGTAATGGGAAAAACGTGGTCAAAATTCTCTACTTTGTCTGCCCCATCCAGGTACAGAAAAAGTCAAATAAAGGCCAAATTGAGTCCCGTAGTTCCAAGACCAGCAATGGAAAACTGGAGGTCCTGGAGATCTGTGTAACCATATCTTTGTGTGTGCGTGTCTAGCAAGTAGTAGCAGGACTGTGAAAAATGAGCTTTTCTTCCTCCTTTGCAGCTCCTGCTTGTTCTCTGGGTGGGCCTGAAAAGCTTTCTGCTCTTTGCAATAAACTGTTGCACAGCCCCTCCCCTCTGCTCTGAGTAACTGCTGTAAGCATCCAACCAGAATCCTGATACAGCTCCTACTGTGGGAGGGGCTGTGGAAAAGCTCAGTGCAGAAAGCTCTTCAGGCTGAAAGAACCATCCAGAGCCCTTCCAAGATCCACATTGCTGGATTATAACTTCACATTTTACAGTCCTGTAACAATATACACAATGGTATGATCAAAGATATACAGAATCAATACCCAAGACTGTCTGCAGCATTGCGTGGCAAAAACTGCTGAAAAATGTCTTTAAGCTTGCTGTCAGGTGAAATATCCAACCAAATATAATATATAGAGTAACATAAGGACTGTGTAACTGTATTTGAAACTGACCAACCCTTTTGCTCATTTGGTGTTAAGCCACTCCTGAGTGCGTTTGTCTATTAAGAAGTTGTGCCAGAAAGCTAAAGGACCAGCAATATACTCACTGGGTATTTTGTGTAGGTTCAAAAATGTGCACCCAAAAAATACATTTTTGATTCTAGCCTCAAAACGTGAATAATATTCCAATAAACTATCACACCACCTCCTGCCGCACTTAAGACCTAAAGCTGGAACTTTATAAAAGGGAACTGTATGGGAAGAGCTGCCAATATTATTCTCTCATACATGTGCAGATGTTTCTCAGAGACTCTCAGAACTGGAGATGTGTGAGATGACTGGATCGGGAGGAGCTCAGGAATTTTTTGGACTTCCTGTTTATAAAGAAGAACACTACAAGTAGACCGTAAAGATAGAGATTTAGGAAGTGTTTATATACCAGAAAATAACGTAAAGATTCAATTATATATAGTTTCATAGTTTATACGGTTTAAAAAAAGACACTTGTCCATCAAGTTCAACACAGGCAGCCCCTGTAGGTTCCATAGGTTTGTTCTTAAGTTGAATTTGGATGTAAGTTGAAACTGTAGATTTTAGAATTGTAGATCCAGATCCCCAGTGACAATTGGAGTTTCAAACTTTTTTGCTGTAATTGGACCAAGGATTATCAATTTAACTTCATTACAGACAATTTACAGCTGATCATTGCAGTCTGGGACTAAAAAAACATCCAGAGAGCTTCACCAGTAAGTCGGCTGTGCTTAAGTAGGGGACCGCTTGTATATGACTAAGACATAAGTCCCATGGTAAGGCTAGTTGGCACATCAGATAGTTGATAAAGTATACACCATATAGCAATGATATACTGCAATTTCTCATACCATAATTATGAAGAGCACCAAAGAAGCTCAAGACTTTCCATGGCCCCAAGATACAACCACTTTGTTACAACCATGGCACGTTTGCCTCTCTAAAGAACTGCATGGAGGCAATAGGATTACACTGGCTGCTTTATAGGATCACTCCGGACTTGGCATTTCTAGAATTCAATACAAGTACGACATTCAGAATCTTTTAATAGGATTGCATTGCCTCTGTGAGCTCTACAACAGGACGGGTTCCACTATTGGCATTTACATTGATAAAACTACAGGACGTCCATTTGGCAGGGCACATATAAACCCAGCGTAGTTCTATATGATCGCAATTGTTTGCATATCATTTCACAATACCACATGCCTCCGTGGAACAACGCTTTTCATAAATGCAAAACTTTGCTGGGAACAATCCTCTGTAGGATTACACTGTACTCTACTGGAAACTGACATATGATTCCACTTTGGAGGCGAAAAGGGGGGAATATCCAGCTGAGGAGACCGAATTGGATCTCATTGTAGACGCATGCTGGCTTAACCCTTCATAGGGTTTGGCCGCACAATGAGCATGTACAATGCTTAAGGTGACGAAGCACCGAAAGGGTTAATACTTTGAGTAATATACCTGTCTATAAGACATTGTAATCCTGTCCTTGCTTCTGCATGATATGTCAGACATTGCATTGTGTACACAGGAGGGGGCTACATGCTGATCATGTCTTATATGAAGGCAGCAATATGAACAGCTAAGGCAGGAGCAGACTCAGTACTGGGGACACAGATATATGAATGGATCCCGTACACTCTATCACGTACAGAGGGGTGGGGAGAGACTCCTAAATGAAATGTGACATATCTATCAAAGCGATATCAACTTCACACACAGATTCATAGTGATGCAGGTGCCGACATTTCGAGGGATTGTCAATATCTACCCAATTGATATCCATATAATTTATTATAAACAAATTTTAATAGGATTTATAATAGAAAGAAAGTGAAACTCATGAGACTAAACCAGATACCAGTCTAAATCTCATTTCCTCCTGTAGTAGAAGGTCTCAGAATCTATACACAAGCGATCAAAGCTGACCTGACTTAACATCATTAGAAAACAGCCAAAAATGTTTGGTGCCCCTTTTAACGGACAAGGTCCTGAAGATCTTGGAGTCCAGTCCCCATTAGTTATCAATATGGAAATAAGTCAGTAAAGGTCACAACACTAAAGAGTTAAAAACTTGCAGGAGCATATTAGGAATAACACATAGATATACATGTTCTCTATCTTTAAAAACTAAAATTCTCCAACTAAGAAGGACACAGTTTTTCCACTTTTTAAAGGAAAACACTGCTCCAGGGACCAAGCGAGAAAAATTATACAGTGTATGGTGGTGTATGTCCAAAATCTGTCAGATCTAAATGACCTCTTGTGGAAAGTGAAGAGCAGAACAACTCAGGAACCAGTAGGCAAGAAGAGACTTATATAATACAAAATAAGCAGCTATAATAGTCATAACCCATCACTTATAATATCACAATAATACATATAACCGACTAGTACATGTTACA
This sequence comes from Engystomops pustulosus, assembly GCA_019512145.1. Taxonomy (NCBI): domain Eukaryota; kingdom Metazoa; phylum Chordata; class Amphibia; order Anura; family Leptodactylidae; genus Engystomops; species Engystomops pustulosus. Next base: position 28,991,146 of record CM033646.1, on the reverse strand, counting down.
CTGTTGTGTCCTACAATACACTACTAGCTATAACACACAAGTGATTACCAGTTACAATCAGTAAAGACTAGTAAATGTAACACAAGAGCAATCTATATAACATAATAGTAAGTATAAGAGAACTGTAGCCTATAATACAGTAATATGTATGATGCACAAACAGTTATATATAGCCGTGTAGTATATAAATGTTACACATTATAAAAGCTTAAAACTAGTAATTAATACTCTGTTATTTATACAACAATCATATCATTTAACAGTATTGTAAACAAGTAACTATTACATGTCAGAAGCTTTAGGACTACTCATTGTAACAGACTAGTAACTATAGTGTTACAGCTGGAAGCTACAGTATAGGAGACTACATGTTAGAAATAATACTGCTCTATAGATCAGACTGGTAACTATAACACATGCAATCATGTCTTACACACCTATGGATACAAATAAAGGTAACAACCCCCCCACTAGTATACACTACTATATATACTAGTATATACCTAAAGACTAGTAACTACAAAGCACTGGTAGTTACAAATGGAAATTTTAATACACTGCTGGATACAATACAGCAAAAATACACTTGTCCAACCTATAATTGTACAGTGTTGATTTGTCATCATATAATAAGGGAAAATATAGAAGACAAGTAACTGCAATACATTCTAGATGCAGAACACTGAATACTATAATCAACTACCAGTAACAACTACAACACAGGTAGTAATAACACCAGAGCAATGCATCTGTTATAGACTAGTGGCTATAAAACATTCATAGCCTAAAAAGGTCACAGTAGTACAGAGCAGACATGTCAGCCATAACACGTTAGTTGTGTATAGAAAACACAGCACAACTAGTTACAGACCAATTGCACCCTGCTAGTAATGACACACTAGCAATGCTTATGTACACATGAGTATACACACTGTTAGCAATAACAGACACTTCTAGTAAGAACACATTAGCAAAGAATATATACAAGAGTATCCAATGACATATTGCTCTTCAATGGACAAGTAACTTTACTCCATTAGTTACTTATAACAAACTACTAGTAATAATATTGGTTATAGACAGGAACTCTGACGCGCTACTAGAAAATATATAGAAAATACGCTTAAGCTGAAAATATAAGTGGCTATGAACATGAGGTTATACTAATACTAGTTGTGACCTATCAGTAAATAATGTGAACACGTAGTTATAGACAATAGCTATGACACCATACTAGCATTCTCACACTAATGTATATACACAAGACAAGGAAGAAAGAAACGTAAGTGACTATAAACATGGATTAGACTACTAGTTACTATTACTAGTTGAGACTGCTAGTTATTACCTATTAGTAAATAATTTGACCAACTAGTTATAGAAAATAGCTAGACAAGACAAGTAAGAATTAAGCATAAGTGGCTACAAACAGTAGTAAGTACTAGTCCTATCCATTACATGATACTAGTTATAACCAAATAACTAGTTAACCACAAAAAATCGTACAAACAACTGCTGGCTATAAAAGATAACACTCGTGCTTATAAAATACTAGTGCTACTAGTTATAACCTACTAGTTATAAGCAGGAGTGATGGCATCCTTCAAGTATTATCACACTGGAGTATAAGACTAGTAAGAAGGAAACATAAGGGGCTGTACAGGTTGGTAAGTACTAGTCCTATCCATAACATGCTACTAGTTATAACATAACTGATCAGTTAACCAAACAATAACTAAAACAATTACTGTCTATAAAAGATTACAGCAGTGATTATACTAGTAGTTGTAGTAGTTGGACATCATATCCACTCCTGCACTGACTCCTGGTACATGTAACATACTAGTCCTGATATTCTATAGTATAACAGTATAGTATTACATAGCACGGCACTAGAGTGTCAGCTCTGCATACTACAGTGACTATAGTAGTAGTGAGGAGCCGGTTACCTCCGGGTAGCAGTCTTTAGCGAACACATGAAGCAGAGCCGTCTTCCCGCACTGAGTGTCCCCGACCACGACTATCTTACAGCGAGACATCTGCTTTTCCATTGTCTCCTCTGTGTCCTCAGCCCTCGGCTCCCTCATGGAGAGCCCCCCAGCCCAGTGGAAGAGAGCCCCCCGGTACAGTCCACACATGCACGGCGCTCCTCAGCCTCCCAACATCGCTCCTGCACTGCACAGCCCGACCAGCGGCGCCCCCGACCTGCCCGTGCCGGGGACACGCCTCCTAGCAGGGAGCCGCCAATGGCGAGCCGGACAGAGGTGCCCCGATTACCATAATAGGCGTGGTCTAGCGGCTTGATGAGATTGTGAATTGATGAGGATTATAGGTGCAGCCAGACATGAGGATGATACAGCGCGCTCACCTGCCCGGGCAAGCAGGGGTTAAAGCGCACAATACTGACTCCTGTACTAGAGAGCAGCCACTATATACAGCTAGATAACATAACAGTCACTATATACAGCTATATAGCATAACAGCCACTATATACAGCCTGATAGCATAACAGCCACTATATACAGCCTGATAGCATAACAGCCACTATATACATCTAGATAGCACAACAGCCACTATATACAGCTATATAGCATAACAGCCACTATATACAGTTAGATAGCACAGCGGGCAATGATCAGAGTGCTCACCTTTCCCCACTACCCCAAACCTAGTGCAGGCTTCTTCTTTACTCCTGTGTGTGTCAGCTGTACACAACAGCTGCCACACACAGAAGTACAGAAGAAGACTGCACTAGCTTTGGGGGAGTGGGGTTAGGTGAAAATTGTGGTAGCTTAGCCCCTATAATGCTCTCCTGGTGCTGCATAGGGGCAGACCTTGTGTTTGACACCAGTGATATATAGCCTGAAACACCACTGTGTGCTGTTTGTAGGACGCAAAATACGGACCATGGATCCATTGTTGATGTCCTCAGTGTGTAATCCGTCGCCACTGGGACAGTCAGTATGTCATCTGGATCCGCTAAGAAAAAAGAAGGCTGGAAAATGACTTCTTGCCCCAACATCTTGAAGGGTAATATGATTGTTTTACACAACAATTGGTTGGATGGCTCCATTGAAATGAATATGTTAGTGTGTGAAAAAAACGGATAGCACATGAACAAAAACATTTTTGTCCTTGAAGGCTTAAATCTATCTGTCCATGACATCACAACTGGGTAAATATGCAAATAAGTTTTCCAGGATGGGAAAAGGAAAAACACGCCTCTTTTGATACCTGGTAAGGCGGCCACCTTAACACCAAGTATGTCTATCTGGAAGCCTAATGACATGATGTGGGATTAAAACCAAACCAGTGTATCTATTCCAGAAGGAACAGACTCCCAACTGTAGACAGCAATGTTTTGATGTGGTTGCGTCTCTTTAGTACAGCGTAGGGAGCAGGTTTGGATAAATAAGAGGTTTTAGGGTTAGTTCTCCCTACACTGTACTGAATAGACACAACCAGGTCAAAACAGCGCCATCTACAGTTGGGAGTCTGTTCCTTCTGAAATAGATATACTGGTTTGGTTTTAATCCCACATCGCGTCATTAGGCTTCCTGAAAGTCATTCTTGATTTTATGGGGGCTGCCTACAAGCTAGCAAAAGGGGTGTGGTTTTCCTTTTCCCCATCCTGATCCAAATCTTATCCCCTAATCATAACTGGGTATCAGTCAGGTGAGCTGCTTTGACATAACTGGGGGGTTTAGGTCAGGTAAACTAAGATGATGTCATAAGCTGTTTCTCTCAAGTGAAAGGCTGTGACCTTACCCCTTTGGTTCTGTGACATCACAAATGGATTTCACTCGGATAGTGAAACTAGTATGACATCACAAGTTGATATCAGTCAGGAAGTCCTGGAATCCCATAGAAATAACATCTCAGCTGCAGTGACATCATCAAGGGGTTTCCGTCTACAAAAGTACTTTGAGGTCACACATGTTTTTCAGTCAGATAAGATGGTGTGATAGTTATGTTTTGTTTCTGACACCTTATAAGTGTATTAGTCATGAAGTTACGGTGACATCGCTATAGGGTTTCACTCAGTTAAAATGCTGTGTCATCGCAACCAGCAGGCATTAATGGTGGACTGGAACAGCAGTGAGGGAGTTTGTGCGGACCCCTAAATGAGGGAGTTTGTGGCTGACCACTCGCAGCCAAATCAAGTAACTATAATATCAACTACACAGTACTGGTACTCACAGTATAATCTATAAAACAGAGATAAATATATTATAGACTGTATACTACTAACAGCTTTAGTCAATACCTGGGGTGGGCAATTCAGTTTTCCCATGGGACCGCAAGAGAAATTGGGATGGTTTTAGAGGACTGGACTCAATCCTTAAACACAGATATCTGCTCTCCACAAACTAAGAGCACAGCTTTACAATCAACTGCAGAAAATACATATTAAAAAGCCCATTCCTTGCAAAAATCTCTGCATTGAGCATCAACCTCCTCCAGCATCGGGACACAACAAGGAGTCAACACAAAACATCTCATATCTAGTGATGAGCGAGTATACTCGTCCGAGCTTGATGCTCGGTCGAGTATTAGCATACTCGGACCGGCTCGTTGCTCGGACGAGTATTTGCCCTGCTCGATAACGAGCATTTAATAAAAAAAAAAAGAAGTGAAGAAGAGTAAAAAAATACAATTAAAACATTTAATTTAATCATTTAATTGAAGAAAACAGTGAAAGAACACAGTGCAGAATAGATTGCAGATGTTCGGGAACATCTGCGATCTGTTCCGGAGACACGCGTGCAGAACAGTGTTCTCCGCAATAGTATTTGAAGAACAATATGTGTGAAGAACAACTTGCAGATGTTGTCTCCGGAACAGATCGCAGTTGTTCCCGAACATCTGCAATCTGTTCTGCACTGTGTTCTTTCAATGTGCTCGTTCAGTTTGTAATTTTACAGAAAAATGCTCGGGTCTCCCATTGATTTCAATGGGGCTCGTTACTTGAAACGAGCACTCGAGCATTGGGAAATGTTCGGCTCGAGTAACGAGCACCCGAGCATTTTAGTGCTCGCTCATCTCTACTCATATCAACTCCACCACCGCAAGTAGCACAAGTGGACCAAGAACAGACCTGGAGGTCTCCAAAGCCATCAGGCAGTCAAGAAGCCAACAAGTATCATGGGCATCCAGCACCAGACTAGCGATGCCTCAGAGGGTTGGCGTTTGGGTGCAAGGGTGGGCAATCAGGCCGGGGAGCTAAATTTTTTCAACAAGCTCACGCATGCCTGTCAGAGAAAGTTAGAGGGCTAGATGTGGTCCATGGACCGTACAATGCACAGGTCTGGTCTATACTGTATTCAAATAGAGAAGATATTCTATGGTTTGATCAATATTAAGTAAAGAATCAGGGTCAAGGGGCGGCCATTTGAGCACATTGAAGGCCCCAATGCCCTCCACTTCCTCTACTTTATGGTTCTGGTGCTGTATTTCTGTACGAGGCACAGTTCTGGTGCAGAATTTTTGATGGAGCTTGGTCCTGGTTCTGTATTTCTAGTACTGTATTTGTTTACAGAACCCATTTTGGTGCTGTATTTCAATATACATCCTTAATTTCTGGACAGAACCCAAATCTTGAAATATATTAAGGTAAAAAGCCTGTTGTCCAAAACTCATGGACAACATGGCATAGCATATTGTGTTATTTCACATAGCAGAAACCCCATTTAAGTCAATAATATTTGTCAATGCTCAACTGATGTTCCCAGAAGAGACATGAACCCAGCTTTATAATTAGAATTTTAAAGGAATGTTATTTTGTATTATTTGACTTGGTAGATGGAAGTTGTCCATTTGGGGTCATGGATGATTGATGTAAGTTAAATTTATTTCCAACAATCTGACAATTTTGGGTCAGAGGCTTATAGATTTTGGCAACTGGGAATGATTAGAGCTGTACCTGTGTGGCCATGATAATGTGATTATACATTATTATATAGGATTTTCTTCCTAATCTCAGCAGAATCCAGTTAGAATGATCCTGTCTAGTCTCAAGAGAAAGGTTACACTGGTTCTATCACAAAGTATGGGGTAAGGCAAACATCATAAAGCCAAGGTTGCTCATATTATAATCACCTTGGACTGAAGTTACTGTTTCCATATGCTATGGTAGGTAGGACATATGGAAGTAATAGAAGTGGGTTTTGGGATCAGAAGATCCCTCTAAATTGTCCGTAGATGTCAACATTTAGTCAACAACCTTATGGATAATCAACCATTACAGTAACACCTTGAGCAACATACCAGACTATTATTAAGTCAGGTAATGGCTGTATAATTACACACACTTGGGTCATAGGACCTGTGCAATGTTTTCCATAGTAATCCCATAAATTTACGTCTTAATCCTTTCCAAATGTCATTGTCTATCCTTATCAGTAAAGGGCTTTTTCGTGATACACATTGTTGATGGCATTTATATCAGACCAGTGGGGGTCCTTCAATGTGGAGTGAATATGACTAAGCTGTGAAACCCTGCACAGTGTGCTTTGTAAATCTGGAATTCACAATCATTATTGATCCAATGGCCACATTGTCATGCCACTCAACTTCAAGAGTCTGTGCTAGTAACCAGCAAATGCCGCCCCTGAAGTACCCTAAATACCACCCCAGAAACCAAATACTGCTTTCAGACAATGGGGTAGATTTACTTACCCGATCCTGTCGCGTTGCCGCGGTGTGCTGTCTGAAGAGGATTCGGGTCCAGCGCAATTCACTAACATCGTGCGTCCGAGTTCCTGCATGTGTGACTGCTGCGCAGAGGTCCGCCGGAGTTCACCTGCTTCTTCCTGGTGCATGTGAGTGCTTGATCTTGCGTCACAAATCCTCTTTTAAATTCTGCGGTTTGTTCGAATTCGTCGCGTTGTCCAACGGCCACGCACCCCAATTTCTGTCACTTGCAAGCCGGCATCGATGCGGCAAAATCCGATCACCTGCGCCAAAATCCTGGGGCAATACGCCACAAAATGGAAATATTCTGGAAACCCAACAAAAGTGGGGCTATCAGACCCTTAGTAAGTAAGCCCCAATAACTAATACAGACCACAACACCAGACAATAAATATAAGAGACCTCACAATAGACAAATAAAAATAATGGAGACCACAGAGCAGATAGTAATAATGGAGACCACCCAGAGCAGCAAAAATTAATATTGGAAACCACAGAGCAGAAAGTAATAATAGAGAGCAGGCAGAGCAGCATATAATAATAATGGGGAGAGAATACAATAGTCACCCACGTCGTCGATGGTGCGGGACACAACTTAGAAAGAAGGTTGTGTACCCCTGATGTAGACAGTACATAATGTGAACAACGATGGGTGCAGTGCTTACTAGTCGCAGAGCCAATAAAGTTATGGTTGCAGAAAGTGACAATATTGAGAGTAAAACTGCATAAAACTGCTTCATTATTTTAAAATTATTTTCTTAATTTTGAAAACCATGCATCTGTTTTCTTCAAAAGCTAAGGTGTGATCTACACACCTCACCCTCCCATAGCGATCTTCAGAATTTCACTTAAGAATTTCTTTACATACTAAATGTCACAGTCCATCTCTCACCCTTCCCTTCTGTTTTGTATAGTCAATGTGAATATATATTTAGAAACGTCTTGTAAAAGGTGCACAAACCACCACATTTTCATTTTTGAAGACCTTAAAGAGTATTTTAAGGGCTGAGGAAGATGCATATATTATGAATATGTGTTGTATGGGGGTATTTCTGGCTTTTCGAGCCCCCTATACACAGAGTATCTACACATCTTAATGCTGATCATAGATATAAGATAGGTGGTTGAATGCATATTAGGCCAAAAGCTATCTCTTCCGTTCTCCCTGTGCAGATACACACATGGATCTGAATTTGCATAGTGTGATAGTGTAGAAGCTGGTGCCAGATACTTCCAGCTGTGGTTTATCACTTTAAGATCAAAAAGATCTGGGAGTTGAAATTCCCTTGCCTGCTCCTTATCTATCCAAACATCTGCACCCATTGAAAGACTTGGGACATCCATGATAGGTTCAAATGACACTAATCTAATTATATGGCCAGTTTAAGTCCCTAAGAGTCCACTCATTTGGACACATTTAGGCTGTGAAATCCGGTAGGCCTGACTTCATCATAACTGAACTTCATAGTGGACTACTGCGGATCTACACACCCATAGCATCAGTTCAGTATTGTACAGTAGTAAATCCACAGTTAGTCTGGAACTATAATGGCCATGACAAGTCACGAGAACATAGACTGTAGTATGAAAGTGGTATATCAAGTGGTCTAAACTATCTACATCCCTGCATGGCTGGGCAGCAGGGGCGTAACTACAGGGGTAGCAGCCATAGCAGCCGTTTTGGGGCCCGCAGTGTCAGGGGGCCCCGTCATCCGACCTTACACAATAAAGAATGGAGGATGTGCACCATTATATCTATATTGTACTGCCCATTGTCCAGAATAGTATGTATATAACATATACTGTGAGGTATATATGCAGTATCTGTGATGTGTATATGGTGTCTGTAAACACTATATGTGAGTATGTTGCATATGGCACTGTACGTGTGTGTATATGCTGTGTGTGTACATGAGTATATTTATACTTGATTGTAACTTGCATGTGTGTATACTAATATGTATATTTTTTAAGTGGGAAGGGGGGCCCCATGCAGTAGCCTGCTAGGGGGCCCTGTCTTTCCTAGTTACGCCACTGCTTGGCAGATATGCTAATCTAGGCTCTAGGCAAACTAGATAATAACCCCTGTAACAGCAGCTATGCTGGTCATCACCCAACTTGACAGGATTATATTTTTTGTTGTTGTTGTTTTAGTGGGGCATAAATCTTTAAACTAGTTTTGAAGAAGAAAAGTTTTTAGGTGAGTATGCATCTTTTTGTCAATTTTGGTGTCATTAGGGAAAAGCAGAGTAGCCAGCTCAACCAGCTTTCTGCATTCTGTGCATTAGTAATATAAAACCACCACCATCCCCTCTCCTGCTGACTCACTAATGGTCATTATGAACCCCCCTCTGGGAACAAGCTGCTTCCCCTCCCCCATCACAACTACAGGGATCCAAGCACATGTGCCTAAAGTATCGCTATGAAAACTTTCAGGAGTTTCAGTAGTAGTAAAACTGATGGGAAAAACCAGAATCCAATCTTTGGATGTAAGAAATATTCTTGTAGAATGAGATGACTGAGATTTATCTAAACATTGTGCAATAAACTTAACAATAAAAATTATTGAAGATGTATAACAGCACAGAGCAGTGATATTTGTGATATATCCCTTATGGAGCCTGTGTAATTTCTATACAGAAGTTCCCAGGCCATGATATCTTACAGACACAAGAAGTGGCTAATGTTTTTAATATATGACATTTAGACGCATTTTTAATAAAGCCCAATGCAGTGAAATGACCTCTACAATAAAGGTTCAAGCGCTGTTCTATAATAATAAGCTTTACAGAGACATAATACAGCACCCATAGAGAATTATATGGTAATATTGTACAGAGATCTTCCAAGATTCACTTTACCAAATTTTTAAAAGATTCGCCGCAGATCCAAAAGTATTCACTCCAAAGCAATATTTTTCCAATTGCCCCAAAATTGGTAGTCCATGAAAACACTAATTTAATAATATAATAAGAATTCCTTTCTTTATACAGCGCACACAGATTACACAGCACTGCACAGAGCTGCCAAATCAGTCCCTGTCCGCAATGGGGCGCACAATCTAATCAACCTACCAGTATGTTTTTGGAGTGTGGGAGGAAACCGGAGGACTCTTTGCAGATGTTGACCTAGATGGGACGTAAACCCAGGATTTTTCATGAAAAGCCCCTATCTCTCTTTGTTCATTTTTTTTATTGTTTTTTTTTTTTACCTTTTTCCATCACCCAATTCCCCTCCCTAGTCTCTGCAGTAGTTGCCCCAGTTTTAGAAAATTAGTTTGAAGCAAAGCAGAAAAGATTAGGCTTATGTAGGAAGACGTTGACATTTGTTGGATGCTCGGGTCACAGGTGCCATATGGCCACAGTGCTAACCAGTGAGCCATGCTATGGCATCATATAGACCACTCAGGAGCGGATTAAGACTGCTATGGGCTCTGGGCTGTATGAATATTATAGCCCCTACGAGACTAGAATCACTTCCTACATGTAATAATAATAATTCCTTTATTTAAATAGTGCACTCAGAGCTTGCCAAATCGGTCCCTGTCCCCAATGGGGCTCACAATCTACCAGTATGTTTTGTTGGAGTGTCGGAGGAAACTGGAGGACCCGGAGGAAACCCACGCAAACACAAAGAGAACATACAAGCTCTTTGCAGATGGTGACCCTGGGACTTGAGCCCAGGTCCCCAGTGCTGCAAGGCTGTAGTGTAGTGCTAACCACTAAGCCACCATGCTGCCCTATGGTACTAGAATCAAGGTTCTTGGTGAATGGAGGATGAGTCCCTTCTGCCTACTTTCAATATGAGGTTTCAGAACCTTTGGAGGACCTTCAAAGGTTTTGAAATGGCTCTTGTGTACATGTGTATTGAAAACATGAACAGATGTAGATTTAGTGGGTGGTTTTGGTGGCCTTAGCCCCCCTAGAAGGCTTGGACCCCGGCCTACCACCCAAATTGCCTTATTATAATCCCCTACTGAGAGCACCAACACTATAGAGTGCCTATAGCTTCAAAGTACTCAACTCACGACTCTGATGAGTGCATCTGGCATCCATATTAACACAACCAAGCTTAATAATATAATCATTTTACCCATTACTTTGATTTGTTCACAGCAAAATGCAAATCGTTTTTTGAAAAATTAGTTTTGCTGAAAAAAATTCTACAGATAATGAGCAAAAAAAAGTTTAAAAAGCTTTTAGCCTAAGAAAAATAATGACTTTAATTGACAGTAAATAAAAATACAGCTAAAGTAATTAACATTTTCGCTTATGAAATGAAGCATATGCGAGTACAACAAAGAATACCAAGAATGGAAAAAATCTATAGGTTATACCAGTATTTACTAGCAACATGTATGGAGGGCTAATCACACTTTTGGCACATGTTTTTTTAACAGAGTTTTTTTTTAGTGCTGTTTTTACAGTGGGGCTATTTGTTTGGAGGTTTTACTATCTCTTTTAGGCAAATTCTCCAATCTATGCAAGCTAGAAACAAGACCACACCCTCTTATAGTAATCCCAAACATGACACACCCACAATTCAGAAAATTAGTGTAAGGCTGCATTCAAACATTACGGTTAACTTTTAGAAACAAAAGTCACCCGGAATGGGGAGGAGCCTGGGGCCATTGCATATGCGACTAGTAATGAGCATGTGTTTTGCATTGTTTATATACAAAAATATGTGGTGCTTGTTACTGATCCTATGTATTTCAATTGGAACACATATGCAATCGGTCTAAGCCATTGGCGGCAAACGTTTTAGACACCGAGTGCCCAAACTACAACCAAAACCGACATATTTTTCGCAAAGTGCCGATGCAACAATTTAAGCAGTAACTTATTACTCCCTGCTCTGTCATAGGTTTAAATTGTATAGGCACCTGAGGACACCAATACAGTAGAAAGAAGGAGAAGAAGTTTGGATCATTATTGTAGCTTCCTACTAGGGTCCTGGGCTGCCTGTGACTGCAAGAGACCTTGAGTCCTGTCTGGCGAACCCTGCCCTGGGGTGATGGCAAGGGTGCCCATATAGAGGGCTCTGAGTGCCACCTCTGGCACCCGTGCCATAGGTTCGCCACCACTGGTCTAAGTCCTTCCCCATTCTGGTTGACTTTTGTTTCTAAATGCAAGTCAACCGTAACTTGTGAACACAGCCTAAGAGGTGCAAACGTGCCAAAAGTTGTACATATTGCTGTACAAATAGCAGTGCAACAAAATAAAAATAATTCCAGCACAAAAAACTTTCCCAAAACCTTCACTAAAACAAACATTAATTGTAGTAGTGATGTTATATTCTAAAATTGCTTTACATAGAAATCCAGAATCCACAAGAGAAAGGTCACCAAGCTGAACCTTTGCTTCTTTGGTTCTATAGAAACTGAGCAGAAAAAAACAGACCACATGCAGTGTTCACACTTGCTAATATGCACAGTGTTAAAGTCAGTCTCCATTATCTAGCTTCAGGTTGCCAGCTGTTCGGATGGGGGTCACTTAACCCCTTCACGACTTGGCCTTTTTTAGTTTTTTCACTTCCATTTTTCACTCCCCACCTTCAAAAATCTATAACTTTTTTATTTTTCCACATAAAGAGCTCTGTTATGGCTTATTTTCTGCATAACAAATTGCACTTCGTAGTGACGGTATTCAATATTCCATGGCGCGTACTGGGAAGCGGGAAAAAAATTCCAAATGCAGTGAAAATGGTGAAAAAACACATTTGCAACACTTTCTTGTGGGCTTGGATTTTACAGCTTTCACTGTGTGCCACAAATGACATGTCTAATTTATTCTTTGGGTCGGTACGATCACGTGGATACCAAATTTGTATAGGTTTTATAATGTTTTCATACATTTAAAAAAATTAAAACCTCCTGTACAAAATTTTTTTTTTTGATTTTGCCATCTTCTGGCGGCAATAACTTTTTCATACTTTGGTGTACGAAGCTGTGGGTGGTGTCATTTTTTGCGACTTTTGATGGCGTTTTCATTGCTATCATTTCTAGGACTGTGTGACCTTTTGATCACTTTTTATTAATTTTTTTATATTTTCCAAAATGGCAAAAAAATGTCAATTTTGACTTTGGACGCTATTTTCCGTTACGAGGTTAAACGCAGTGAAAAACCGTAATTATATTTTGATAGATTGGACATTTTCGGACGCGGCGATACCTAATGTGTTTATGATTTTTACTGTTTATTAATATTAATATCAGTTCTAGGGAAAGGGGGGTGATTTGAATTTTGGCAGTATATTGGGATTTTACTCCTCATTCATTACAATGTGCTGATAGCACATTGTAATGAATGGGTTAAAACGAGACTGCTTCGGGCCTTCGTGAGACCCGAAGCTGTCATGGCAACGGATCACCACTCCCTGTGACGTCATCGGGGAGCGGCAAACCGCTGCAAGATGGCGGCGCCCATGCGGCGCCATCTTTTTGGAGCCTCCGGCAGCATTGCCGGCGGCGATTGCCGTGAAAGCACCCGCGATCGGTGCTAGCACCGATCGCGGGTGTTACCGGTAAGCCTTTGCTGCAATATGCAGCAAAGACTTACCGGCTATGGAGAGGGCTCGGCCCGCGAGCCCTCTCCATGTACCGGGACCCGGCGCGTGCCGTACTAGTACTAGCGCGTCGGGAAAGGGTTAAAGAATGGCTGGACCATTGTACAAGTCACCTTCGGTGTCACCCCTTCATCCCCATAGATTGTAAGCTCTTGTGAGCAGAGCCCTCATTTCTATTGTTTCACCTGATTATGTTATTACCCTGTAATGTCTTGTTTTATTTGTATATGTACCCCATGATCTGTACATCACTGCAGAATAGGATGGCGCTATATGAATAAAGCTTTTTTAATTATTGTTATTTTTTGCTGTCATAAGATATATTACAAGTTTTTATGTATTCATTTCTTCCATTGATTTATGTAAAGTTGGTTCGAAAGTTACCATATTTTTCGCACTATAAGGCGCACAAAAATTCTTTGATTTGCTCAGAAAAGTCCAGTGCGCCTTATATATGAACCAGACAACAGCTGCCTTGAACTGTGCACAGGTCTGCCACCTGCTGGTCATTCATCCTTATAATCAGGTGCGCCTTATATAGGAACTTAAATGTTTTAGCAGGCATTTATTGATGGTGCTCCTTATAATCCGGTGTGCTTTATAATCCGAAAAATACAGTAATGACTTGTACATATTGGAAAGAACCTTTCTGTATTGTAAAGAACATTGGAGACAGTAAGTTTCATCCCGGACAATTATTTATATGTCCATGTGATTGTAGTCTTACGATGATTTCACAACGGCCGGTTTGTTTTGTTTTGATAATGTCACAATATACTACAATGTACTTCATGTGCTTAGTCTATTTTCTATTGTTATATCACAATTGTTATTGTACTTACTCCTTGGGTGTGTTCTGTGAACATACCACAATATTTCAAAATCATTACACCAAAGGTCCAGCTAAAGACAACACCCACTGTCCTGCAAGTTAGGACTGTTTTGCTTTTATTCGTTGCCTAAAGCAAATCTACCAACAAAATCCACCATGATAAACCAGGGACACTTACTCGTAATTCTAGGCACCATGGCTGTGGTAATCTTCTTATATTTGTTATCCATGACCTCCTCTAAAATTAACTTTTACAATTATGCTAATTAGTCTGAAGGGTTCCTGGGGGTGTTACCAGATTCACCGGCTGTTACAGTGTACAAGAGCAATTCCCCCTTCCACTGAAACTTTCTCTTCTGAACTGATATTACATTAAACAGAGAGAAAGGGAGACAGTCTCACAGCCTGAGAAGTCATAGTATGGAGGGGTTCCAGTAACACCCCCGGGAGCCCTTCAGGCTAATTAGCATACTTGTAAAAGTTGATATTAGAAGGAAGGAGGCCATGGATAAAAAATATAAGAATATTACCACAGTCACTGTACCTGGATCTATGAGGAAGTATCTCTGGTTTATCATGATGGATTTCGATGGTAGATTTCCTTTAACAAAAAAAGAAATTGACTTTATTCAAGGACCTTACTATCATGAGTTCACCAACCAATAAGATCACTCTCAGGCACTTGAATGGAGTCGGAAGAACAGCTATTCTAATTGAGCAGGGGTTAGCAGCTCATCTCCTATTCAATTGAGGCTGCAAACTGAGACCTATATGATATTGATGACCTATCCTACAGATACAGTTTATGAGAAATATGAGTAAAATGAAAATTGACCACACATTGACGATGAACCCTCAGAATAATTTTCTATGAGGTTACATGCTCCGACGCTGTGGGACACATTTACTGAGGGTCCGTTGTCCGCATTTCCGCCGGGTTTCCCGATTATTTCTGATTTGCTCTGAATTGCCCCGGGATTTTGGTGCACGTGATCGGATTGTGGCGCATCGGTGCCGTCTTTCATGCAACACAATGGTGAACTCCGGCGGACCTCAGCGGGGAAGCGACACATGCAGGAAATTGGACGCACGATCTTAGTGGATCGCGGCAGCTCCGAATCCTCGTCGGACATTCTGGATCGGAGATCGCAACGGGATGGGTAAGTAAATGTGCCCCTATATGTTCATATATAATTTACACTGAGAGTCACATCACCGAAGATCCATGGCTAGCCTCTCCTTCATCCAGTTCACTGCCCCTGGTATGCATCTAAATACACAAACTTGCCCCCCACCCCAACAACTATCACGTGGACACATGTCCCACTGACCTGTCACCCCTTCCTATTCAGCAACCTTCACCCCTGTGACTTTTAACATACCGTGGTGTGTATCAACATATTGATGTATATGACTAAATAGGTTTAACCACATTTGTTAGGAATACTTGTAGTCTTGTTGAGTAATACTTTATGCATTACTGTTGTTGAGATATGAAAATAATAAATCACTTACATAACATTTCCACAACGTGAAGTAATCTGTTTCATAATCCGAGTAATCTGTAATCTAATAGTATTATTATGGACATGGAGTTACGGGAAAGCTACACCTTCTTCCTCGAAACATGAACAATTAATGAATTAATCTCTTGTGTAACCTTATGGAGGCTTAAACTTCTTGATAACTTTAATTAAAATCGTTCGGGTTCCTAATCCAATCAGAATACACTTTTTTTTTTACTTTGTAAATATATCTCTCTAGAAAACCTTTGATACTGCAGTAGAGATTTCAGTAGATGAAGTTGTAAAAATGTATCCTAAAATTGGTACCATATTTTTTGGACTATAAGGCGCACAAAAAATCCTTAGATTTTCTCAGAAATTAAAGGTGCGCCTTATAGTCCAGTGCTCCTTATATATGAACCGTACTTACAGACAACAGCTGCCTTGAACTGTGCACAGGTCTGCCACCTGCTGGTCATTCATCTTTATAGTCCAGTGCGCCTTATATATGAACCTAGACATTTTAGCAGGCATTTATTGATGGTGCACCTTATACTCCGGTGCGCCTTATAGTCCAAAAAATACGGTAAGTGTTATGTTAGGTGAGGTTAAGCAGGTGACTTATTGTGAGAAATATATAGTTAAAGGAATATTCCAGGTCTGATACAAAAACCCCATAATGTTATAAATAAATAAATACAACAAAACTAGATATCATTAATCACAAAATGGAGCTTCAATAGTTTGATTTTATAATTTACAAAATGTTATGGCCTTTCTAAAGAGTTATCTCCAAGATGGCTGTTATCCCATGATCCTTCTATTCTAAGTTACAGCCCCTCCCTCTTATGCTCCCAGTGATGATGTAACAGACTGTCTTGCTCAGGTACCATAATAACTGTCATCACTGCCCATTGATATAATGGGGCACATTTACTAAGGGTCCGCAAGACGCATTTTTGTCGGGTTTCCCGACTAATTTCCGATTTGCGCCGCATTTATGTAAATGAGGCTGGTCACATGGTCAGAGGCAGTGATGTCACCCCTGTTACCCCTCCTCTCTCCTCCCCCGGCTCATCTCTGTGTGTAATGTATAGTAAATTTTTCTTAAGAGGAGATGGACCAAATGGACCAAATGTCCGGCAGGGATTTTTACTTGAAGGAATACAATACTGCTATTAGCAGACAGAGATACCCATATCCGGACAAAAAGAAAATATGATAAAACTTAACATTTATTAGTCTCAAAGTTAAGAAAATATGTTGTTTAGTAGCTTAGCTACCAGGTGCGCAAGACGCATTTTTGTCGGGTTTCCCGACTATTTCCGATTTGCGCCGCATTTATGTAAATGAGGCTGGTCGACGGGACAGAGCAAAAAGGTGAAAACGCATGTCCCCCTGTTACCCCTATACTCTTCCTACCCCCGGCTCATCTCTGTGTGTAATGTATAGTAAAGCATTGCTAGTGTGTGTGCAGTATCTGCTGACATGCTGCATTCTCCTAATACACAGAGACCCAGACATCAGCTACACAAGTACCTGACATGTTGTGCTATAACATGGCTGCATCCTGGAGCTGTTGTATCTTTCACATACACATACACACACACAGGCTGCAGGAGGTGTGGCCACCAGCAAGCACATGGAGCAGCCATTATATGGAGCAGCTGTCAGTCAAGCACTGGGGGTGTGGCTGTGCCTCTCACTCATGAATAAGCTGGACAGCTTGAATATGCTAATGACTCATTGGACATTTCACAGGTCATTTGCATACAGCTTTAGGACCTCATTGCTTGGGTTTACAGGCATGTAGAGGGACAATGAAGGGATAGAGGCAATACTTTCTAATGGCAGTTTATGAAAATATATTTAGTTTAGGGGGGTTATTTTGCCTGACAGGTTCTCTTTAAGGTCTCTGTCCTTATTGGCATGATGAGATCCAACATCAGACTGGTCCATCACACAACTAGACTGAGGCTCTAAAATAACAGACAGAAGACAGCAACCCTTTTTGGAGCTGATTTTGGATTAATAATCTCTTATGGATTGATTCAGTACTAATTTAACCAATTAGACCTATATATGTATACAATAACAGTGTTTTTATTAAAAGTGGATATACACATGTCCTCACAATAGGGGGCCTAGTCCAAAACTGGAGATGTCCTATCCTTGTCCTATTTGCTCCCTGCCTCCATTTATAAAGACAATTACCATATACTGTATATACTTGAATATAAGCCGACCCAAGTATAAGCTGAGGCCCCTAATTTTACCACATAAACCTGGTAAAACCTATATTTTTTTACTCACGTATTAGCCGAGTTTGGGTCTTCAGCACTTTTTTGTTCTGAAAAACTAGGCTTATACTGGAGTATATATGGCAATTATTATGATCATTTAGTTAGGGGCAATGGCTCTCTTTCCAGGGAACTCCACTGAAAATTTGGAAAACATTTTTGACCATGTATTCTATAAATCCCCCCCCCCCCCCCAGCCCATTTCATCTGTCTCTAACCTCTGCCCCTGGCTCTTGTTTGTTCTGTGAACATGTTGCAATTAGACCACATTTAAAAAGCTAAACTGTGCAAACAACCTAAAACCCAAAGTCCAAAGCCCTAATGGTAACCCAAAATGTCATAAAAACTCACAGGGAGGGTTTGTAGGCCTGTGTGTAAAGAAGTAGGTGCATACATATTTTTTAATATATTTTTTAATGTATTTATAGGATTGAATAGGGTTGAATTAGAAAAAACATACTCAAGCGCCAGGTCTTTCCAGTGGTCATGTCTGGTATTACAGCTCATCTTTATTCAATTGTGTTACAGTACTTACCCTTTCCATAAACTTAGTACAGTGTGAGAACATGAGAAGTAACACTATTTTCGGAAAATACATGACATATTATGCATTTTTGTCCGTTTCCCTCCACAGGATTTCTCTATAATTCTCAGTAGTCTTAGAGCCGGAGGGTGGAGACTAGACACTATTATGTCTCCTATACACTGTACACATAAAGTAGAAATTAATCTTCTCCATAACACTTTCTCTCTCTCATATAGGATATTATAGAGAATTATTGACCCGATATAAACAAAGCACTTGGGGTGCGATAAAACCCCTCTTATCTGCTGCAGCAGCCTCTGTCTGTGCCCATGTCTTGTCTTTCAGTCAGTTCCTGCTCAGTAACATCCCACATTATTCTGATCAGTCTGGTACCGCAGTTCTCTGGTTCTATGAATGAGGTTCAGCGCTGCAGCTCCTTAAAAGATTTTCCTGGAAGGAGTCTGCACAGCTGGAGGCCAAAGTGCTGATATGCAGGGAGAAACTGGAAAGGGAACATAAAAAGACCCTTTCATCTTCAAAGTTGTGGGAGTCCCAGCAGTCACTTATCAAAAGGTGATACACTATCACTTTCAGTGATAAAGGAATCCCTTTAAATGGGAGGAGCATTAGTAATTAGTTATCACCCAGCTTCCATAGTGACAAATGTGACCAAGAATGTGCTGCACGCGATAGTGAAAATCAGAAGTATGCTGTCTGTTTTTAGAACGGATGTCACACGGTTGCACTTAAAGGAAATCTACTATTTGATTTGATGCATTATGAAGCAAACATACCTTGAGAATGCTGTAGCTACACTGATGTAGGATCATATCTTGTTTAATCTCTGAGTTGAGTGGTTTTGCTGAAAAAAACAATAATGACATGGATCATATCATTATGCTGGATCACTCATACACAGCAGCTGGAGATGGCGCAGTAATTGATTACTTCTGCCTGTCAGTTTTACATCATTTTCCTGAGCAGTGTAAAAGGAGAAGCGCCGGAGCAGCCACAGGAACGACAGAGACTCATTATCCTGAATTTTATAATTATTTTTTCAGCAAAACCACTCAGCTCAGGGATTAAACAAGATATATTTCTGCATCAGTGTAGCTACAGCATTCTCAAGGTATGTTTGGTTCATAATGCATGAAATCAATCGTAGATTGTACTTTTTTTCGTACTTTCCAGTATTTAACTGGACTTGCAACCTATCTGTAGAGCATTTCCTAGCAAGAACTCTTTCTTATAGATCACTCGTAATCTATACTTCATGAGGTTCCTTGAAAAACCGATGCAAGTCGTCCGTGAAAAACTGATGTTAACATCCGTTTTCACTGACAATTTTGGTTACAATTGTGTGCAGGTAGTTAGAAGCTGTATTCACATTTGTGAGAATTTTTCATACTTTTTTATTATCTGTACTATAAGAGTCTTAGTTTATGGCACACAGCTATGACACATAGTTCCAGAAAGTGACATTTTTTGCCCCATTTGCATTGAGCTTGACAGTTGGTGGACAAGGCAATATATTACCAAACAAGTACAGCTCACCAGTATATGGGGGAAATTTCTGTGGCAGTGTGCGCTGCATATCACTATTCGGATCAGAGTAAGCAATTCAGCAAAATGGCAGATTGATCCAGCACCAAAACGATCCAGTTATTGAAAAAGTTTTGTCTTCAGACTTTATTTGAAAAATTGCAATTGAAACATCAAACATATCCAGCAAAGGTACAGGTAACATCATATCACCTACATGTTTCAAGCACAACTGCGTTCTTAATTATGGCGTATTATTATATGATGTCAACGACTGGTCTATTGATTATCAGGTGTACTAGCAACCTATAAACAATCTAGGGGATTATTTATAGGTTGTATCATGGCGGACATCAGAGCGCGGTGGCTCCTAAAACACGTAGGTGATATGATGTTACCTGTACCCGTTACCTGTGCCGAATATAATAATAATAATGATAATTATCTTTATTTCTATATTGCGCCATCATATTCTGTAGCACTTTACAACTCATAGGGGACATATACTAATAAAATACTACATTACAGAGTACAAACGGTCATATGGAACAATAGGAATGAGGGTCCTGCTCACAAGAGCTTACAGTCTATGAGGATGAAGAGGGGACACAACATGTATAAGAGCTTGTATAATGGTCCAGTCATGTTTATAAGGGAACAGACTAAAACAATACCAGCCGCAATCTTATATACAAAGTCCAAAGTCAGTGGAACTGCAGGGAAGCCTGGAGCTTGGTATCTATTTGGTGTTTGCCGGATAACAGATGAGAGGAGGACACAAGATGGGTTAGTAAAGGGAGAGTTGACATTTCATGCAGTTAGCGAGTCTGATAGATCTGCCTAAAAAGATGGGTTTTAAGAGCAGGTTATACACTTTGGAGGTTGGGTATTAGTCTGATAGTCCAGGAAAGGGCATTCCGGAGCATTGCTGCAGTTCGGGAGAAGTTCTGGAGGTAGAGATTAATTTGACATCACTAGCAGATCGAAGAGCATGGGATGGGCGATTGACTGAGATGAGAAAAAAAGAGATAGGGAGGTGCAGCATTATGCAGATCTTTGGTGGATGAGGGTGAATTCGGAAGGAGACAGGCAGCCGGTACAGTGACTGGCATAAACTAGTGGCCTAAAAACACAATCCTTAAAAGGCGAAATTCTCCATGAAATGGCACCAGAACTGTAAAGGTGCCACAGTTAAGCCGTTTGAAGTGTGCCCCCTCCAAAAAATAAAGTAAAATAAGACCCTGTCTTATTTTCAGGGGAAACACATTATAGGGCTCCATTAGTCAGACACAAGCCAAAAAGGTGTCCTTTTGCCCTCTGCCTAGCTGATACATGTGCTATAATGCTGCAAACAAAGGCTGTGACAGTGTAACAGGCTATTACATTCCATTCGATAGTATCCCTTAAAAACATATACCGTACTATTTGTTTCTTGTAACATGGCAGCTAAAGGTGAACTCTCCCCATATTGACCGTATTGACTTTAGATAATGTTTGTGTGTTTGCATTATTTTTCTTGTGCCTTAAAGGAAGAAAACAATTAAAAGTTTATAGCTCAAAGTCCCTGGGATTACAAGGTTAAACTGAGTCAACAAAGTTCCTAAATCCATTTTCCACGCTTGGGATATTTTTGAGGTTGGCTCAAAGGGCTCTCACTGCAGAAGTGATTGACCTATGACCATCTTTTGTCTCCCTGGGCAAGAGGTCAAAGGGCCTCAGTACAGAAGAGGAAAATGAGTCCTGAGCTGTAGCCGTGGTCATTTGGAGGCAGTGGAGGGGAAATATGATTGCACATTAATCGTGCAGGGAAATGTATACCCCCTGCAAAGTCATATACATGCATAAAAATCTATATTATAATAATTATAGTGTAAAATGCTAAATTAAAAAATACAGGTCTGATAAATAACTATGATCTGCTTTGCTGCTCTGGCATTAGGCTCGCAACAAGAATTCCTAAAAAAAAGTTAAAGAGTTATGGGGACTATTAGTAATAATTGTTTATTTAATTATTTTTTGGTTGACATGGATTATGGGGGGAATTGTAATTTATTGGCTAAATTCATAGTAAATGAGAAGTGACCACAACTCCACTCAAAAGTTGGACACAGGACCCCTAAAGTGAGATTGCATATTCTATGGCTAAGTGAAGGGCCCCACCTAAATAAAACGTTTAGCTTAGACAAGTAAGGGACTCTTCATTGGATTACATAACTGTAAATATGCATGTTCTAAAATCTTAATTAAAAATGGGTCACTGTGCTTGAAAATAGAGAAGAGTAAATCATTCAAGATGTGGTTTGCTGAAGCTTCACCAAATTTTTCATAGGATTCGATTTGCCTACAAATCTATCCAATGTTGCTTAAAATGTCCTGGAAAATTGGTATATACCTAGTCCTCTTTAAAAAGTTGTTTTTCATTAAAGTGCCCTATTGTGTCCTAAGTATCAGCTTTTATTAAGTTGATAATTACAGAAACCTTATGGGTGTTATGTAAACCAACAATAATAGAACCCATCACAAACCCATTGAAATCAATAATCTGTCAGGCTTCCTTTTATCTTTAATAGAAAATTTGTCAAAGTGTATCAGAAAAATATCCAGTATTGCACTGAATCTACGAATAGATCAATAGCTATGTTCATCTCTACTTGTGAAGATATATCACAACCGTGGTTGGCTCCAGGTATCAGTAGGCCCCTAGGCGACAGAGCCTCAATAGGTCCCATTGCAGTAAACTCATGTGGCGGCATTAAAAATTCAGAAACTAAAACAGTCTCCTAAAATGTTCCCTAATTTATCATCCCAAACAGCCCCCTCATAGTTATTTTATATACAGCCCTCCTGAACCTCATGGATTTTTTATGTACAGACTTATGTGGGCTACCCAAACAGCTCTGGGCCCCAGCACTTGCCTGGGTATGCCCAGTGCTGGAGCCGACCCTGATCACAACCTTCTGTAGATGCCCACCATATGCACACATCATAGTACAATATAGCGATTGTTTTACACAATATGGATAAAACATTCATATTTGTGATATATGGTGACCCTGGGGAAATCCTTTGGTTCTACCAATTATTCCCCAAATGATGCTATCTATCTATCTATGATCTATCCTTGATATATATATATACACTCACCGGCCACTTTATTAGGTACACCAGTCCAACTGCTCGTTAACACTTAATTTCTAATCAGCCAATCACATGGCAGCAACTCAGTGCATTTAGGCATGTAAACATGGTCAAGACAATCTCCTGCAGTTCAAACCGAGCATCAGTATGGGGAAGAAAGGTGATTTGAGTGCCTTTGAACATGGCATGGTTGTTGGTGCCAGAAGGGCTGGTCTGAGTATTTCAGAAACTGCTGATCTACTGGGATTTTCACGCACAACCATCTCTAGGGTTTACAGAGAATGGTCCGAAAAAGAAAAAACATCCAGTGAGCGGCAGTTCTGTGGGCGGAAATGCCTCGTTGATGCCAGAGGTCAGAGGAGAATGGGCAGACTGGTTCGAGCTGATAGAAAGGCAACAGTGACTCAAATTGCCAAGGTAGGCAGAAGAGCATCTCTGAACGCACAGTACGTCGAACTTTGAGGCAGATGGGCTACAGCAGCAGAAGACCACACTGGGTGCCACTCCTTTCAGCTAAGAACAGGAAACTGAGGCTACAATTTGCACAAGCTCATCGAAATTGGACAGTAGAAGATTGGAAAAACGTTGCCTGGTCTGATGAGTCTCGATTTCTGCTGCGACATTCGGATGGTAGGGTCAGAATTTGGCGTCAACAACATGAAAGCATGGATCCATCCTGCCTTGTATCAACGGTTCAGGCTGGTGGTGGTGGTGTCATGGTGTGGGGAATATTTTCTTGGCACTCTTTGGGCCCCTTGGTACCAATTGAGCATCGTTGCAACGCCACAGCCTACCTGAGTATTGTTGCTGACCATGTCCATCCCTTTATGACCACAATGTACCCAACATCTGATGGCTACTTTCAGCAGGATAATGCGCCATGTCATAAAGCTGGAATCATCTCAGACTGGTTTCTTGAACATGACAATGAGGTCACTGTACTCAAATGGCCTCCACAGTCACCAGATCTCAATCCAATAGAGCATCTTTGGGATGTGGTGGAACGGGAGATTCGCATCATGGATGTGCAGCCGACAAATCTGCGGCAACTGTGTGATGCCATCATGTCAATATGGACCAAAATCTCTGAGGAATGCTTCCAGCACCTTGTTGAATCTATGCCACGAAGAATTGAGGCAGTTCTGAAGGCAAAAGGGGGTCCAACCCGTTACTAGCATGGTGTACCTAATAAAGTGGCCGGTGAGTGTATATACACACACACATTTGAATTATATACACATACATAAAGTTTTACATTCATACTCACTTTTACATACTCGTACACACATACATACATGTATACACTTATACGGACACATTTTTGTACTCATATATACATTTATACACTGTTACATACAGTATATACAAACTCATACAGCACATACACACAGTATACAGTTTATACACATCCATACATTTATATGTCGGCAGACGGGCACGTGGGAGTTTGGGCAACTGTGCAGATGAGTGTGTGGGCGGCCCGTACAGGTGGGCGGACCTTGTCAGCACAACAGACAGGGCCCTATTACTGCTGTGCTGTTACCGTCAGCAGGGAGATAGGGCCCGGGAGAACAGCACTGATAAATTTTTGTTCTGTCGTCCATCCCAGGCACCCGAGCAATTCTGGCTGCCACCTGAATCCACATGAAGAGTAGCGTAGGTAAGTCATTTCAGTCTATTTGGGCTTATCTATAATGGTAGTTTTTCTTTAGAAACATGGGCTTAAGACACAATGGGGCTCATTTACTAAGGGTCCGCGGACTGCACTATCGTCAGAATATCCGACGATTTCCGATGTGCGCCGCATTTAGAAGGGCTTTTTGTCTCGCGCGATCGGATTTTGGCGCATCGGCGGCCAAAATCAGAGGGCAGGCTATCGGACGATCCGACGGATTCGGACAACGTGCGGGATTTAACATGTCAAATTGTCGCAAGACATGCACTCACATACACCGGGAAGAAGAAGGTGAACTCTGGCGGGACTCAGCGGGGAAGCGACACATGCAGGATATCGGGCGAACGATCTTGGTGAATCGTGCCGCACTTCATCCTCGTCAGACAGTCCGGATCGGGATTGCGACAGGACCGGGTAAGTAAATGTTCCCCTATATATCATCACTTTCCACACATTTAATAATGTATACTGGGTGTTAATTCCCACCGAGCATTATTACATTGCAGGGAATTCAAGGAATGGGCAGAGAATCCATATACTCTGATAAAGAACTCCAACTGCTGGCACATTGAGCTCAGGTGATATATAGTCTATTGCTCCAAAATAAACCAAAGATTCATCAAAATGGCTTTACCTGCCTGGTACAATACTCTTACAAGTTAATTTTTTTTCCAACCATAGGTCAGCGATGTTCCTCCCACAGGACGGGGAATGCAACTCTTCAGGGAGCTGACCTCCGACCCACAACTCCAAATTATACAAGAATCAATAGCGTCTTCGATAGCAAATTATAAAAGAATCAATATCACCTGCATCTTTAAGATTGCCGTTATGCTAAAACATCTCATGAAATAAGAATTCCGGAGCATTTCAGCTTATAGCTATTTGTTTAGCCATTCATCTGTTATTCCACCTAGATTTTTTTCTAAATTGACAAATTACCAGGTTGGGTGTTTCCTCTGCACTTTCTGATACTGCCTTAGTGCTGTCACTCTCAGACCACTGTCTCAACCACTGTGACAAAAAAAACCCATTACACCCAGTTTTCAGGTCATTCACAAATATCACTACCCAATAGCTGTATGGATTCGTTTGTTCATCCTGTACTAACTGTTTGTGCAGAGAAGGATGCAGCCCCCTTATTGCGAGCTCATTCTGTTCATTTTAATCTTTGCCAACTCTGCGTTACTGAAATTAGACGGCACAAAGGATCTATAATGAAATCATTCATCCATACACAGAGCAATGGCACTTGATATAAAACACAGAGGACTCTTATGTGACGGATTTGTTCAATGGAGAATCTACAGCAGAGCCAAGAAAGCCTTATAGCCAGTCCCTCAGCATTTCCGTGCATAAGATATCAGATGGGATGGTCCTCATGTAAAGTCATTCGAGTACAGGTCCCTTTTCCATATAAAGTTTTTCATAAAAAATGCTGATTGTGTAAATGAAACACCTACTGGATGGTAACTGACCTGACTCATCATGACACCATTCTTATAGATTGGTTCACCATATTTGGAAATAGAAAGGCTCAGATTTTATGACCTCAGCAAACTTCATGTCATACAGGTACAAATTATCCCTGGGAATTGTGCAATTATGCAAAACATGGAGTTTAAAAGCCAGTCAATGACTGACTACTCCTACGACTTTTCCTTATATACTACAAGGGGCTGACAGGCTATATACTACTGGGGGATGGCAGGCTATATACTACTGGGGGATTATATACAGACACATACTGTATGTCCCCAGCCATCATCACTACAACCATAAAAGTAATCATCCTGCATAAACATCCTCTTTTTTTACCCAACCTACTTAAAGAATATTTTCCTTCTATTTGTAACATTATGTTTCTAGAATTTTAAAATTTTCATCTTTCTGTGCAGGCATAGCTTGTATATTCTCTGTATGTATGGTACCCACGACCTGATGCCTTCTGCCGGGTAAATCCGTCACACTGGAATTCATGCTCTCCAGAGGCTGCTGGGAATGTTCCTGAATAGCAGGATCTATAGTGGTCAACAGTGGCAAGGCAAATTAACTTCACAGGAAAGTTGGCAGCTGGGAAATGGAGAGACCCCACTTCACTATACTGTTTTGTGTAAGTGTTGACCCCCAGGGTCAAGAGTTCCCTGTAGATGAATGCCAATCAAATAGGGCAAATGACATTTTCCCAGACGTTCCTGAAAAACGGAGCAGGTGCCGCACTAGCATCATGTCCTGCAGATACAGTGACACATTGACACTGGACATTTTGACTGGCTGTTGTATATACACTTGTCTGTGTGGGGTGTTTAATATGTCTGGATAATGTAGCTTGTCACTTATACAAGAGGGTATTATAGCTACTGCTTATTATATATGTATCACTGACATCACAGGTAAGTGGAGAGAGATTTTAGAATGTTGATTCCTGTTCTCTAGAGTTGCTGAAAGCTTAAAGTGTGACTAAACTTTCAACAAAATTACATAAATTATTAATGCAGATGATAATAGTTCAGGATTATTTGTCTGAAGTAGATGGACTTCAGAAGCTTTTACATATACTGCTCACTGCAGGAGAAAGAGCGGATAAAGGACACAGAGAAGCAGTCTTAATGAAGTATATTGAGAAGCAGTCTTAATGAAGTATATAGCAAAGTTTACCAATATCACCTTTCGGTATTAATTTCTGAAATTAAAAAAATGTTTCAAAGGTTTAGTAACTAATGAATATTGTTGGTTGTATAGGATTGTTTAGGAGTTAATAGTACAATTCTAGGTGCTCTAGAATGGATGCTAAAATGTATATAATCAGGGATGGTCTATGGAAGTGGGGCTATTATTGATTAGAGCCCTGGTGGTCTGGGGTAGTGGATGAGGTGACCACAAGCATTCATGGTATCGTAGGCTAATTCCAACCTTTGAACCTATGGTATGTTCCATGTCTTATGAAATTTGTTACATTGTCTATTTCTCCATTTTCGGCTTCCTGGTATTCTTTCATTTTGGTGTCCCCCAAATTAGCGCATCTTGACCTGCAATTATGACATAGTGCTCGCACAGGCTGTGCTTATACATTCATAGCAAGGTGGTGAATGGTGATCACGTGGCCAATAATAACAGCTTTTGGTTATATAATCCCTTAGATCAGTAGCCCCCAATTTATTTGTAACCATAGACCAGCTTGCACACTGAGCATGCCCTGATTTATAAATTCCAGATTTTCAATGCGACCTCTAGTGGCCGAAGCAGAGGAATACAAAAAAAACCCAGATGGCTGTAAAATAATAGAAAACGTAAATTATCTGACACTAACAGAAAGTGTAGTATCCGTTTTATTTAATAAACCTGTTAAAGGCATCTGTTAAAAAAATCAAATACATTCTTGCAATGCGCCAAAAACATGTGGTCCCCAACATATAATCACAGTGCAAAACATCGATAAAATCAGGCGCCAAAAAAAGAAAACAACACCTAGCGCAAAAACAACAAATGCCCCCCCCCCCTGTTGCTGCAATTGGAGTAGCAGTAGTAAATTCTACAAAAGGTGTACAGCACAACAGAAACTGGTCAAATGCCACATATAGAATATTGCAGTCAAACTCCACGCTGGTAAGCCCGATCTGGAATTTTCACTGAAAATGTGAGCTTGAGTTTTCATTGGTCAAATAGTCATGTGAACATAACCTTTAAGTTCACTTCTTACCTTTTACTAAAACACAGTAAACAGCAGCCTCATTCAGACATTGGTGCAGGAGCATTACGGTTCCGAGTCCTTATCACTAGGTTCAGAATCCTGAAAATATGATGCAGCTCTAATTCATGACAACTTGGTATCCAGTATATTGAGGGGGGACACTTATCAGCCACCTAAACGTTAGCATACATGTGTTAGAGATTTTTATCTAGGACTCAAAACAGTCCTTACTTCAGTTGTACAGTTGACTTTCAAATTAACTCTTTCATGGCTGCCCTGGTCCCGGGAGGCGAACAAACCTAGACACATCAGTCTCTAGTGTATGTGGAAATCTTCTCCCAGTTTATTAGTCCGCAGTTGCATATATAAAAGACAGAAACATCATCATCAAAGGGACGTGACAAGGAGATAGAATACTGTAATGCTATTGGCCATAATGAATTTACCAGGACATTCTCTAAGACATTCTCCCAAACGGTTAATGACCCATAAACTATTTCTTTTCAGAAATGTTTATCTACAGAATGTACAGAGAACCCTAACATTTATGATAAGAAGGAGAACATACTGAAGGTCAATCATCTCTCACATGTGCCAAGGAAAAACTTTTACAGGCAGGTTACACAAAAATGGCTGAATCATGACATTAGCTGGACAGTGGTCAGCGAACATGTCCGCTGTATCTAAAATGGCTGACAGTACGCAAGATGGCGTCCAAAACCAGTGTGATCTCCTTAACACATGTCAGATCAGTTTTTTCACCCAGTTTCAAGAGCCAAAAATAATAATTTTCTTCTAATATGGCCATATGAGGGCTTGTTTTTTACAGTAGCTGTCAGCATTTTACACCCTAGGCAGTTTCTAATTGAAACTTTGTTGCACAGAAAAATTTAGCAATGCAGGAGAAGTAGAACACATACCCCTGGACTTTGTTACACTGTACATAACACTCTACGTAACATAGCTGTTTGTTCAGGTAGGTAAGTCGTGGTGACAGATTTACTTTAACATTTACAGTTTCTGTTCAACATGGTCGTTAAAAAATATCACAGGATGAAACTACATAGTAGATTCTAAAGAAGATGTGAACTGAAATGTCCTGGAAGCAAAGGGCATTTATGTGGGCAGCACTTCAGGGGCAAACGATTTATACAGAAAGAGGAAAGGAGAAGCAGTAGAAGTAAATACAAGACTGAAATGATGGATGTTTATGGATGTTCTTAGAAAAAAATGTAATTCTGTGATCACCCCTTTAATTCCCAAATCCCTGGTGGTTTGAATGGTGAATTGTTTGCATACAATGAGGTACTTACCACCTCCTTGTTGAGGTAAAGGGGCACATAACGGTTTACTTTTCTACAATATGGAAGCTTTATCAGGTTTTATCTTTCCTGCCTGCTATACAGAGACGTGCACAGCACTTTTCATATTTCTGCTCCTTTGTGTTAAGACAAGGTTGACATATTCATTGCCTGCAATACAAAGCCATTTATTACTAGTCACCAGACAAAGGTAGCAACGATTCATTGCGATACTTTAATGCTTTTTTACATTGACCCAGTTCAATGTTCCTGTACTTTGTGTATAACTACTGGTTTGCCTATATGGTTATAACCACGTCTGAAAACTATTTTCGTATAAGGTCTGTTTAGCACAGGTGCTGCACAGATATTTTGCAGTCATGACATTTGTTACAACTCTACCTTCATCCTGCTGGTCTTGACCCCAGCCTTCTCTACTCTTGTACCTAACACTGCTTGCCCTGACTCCACCATTCTCTACTGTTGTATCTAAACACTGCTTGCTCTGACTCCAGCCTTCTCTGCTGCTGTATGTTAACATTGTTTGCCCTGACCCCTGCCTTCTTTACTTTTGTATCTAAACACTGCTTGCCCTAACCCCAGCCTTCTCTACTGTTGTACCTAAAAACTTATTTCCCTAGCCTCAAACCTTGTCTACTCTTTTTCCTCAACACTGCTTGCCCTGACCCCAGCCTTCTCTACTGTTACACCTAAATACTGCTTTCCTTGACCCCACCCTTCTCTTCTGTTGTACCTGATCATTGCATGCCCTGACTCCAGTCTTCTTTACTGTTGTACCTGAATACTGCTTACCCTGACCACAGCCTTCTCTAATATTGTACCCAAACACCACTTGCCCTGACCCCAGCCTTCTCGACTGTTACACATAAACACTGCTTGCCCTGACCCCAGCCTTCTCTACTGTTACATCTAAACACTGCTTGCCCTGACCACAGCATTCTCTACTTTTGTACCTTAACACTGCTTGCCCTGACTCCATCCTTCTTTTCTATTGTACCTTAACGCTGCTTGCCCTGACCACCACTGCCCCAGACACTACTTGAGCCACCTACATAGTGTACAGAGAGCTTTTTCCTGGATATTGCTAGTGATGACCATAGGAGAAGTAATCAGTATACAATGGCAAGGGTCCGACACCTGACATCCCTACCAGTATCTGTACATATAAGTAGCCACAGAAATACGCTACAGATCCGGGTATAGACAGCTCTATATACTGTGAAGTAACCAGACTGGGTCACTACAGATCTATTCCCATTAGACTTTATACAGGAACATATAATTCATTCCATACACAGAATTCTTCCATACACAGAATTCCTGCTAAGCAGATATTATTCTTTTGTCTTCTGTCTTGCTGCCTTGTTTCAAATTTATCTTTGGTTTCTTTGTAAGCAAAACTGCGCAGGCAGTAAAAAGATCCTGCTGACAAAACATCAGGAAATCCCACAGATGAAAGCAGACACAAAATACAACTTATCTGACTCCGAGCCTGGTTCACGTCCCATCCTGAATATCACAATAATGACAATCACATTGCACAGGACTGTAGATAAGGCCGTTAGATGTATAGAGCACTGGCATCGCTTATCTAGTGGGCAGAACCACGTGCTCCGGCTTTCATCCTATGCCATGAGTATGGGGGTTTTCAGTCCTAATTTTACGCTTAAAAAGTAAGGTCCTGAAACTTATATTCATTAATGACCTATAAATGGCAGATAACAGGAACTATGCAAACCACGAGTCCACTGGAGTTAGGGGCATAGTTTATACTCAGTGTGGTTATGTAATTTACTTTATAATATTATAACATAATATCATTTATTCAGATAATGTTAGTGTTTAAACAGGATTTGTCATCTTCAGACAGATGTGTTCCAAAGTAGTACTCTGCAAAATTTCACAGGAACTTGCTCGTGGGTAGTTGACAGGACCGGATTAAGGGTGGCGGAGGCCCGTGCTTGCAAACTGGTGGGTGCCTTTCCCTTCTGTTGCTACTTGGTAATATTATTACTTCTCCAAAGATCCCAGCAACAGAATTGTGTTCAAACTGCTACTGAATAAAAATCACAACGTATGTACTAGTTATGGATATATACAGCCCCCAGTAATGAAATCAACCCACAGCAAAATGATAAAACTTTACTCTTTAACTTTACCTCAACCTTACCTTTCCTGCGCAGGTCTACATCAAGTGGGAGATTTGGTTGACCATGGGACCCTTGGGACCTGTGTGGCTACACTGTAATCCATCGTTATTTGGTGGGGGCCCCCGTAGGAGCCAAATGGTGCAGGCCCTGGGGAGCTCCCCATAATCTGGCCCTTGTGGTAACCCCCCCCCCCCCTACCCCCAATGATCAAGAGAAAGTCTACCCTTCTTCTGCACAAATAGCTAGTTCCTTAGAAGTAAAGGAAATGTCTATACACAAAAGTCCATTTATTTTGGAGCCCATGGGACCCTTTTCTGGTGGAGGAGGTCTCAATAGTCGGACCCCTTTTGAGAAAACATGTTATATATCCTGAGTATAGGGGGTAACTTTAAATATGCAAAATTCAAATACTAGAATATTTTTCTTTATAATACGGTATCATTTAGGAAAGCTGCTCCAGCGGTTTTACTTCATCTGGAATGTTAGTATTTACTGAGGTGTCTTTGTCACAAGCGATTTTCTTACACAAGAGCTGTGCAAGACTCACTTGTGGGACTTTTATCATTGCTTGTTGTCAGGGTGCGGGATCTGTGGATCTTCTGGACCACCGTCGGACGTAGTACTAACCGACACCTGGGACCGTAATCTAAGTGGCACCTGTTCTTCACCAGAGCCCACCGCCAAGCAGTACGGCGGGGTACCACCAGGTCGTTCCACAGCTGTGGCGGCAGCCAAGGTCGAGGTACCTTTGCAGGAGACAGTCTTGTAAGGTTCAGGCACAGGGTCGGGGCAGGCGGCAGAGATGCAAGGTCAAGTCCAATCTGAGGTCAGCGACGGTAGGTCCAGGCAGTAGGGAAACAGGAACACAGCAATGGACTGGAACACACATGAGCACGGGAACAGGAACACACAGGAGCAGGGGAGCAGGAATGCAGGAACACACAGGAACGTAGGAACAGGAATACAAGAACAGAAACAAGGGAACACACAGGAATGTAGGAACAGGAACAACTAGGAACGCAGGAATACTCAGGGATATCGCAGGGGAGCTTTCTCTTTGGCAATAGCACACAAACATCTGGCGAGGCAGGAAAGGGCGTGCCAAATTATAAAGAGAACGTGTTCAGCCAGCGCACCTATCAGCAGTGCCCTGACCCTTTAAATTTCTGACAGACCACGAGCGTGCGCCATAGGAGGTGGGAACGTGCACGCACAGCAGTCCGCTGGGGAGCAGGACCCGGGACAGGTGAGTCCGGAGCTGCAGCTGGAGCGAGGGCACACAGAAGGACACGGGTGCGCCTCACGATCCGAGACAGGGATCGCGGGAGCACCCGTGACACTTGTGTTGGTGTATAAGCCTTGATAACGTTTTTCTTAAATCTGATCAATTGTTCTGATCAATTGTTCTCTCTTTAGTAAGCCATGCCTTACTAAAGAGTATTGTGCATGGTAAAAGGAAAGTAATTGGCCCGGTCTGACAGCCCCATATATTTCTTACTCAAAGATCTAAATCTAATTAAGTTTCACAGCAGAAAAAATGCCAACAGAGCAAATGTTTGGTGCCGGTATATTACTGGGGCTCAATCCTAAATCTGACCTAAAAATTGTGTAAAGAAAAAGAAATGATCAGTCTTTCTCCAGGGATGAAAACTCCTCTGCTATTGACATGTCACTGCAGCAATGAGGTTTGGCTGGTCACACAATTGGCGTCTAACTATACTTGAGTAATTATACAATCGATGGAGCCTTAATTGGGTTCACAGCCCCAGCTTTAATGAATGATTTTCTGATCGCCATATTAACCTGTGTCTTCACAGCATCTCACACTGGCAGAAATAAATAATGGAGATACCTTGACAGCATAGACAGGCCTGAAGCTGCTGTAAAAGAGTTATAGTCGCAAGAAAATCTAAAGAAAGTCTTCAGTGAGGCTACCTGCCTTCAAACCATGGATCTCTTGTTCATTTTTGCGGTCAGTGGGGGAATTTATTGATATGTGGCGATAGGTCCATTATCTGGCCCCCAACTTCAGTGTTTATTTGGATTCAGACTGGATTGTGGTACACGACTTTAAAGGACATCTACCATCAGGATGAAATATTGTAAACCAAGCACACTGATATACTGGTGTGTGCCCCCTCTGGCAGGATCCGCTCTTCTCTTAGCTTCTTATGCCCCAAGCTTTTAAAATTATGCAAATGAGCCCGAAGGGCTCCAAGTTCCATAGGTGCTGATGGAGGCTGGAGAGCCTCAGGCTAATTTGCATCATTTTAAAAGCCTTTTTTATTTGTTAATAACAAGGGCATCCTGGTAGATGTCCTTTAATGTATTTGGCGCACTGGAAGAAAAACAAATGAGTGTTAGAAATGACACTCCACATTCCTGAGGGGTTTAGAGGTATGTCTAATTCTACTCCATAAATTGGGCCAAAATAGTGTCAGATAACTAGAAGTGCAGGAAAAGTGTCGGGATTCAAAAGCTGCACCCAAATTGAGCGACAAAAAAAAAATGTGTCGGAAAACACAATGCACTCTGAAAGTCTGTTTGAGCAGGCGCAAACAAAAAATAAAAATTGGGGGGCAATCAATTAATAGTGTTGCATGGTTGGCTATTTTGAAATTGTGCGGTAATTTAGACTGGGAAGTTCCTTTGAACTTAATGAATTGGCCTTAATGAATTGACGCATGACCAAAAAGAGTCTGAACTGACTCCGCATTCATAATGGTGAAATAGAATTTGGTAGGAAAGCTGGTCTAATTGTGCTCCAAAAATTGCGGGAAAGAAAGTGTTGAGAATCAAGAAGTGCAGGATTGTTTTGTTAAAATAAATAAAAAAATACTTAAAAAAAAAAAAAAAAAGAAGTGCAGGAATTCCCAAGTGTCGGGATTCTGAAGCTGCACCCAAAAAAAGAAGGCGTGAGTGTCGGAAAAGGACCGAAATTGTGCCGCCAACATTTCAAAAATATGTTGCACAAAAAAACACCCAAAAACTGTTGAAAAGCCAATAATAAATCCCCCCCTGTGATTGCCTTCCAAAAGACAGGTGCAAATGCATTAATAAATGTGCCCCATTGTGTCTTTAAGGTTACTGTGTATCCACAAAACAGATGAAACAGATGAGCATGGTTGGTCTGTGAAACACGAACTGCGCAAAATTCTGTTTTACAAATCGAGCACAGGTATGGGGACAGGACTCATAGGGCGGGGCATTTATTTTTGGCTTTGTGACAGTTCATTTGCGGACGCTTTTTATATTGTTGCTTCACACGTGCACCTTATTTATTATAGGTCATTAATTTGTGCACCAAAAAAAAGGACCTTGCGACACAAATAATAAATGCCCCCCCCCCAAAGTGCTTCATAGCTATATGATGCATGGAGTCCCTTCTTCTCTGTGGATTTGAACATTATTACAGTTAGCTACAATATTGGTAGAGGCCCCTAAACATATAAGATGCGTGGTCAACATTTATCCAGCAAATATAGCCAGTTCTATATTACCACTGTCCTTTAGGCCCAAACTCACAGTGGCAGGTGTAACTGTAATTCACACCCCCAGAGCTGCGCAGTGGTCTACATTACTCACCCAGTGCTAGGAAATCATTAGATAGGAGGCCAGAAAACTATAATATGAAATATATAGAATTATTTTCCCAATGGAAAAAAATGCTTCCGATTCATAGGGATGCACTGCCCTCTAATGGCAATATTAGGGATAGACTTATTGGTACATGCCGTTTCATTCCTCATATAGTGAATATAGTGCATATAATATTAATATATATGTATTTGATGGGTGAAGAATTGACAATATCTGACTGGCTATAGTGGTCTTTGCCCTTTACATTGGCCGTACTGCGCCATTGCAGCTTATCTTTCATGTATTTGTATGGTAACGGAGGGAAAATGGCTATATTTGACCAAGTTAGATAAGAAAATAACAACAAATTCAGGGATGGGGCATGCACAAAGTGTTTCTCTTGGGGGTTGAGGTATTTTTAACCCCTTAAGGACCAGGCCCTTTTCTGTTTTTTGCGTTTTCATTTTTCACTCCCCACCTTCAAAAATCTGTTACGGATTCGGACTACACATGGGATTTAATATTCAAATTGTGTGGCAAGACACGCAGTTACACGACTTCATCTTCGTCGGACCGTTCGGATAGGGGATCTCAACAGGACTGGGTAAGTAAATTTGCCCACATCTATTATAATGTGCGAGTCGCACATTGTAATAGATAGCCTAAAGCATGATCGCCTCGGATCGCCACTCCCCGATGACGTCACGTTAATGCTGCCGGCAGCTTTGCCAGCGGCGTTCAAAGGATTAACACCCGCGATCAGTGCTAGCACTGATCGAGGGTATTAGCGATGGGTGTTTGCTCCATTGTGAAGCAAACACCCAGTGAGTATCAAAGAGGGCTCAGCCCGTGAGCCAGCTTCATACTACCCCCTACGCAACAAGACGTACAGTAACTTCTTTTTGCGTTATGGGTTTAAAGACTGGTGACAATTATCTCCTTAGCTCTTATATTGAGCTTTAAAAAAGGGTTGAGTAATTCTGGTATAACTGTTTGTGATGCTATAGTTAGTAGAAAGTTTTTGGTGAATCTGGACATGGATGAGAGCTGGTGGGCCAAGATTGTTTTAGACTGTAGGGACTTGTAACTAAGTCCAAAATATTTTAAATCCTCGCAAAACCAGCCATCAATGGACAACACACCGTGTTTCTTGTTGTGGGTATGCGGGGGGGCGGGGGCACAGCATTTATTTTTAGAGAAACAATTAATTAATTAAATAACCAATAGAAAAAATGCTAAATAGTTGGAACAAAATTCATGCCCATCCGGGCCCTTCGCTTCTTCTTGAGCAAAAACCTTTCACCCGAACGGCATCATACGTCATGTGGGCACCTTCATCTCGCCTTCGGGCATGTAATAATCCACCAATGCTGTGACATCTGAAGGGAAGACGAAAAGAACAGCCAGAAACTGGAAAAAATCACCTGTAAACGAAAATTAACCTGAGGGCAAGGGTGGGTGGGAGACTTCTCGACGCTCGGTCCTGACGGCAGAAGGAAAGAGGCCCCTCCACGTGCCCCCAATGCTTTTAAAACCACAGGGTGGGCCCCAATAAGCCCGCCCATTCCAGCCCCTTTTTGCGACGGCCTAAAGAAGGGGCCAATCGCCTTTTTAGCCACCTTCTGCACCATCACCAGAAATCCCCTACAGTCCCCAGCCCCTTCTCTATGCGATTTGGGGCTAAAGATATGTGCAGCTTGTGTTTACCTGTGCTATGATCTCATTGTTGTGGGCAGCATCTACTGATTTCCAGTGTCTTGTGATAACAAGCCGGGGCCCAGAATACCGAGTGGCTGGCGATTGCGGCCTAGGGCGCTCTGATGTCACGGTGCTTGGTATGGAGACCGGGGGGCTGTCCTACAGCCTGGCAGGTCTCCAGCAGGTGGTGTGTGCAAGAAATAAGGAGGCAGATGTACTGGTTTCTCCCTAGATCCTGACATGGAGAGGGCGCCATTCGCAACTACCACCTTGCCTATACGTTGGCAGGGGTGTTGCATATGTAGGCAATGTATGCTGGGCGCTGCAGACAGCAGGTGACATCACCCGGCTGTCTGCTAATCTCTCACATGCGAGGTAGCTAACTTCCTTGCGCAGTTGGGCGATGTCACCGGCTGTCTGCAGCGCTTGTGGCCATCCTACATGGGGCTAGAAAAACAGAAGGAGCGTGAATAAATTAGATTCCGACGGAGCCAGGAGGTGCTCGGCTAGCCGAGATGTGAGCGTCGCCGGCTCATTTGCATAAATTTTATAAGTCGATATTTCATCATAGAAGGTGGCCCGGAGCATGCCAACAGTTGTCCCACATCACCCCTAACGTAATGAGCATCCATTTGGGGACAGTCTACCACCCTTAAATGTTGTGGTAGATGTCCTTTAACAGCAGCAAAACTTCAGCTGGTTGGAGTGCTGATCCTTAGGAATGTGTGCACACAGCTCAGTAAAGTAGCTTTGGGATGGGCTAGTTGGGATGGAACAGAGTCCTGATGTGGAGCTCTACTCTGGGCCTAGTCTCCTGACTGGCCAAGGTGCCAGGCAGCTTTCCTGAAACACCTCTGCTTCCTGAACTGACTTCCTTGACAAACTGACCTCTGGAACTTTCCACTTAAGAAAGACCAAGACCAAGATGCTTACATGCCCAATCTGCTGTGCGCATGGGAATAAGCTTTGTTTTAGGAGTGTAGGTTCTCCAGCAGGAGGCGATCATGCGATTCATTAGAGGGTTGCGTTTTTGTAGGATTCTTTTTATATCTATCCAAGTCTTATCATTGTTGTCTAACCACCAGTGCTCTATTTGGTCTAAATTAGCTACTACAGAGAATTCCCTTAGTTCTGTGAGTCCCAGCCCTCCTTCTTCTCTGCTTTTGGTCATTAGTGAGCAGGCAAATCTGTTTTTTTAGTTTTGCCAGATAAACTTTTGTAGGTATGAGTTAGCTTTATAAAAGAAAGTTTTGTTAATTTGTATGGGTAGGGTTTTGAATAGATAGAGGAATTTTCGGCCAAACCAAGTGATTTGGTGTTTGGAGTATTCTATAAGTTGTGTTTTAATAGTCTGTAATAATGGCTGAAAGTTGGTGTTAATTTTCAAAGATACTTTGACCACTAGGGGCACTGTTTCATTGAATCCCCTCCCCCCCCTAATGTATAATCTTCAGTACACGCATTCAGCTGGTATATTAATCCAATGTTCAGACCTGATATAATCTCCTTAATAAAAGAGGAATAAGCTTATATTTTTCTATTCATGTTCAGATGAAAAAGAGATAACCTGGAAAATAAGGCATGCAACTCACATTTTCGTTTTTTAATTAATGTTCTAGTTTTCATAATTCTAGAATAAAGAAGGTTTCAGACAATTCAGGAAGATAATGCAACCGGCATTGTGCTCCGTCTTTTATGAATATCGAATCAATTGTAATCAAAGTGTTCCTTCCATCTGATGGATTCGGGCTTATCTGTGCGTGCACCTTGTAATAAGCAGTGTTAGTGGTGATTATCATCCCCACATTGTCATAGTATTGTGACTCATTTACACTACATTTTGTATTCTTGCTTTGTATTATGCAGTTATACAGCCACAAGAATACTAATAGGACGCTGCTTCTATAATTGGTTTATTTACCTGAAGGGGTGTCCACGTTTGACAATCCTTTTTGTTAGAAGTGTCTTCCATAAATGTGATGATCATAAAGTCCTTGTGAAGCAAAGGGAAGAATTGTCATTAGCTATCGGACCAGAAGGCATCAAAGCAGTATAGTAATTAGCTGGGGACTCTGTTAAAAGACATCTACCACCAGGATGAAGTATTGTAAACCAAGCGCACTTACATGCTGATGTGTGCCCCCTCTTGCAGGATCTGCTCTTCTTTTAGCTTCTTAAAGAAAATTTACCATTTGCTTTTATGCATTATGAACCAAACATACCTTTAGAATGTTGTAGCTACACCAATGCAGAAACATATCTTGTTTAATCCCTGAACCAAGTGGCTTTCCTCAAAAAAACAATTTTAAAATTATGATAATGAAATTCTGTCGTTCCTGTGCCTGCTCCACCACTTCTCCTCTTACCCTAATTATGCAGTGCTCCAGAGAACGCAGTATTCACTTTGCTGTCCCTGACAGGCGGAAGTAATCAATCGCTGCACCATCCCCCAGCTACTTTATATGAATCATCCAGCTCCGGTTGATGGACAGTTTAGTAAGCTCCGTGTAATGTGTTTATCTGTTTATGTACTGCAGCCAGTCTGCTCCCAGCATTCCCAAGCTCCTCGATTTTATAATTGTTTTTTGTGCAAAAGCACTTGGATCATGGATTAAACAAGAAATGTTTCTGCATTTTCATTTGTAGCTACAGCATTCTCAAAG
The DNA here is from genome assembly GCA_019512145.1 of Engystomops pustulosus. Taxonomy (NCBI): domain Eukaryota; kingdom Metazoa; phylum Chordata; class Amphibia; order Anura; family Leptodactylidae; genus Engystomops; species Engystomops pustulosus. The sequence goes on along the minus strand of CM033646.1, from coordinate 28,951,265 downwards.
TATGTTTGGTTAACAGTGCATAACTACAAGTTGTAGATTTCTGTTAAACCCTTGTTTTTACAAAAAAATATGCAAATGAGCCTGAGGGGTTCCAGGTTCCATTGACATCTATTGAGCCTGGAGCCCCTCAGGCTCATTTGCATATTTTAAAACCTTTTTTATGAAGAAAAAGCAGGAGCGGTTTCCCGAAGATGGCAGGGGATAGGGGGAAAACCACTCCCAGGGGACGGATGACCTAGTCACAGTGCACACTCTTTGGCAGTGTATGTACAATGCTCTATGGCAGTGATGGCGAACCTATGGCACGGGTGCCAGAGGTGGCACTCAAAGCCCTTTCTGTGGGCACTCAGGCCATCCCCCCAATTTCACCAAACAGGACAAAATCCACCAAATCTTCCTGCAGTCCCAAGCAACTTAAGGGATGCTGCTCTCAGCGCTATTTTAAAGCGCTATTGGCTGTTTGAAACTGTGGGAAAAGTGAGAAGGTGTTGACAGAACTGCATTGTCTTTGGACGTCCTTCTGCTGGACCCACCATTCTTCCTGGAGAAAAGCTACAATGACGGTCTGAACTTATTTGCCCTCCTTCTTTCACCTCTATTGGTGGCCTTAGGAGAGCTAATACAATTGAATGATGTGGAAGAACAAGGAGCAATAAGCTACTGCTAAAAAATGCCATGTTGGCACTTCATGGAAAATAAGTGGATTTTGGTTGTAGTTTGGGCACTCGGTCTCTGAAAGGTTCGCCATCACTGCTCTATGGGAACTGGGGGTATGCTAAAAATGGGACTCCTGGTCACAGATTCCCTTTAAAGCTCTTGTGTGAACTTTACTTTAACACACTGGGTTCCTTGGCTAGAACTGGACAGTCATGTGCTGACTACAAGTCTAAACTAAGCCCTCTTCAGTCCTCACTCTACACTCCATTGGAATAGGGGTCCCACATTCTTCATATGTCAACCAACTGTCCCAGATTCAGAGAGCTAGTCATGGCTGTGGAGTCGGTAAACCAAACTTCCAGCTCTGACTCCTCAGTTTCCCTAACTTTGACTCTGACTCCTCAGTTTCCCTAACTTTGACTCTGACTCTAGCCTGGTCACTCTAGCAGTGCTTCACTTCTGAGCATGTACATAAAGTACAGCATACATTAATCTCAATTAAAATCCTAGAAGAGGAGTTCACAAACTGCACCGCCAGGCCTCATGTGGCCTGTCAAGCCATGAGTTGCCATTCACATTGTGCTAACAGAATCCAATGTGTGCTTTGATAACTGATGGAAGTGTTTATTGGCGCAGAAGGCTGGGTAGCATGATTACAGCCAAGAAGTCCTCACTGCTCCAAGGTCCTCTCCTGCCACTCCACTCTGTGTCCTTACTGCTCCCAGGTCCTCTCCTGCCATTCCACTTTGTGTCCTTACTGCTCCCAGGTCCTCTCCTGCCATTCCACTCTGTGTCCTTACTGCTCCCAGGTCCTTTCCTGCTTCTCTACTCTGTGTCCTGATTCCAGACACTGGGTGTATGCGTCGGGTTAAGGACACTGATCAGAACAGCCCCAGGAGCAGGAGATGCCCCGGGAGTGGTAAGTACTTGTCAGCTGTACTGTACTTCTTCCGTGTCCTCTCCTGCTTCTGCTGCAGCTCTGCTCCATGTCCTGATGTCGGTACATACAAATGGAGGAAAAAAGAAGCTGCAATGTGGTTCAGGGAAAAGAGGAGCCAGGAAAGGAGAGGATTTATCTATGTCTGCTCTGGGGACTCCAGGATTACTGTCTGCTATGGGATCTCCAGTATTTGTATGCTCTGGGGATCTGCAGTATTATTAGTTTTACGTTCGGGGGGTCTCCAGTATTATTATCTGCTTTGGGGTCTCCAGTATTATTATCTGCTTTGGGGTCTCCAGTATTATTATTTGCTTTGAGGTCTCCAGTATTATTATCTGCTTTGGGGTCTCCAGTATTATTATCTGCTTTGGGGTCTCCAGTATTATTATCTGCTCTGGGGTCTCCAGTAATACTACTTGTTATGGGGTCTCCAGTATTAGTAGTTTTATGCTCTGGGGTTCTGCAGTATTGTTAGTCTGCTCTATGGGTCTCTAGTATTATTATTGTCGACTCTGGGGATCTCTCCATTTTTACTGTTGACTGTCCTGGGGTCTCCAGTACTTTTATTATCTGCTCTGGGGTCTCCACTATTATTGTTTGCTCTGAATGTAGTATTTGGCTGCTGTGGTGGTATTTTTTGCTGTACTTTGGCATTTATAATTTCTGGGGTGACATTTTGTGCTGTTTTTTGTAGGAGTGTAACTTTTTGGATGTGTATGAAGTTATTAGCGGTAGTGAGGTAATATACTGTTCATTTATGTAGGTCAGAACAAGGACACCTAAGTGACAATGCATATAATTACACATATTTTTCATGTATAAGTTCTAAAAACATCAGTACGGATGACACTTGACAAATTGCCGGCAATCATTCATATCCCATAAAGTCAGTCCGGTTTGCTTACAGATCCATCTAGAATACAACTGTTGTCATGAATATCAAGTAGCAGCTTTGCTTCTCTGCTTACAATAAAATACAGGAAATATTTGTCAGGCGGGATGTGGTTCAGTCTTTTTTGTTATAACAATAAACTATGAAGACAAGAAAAATTACCATAAATATACAGCTAGATCATGTCAGTGTAGTCATAATATAATAAATCATATTATTCTCCGTGCTAGGAGCCTGTTTCCGAAGCATGTCAAGGCTTTCTGTTAAAAATCTTGCAAGATTACCATTTCTGGTGGAGAGAGAGGTAAATCTAGTCCGGGGTTATTGCCAGTGTAATAAAATATAAGAAGATTCAGACAATCGCAATCATTATCTATGTGTCTGTGGTCTTGGATGAACTGTGTCTACTGGATAAAACTATATTGGATTTGCTAATAGTTATTATTAGAGATGAGCAAGCACTAAAATGCTCAAGTGCTCGTTACTCGAGTCGAACTTTGTCCGATGCTCATGTGCTCGTTTCGAATAACGAACCCCATTGAAGTCAATGGGAGACTCGAGCATTTTTCAAAGGGACCAAGGCTCTGCACAGGGAAGCTTGGCCAAACACCTGGGAACCTCAGAAAAGGATGGAAACACCATGGAAATGGACAGGAAACAGCAGGGGCAGCATGCATGGATGCCTCTGAGGCTGCTTAATCGCACCATTATGCCAAAATTATGGGCAACAGCATGGCCATGACAGAGTGACAGAATGAAGCTAGATAGCATCTAAAACATGCAATAATTGACCCTGACACTATAGGGGACGGCATGCAGAGGCAGCGGCAGCAGCGGCAGGCTAGAGAGTGGCATGGCGACATACCCCAAATGGACTCAGGCTTCAAACCAATTTTAAAAATTCCTTTTGGCGAGGATAACGTCTTGCACTGTACGTATCAGTATTTTGCCTGGTTATGGCAGCAGAGAGGAACCAAAGGAGGTGAGCAAGAAGCGCTAAAATGATTTCCTATGTGAACAAAAGGTTGACGGTATATTTAGTTGATAACACAGCATGGTGGCGACATAGTGACCAAGTTCCATAACGTAACTGGTGAAACACCCGAAAAATGAGGCTGACACAGATCGTTTGCTAAAGGAGTCAGCTATGGAGACGTCTTTTGGAGGCAGTCTGGAGGCTGCTATGGAGACGATGTGTGGAGGCTGCTATGGAGACACCGTGTGGAGGCAGCTGTGGAGACGGCATGTGGAGGCAGCTGTGGAGACGGCATGTGGAGGCAGCTATGGAGACGGCGTGTGGAGGCAGCTATGGAGACGGCATCTGGAGGCTGTTATGGAGACGACGTGTGGAGGCAGCTATCAAGACAACATGTGGAGGCTGCTATGGAGACGACGTGTGGTGGCATGTGGGGGGGGGCGCACTCAGTCATACAGCTTTGCATCCATTATCAAAATGAGTGACCCATATAAAACACCAGAAAATCACAGCCGGTAAACCACCCGAAAATGTAGCCTGACACAGCTCGTTGCTAAGGGGATGATGTGCTAAGGGGATGATGTGCTGTATTTCCTCTTGCGCTCCAGCGTCTGGGGTATAGACAGTTGAACGCTGCGCATGGAGACATTGGTGGACACTGTGGAGGATCGTGGAGGAGAAATGGACAGGAAATCTTGGGATGGAGCTGGCGGTCCGCTGCCAGGCGAGTCTGGCCAAGCCCATGCCTCTCGGCTCCTCCCCACCCAAAATGGACCTGGGGGCCAGAAGTGTTTACTTTGAAAAAATTATCATTTTCAAAGCAGGCCGGGTCGTTTGAATATTTCACCTAGGAATAATGGAATAGCATAGTGGTTCTATTTTTAATTGTTTTTACGGAAATGGTTCCATGATTAAGAGCGACAGTATGGGGCATCCATATTGCGGTGCTATGATTGAAACTTCAGGTCTCCAGCATGGCGGCGACAGATGCGACGAGTTCAATTATGTATCTGGTGAAACACCCGAAATTCTGCCTGACACAGCTTGTTTGCTAAGGGGACGATGTATGGAGGCAGTAAAGTAGTAGCAGATTAAAGGTGCTGCAGTTTAAACGATGTTAGTTGAATCTTGGGATGGAGCTGGCGGTCCGTTGCCAGGCGAGCTTTTGCCTGTCCAAGCCCCTGACCCTTGGCTCCTCCCCACCCAAAATGGGCCTGGGGGCCAGAGGCGTTTACTTTGAAAAAATTGTAATTTTCAAAGCAGGCGGGGGCTACAAACAGCATTTCTAAGAACCTTTTGTATAAGATCAAGTGTAGTACTGTTCTCATAAGTATTTGGCTGGTTATGACGGCGGGGGACATAAACAGATGCACAAGTAGCGCTGAAATAATATCGGTAAGTGATAAAAGTTTGGCAGTATATTTTGTGGATAACACAGCAGGGGGGCGACAAAGTTAACAAGTTTGATGTGGAAGCCGTTAAAACAACCCAAAATTCTGCCTGGCACAGCTCGTTTGTTAAGGGGACGATGTATGGAGGCAGCTATGTGGACGACTTTTGGAGGCAGCTATGGAGACAACGTAGGTGGCCCTCCAGAAAAATTAAATACATAGAATACCTGTATGTGGCACTCCCAAAAATTTCTAAAACTGAGGAGAGGGTAGGTGGCCCTCCAGAAAAATTAAATACATAGAGTACTATAGCTAGAGCCAGTTGGCCTCGGAAAAAAATAGCCAGTTTCCTCTGCTTTAGTCTACAAAGAGGAGGAGAATGAGGAGAAGGAGTGCATACATTATTCAGGTTGAGCTGCTTTCACCTGCTGGAGAATGGAAATCCTGAGAAATCCAGGCTTTATTCATCTTGATAAGCGTCAGCCTGTCAGTGCTGTCAGTCGACAGGCGTGTACGCTTATCGGTGATGATGCCACCAGCTGCACTGAAAACCCGCTCTGACAACACGCTAGTGGCAGGGCAGGCAAGAACCTCCAAGGCGTACAGCGCCAGTTCGGGCCACATGTCCATCTTTGAAACCCAGTAGTTGTAGGGAGCTGAGTGATCATTTAGGACGATGGTATGGTCAGCTACGTACTCCCTCACCATCTTTCTGTAAAGATCAGCCCTACTCTGCCGAGACTGGGGACAGGTGACAGTGTCTTGCTGGGGTGACATAAAACTTTGCAAAGGCCTTGTAAAGCGTACCCCTGCCAGTGCTGGACAAGCTGCCTGCTCGCCTACTCTCCCTCGCTACTTGTCCCGCAGAAGTACGCCCTCTGCCGCTGGCGCTGTCAGAAGGGAAATACTGTTTCAGCTTGTGCACCAGGGCCTGCTGGTATTCATGCATTCTCACACTCCTTTCCTCTCCAGGGATGAGAGTGGAAAGATTTTGCTTGTACCGTGGGTCCAGGAGAGTGAATACCCAGTAATCGGTGCTGGAATAAATTCTTTGAACGCGAGGGTCATGGGATAGGCAGCCTAGCATGAAATCTGCCATATGCGCCAGATTCCCAACACGCAAGAATTCACTCCCCTCACTATCCTGATTCTCCATTTCCTCCTCCTCCAACTCCTCTTCGTCTGTCACACTCAACAGTTAAGGACTGAGCAATGCTCCCCTCTTCTGTCTCGCCAACAT